>JANHMN010000013.1:67725172-67816763 GCA_030674055.1 Rhabdomys pumilio
AAAAAAAAAAAAAGAAAAAAAGAAAAAAAAACACCAATAACACTTTATTTCTTACAAAATAGTGCCAAATTTTGGTAATGTTTTAAAATGTTTGTTAGAATTATCAAGTGATGCCACTTGGCCTGGGAATGAATGACCTTTTAGAAGGAATTTCATTTTTCAGCGTAGAGTCATTTAGGCTATTGATGTTATCATCACTGCTTTTATCTGTGTGTCACATGCATGTGTGTCACATGCATCTAGTGTATGATGATCGTGACTTAGAAATATCAGTTCACATGTTACAGCACCCTAGGACCCAGATGTGTGAAAAGTAAGTTTCAGGATAACACGGGACACAGAAATGACAATGAATTGAAAACAACTTGCAAATTCACTGGGCATAAACCAAAATCTGAAATATTAACAGTTTTAAATGTCAGAGTAAGAAAAATAGATCCATGTTTAAACAAAGATATTTTCAGTGGCTTCACGTCCTAGCTATGGCTTCCCTTACTCAACAGCAGCTTGGGCTCCTCACCACTTCGAGTAAATTCTAACTTTTGTGTCTAGGATATTCAAAAAAGTCTTACTAATATAATTTACATTGTAAGATTTAATCCATTGCAATAGTGAATAACCAGAGTTGGAATTTTGGCAAGTAGTTTTTGTTTTCTTATTCATGGAATGTTTACAGCTGTGCATAGTGAAAGCACATCAGTTTTTCTTACTGCTTTGGAAGGTTAAGTAGGCTTAAGAAAATTGCTACTTACACACTTACCTCTCTGACTGAGTTCTTCAGCCATGATTCAAAAGCCTTTTTTGATATAGTCAGAAATTGTATTCAGAGTGGGGCCAGTCGGCTTGAGGTTGAGGAGATGAAGTAGACTAAGATGTATATACTTCCTGTGAGCCCCAGTTCCCCTGACAGCCGGTCTTCTACAATGCTCTTGGTGGTCTGCATCACTTTCACCAGAGACTGATTCCTAGAAGCATTGCAGTGACTTCTGTTACTTAGCTATGCAGCTGCACAAGTGGCCAGCTCCTGAAAGGCACATGTAAGTCCCACCAATGTCCTCAGTGGGAGCTCAGGTTTCAAGAGAAAATAATGCGTGCCAAAAAGACAAGAACATTCAGCTTTTTAGACTTTGATGTAGGGTAGTGGGATAATTTTGATTTCTCTCATAATTTTCATTTTAGTGTATGTATGAGTGTGTGTGTGTGTGTGTGTGTGTGTGTGTGTGTGTGTGTAGGTATCTGTGTGTGTGTGTATGTATGTGTGTTTGTGTGTGTGTGTATAGATATACTGTGTGTCCAAACGTACATGTGGATATGGAGAACACAGGATAACCTGTTTGTAGTTCCTCAGACACTGTTGATTTTGGGCAATTTTTGAGTCAACATCTCCCACTGGCCTAGAACTAGTCAGATGGGTAGGCTTTCTGGCTATTAAGCCATAAATGGTTAAAATCCAATCGCAGGATACACTGCCCTGTCACATAGGTTCTTGGGACTGAATGCAGGTCCTTGTGTTCACAAGGCAGTTACTTTACTGAACTATCTCCTCAGCTTGTCCACCTTCATTGTGTTTCTATTTGGAAATATACTTCCAGGATATTAGTGACTAGAGAAGGCAAGGCCAGCAGGCCTCTGTCTGTCTGTTTTCTATGACAGCTCTGAGAACTTTTATTTGAGTTAATTTTCTTCTTGTCTCCTCATTCTTCTCAGGCCACTGTCTCCATAATTTCTGACTGTTGTGACTTATTCCAGGCTGTCATTGCAAGAGGAAGTGTTTCTGTGATCTTCAATTCCTTTGGTCCAATTTATTTTGAAGTGACCTGATTCTGTCTTTTGATACAAAAGACTTCTTAAACTCCTAGAAAGATGGTCTTCATAATTTAGTTTACATAATCCTCAAAACTGTTAGAAAACTTTCAGGTGACGGTTGTTTCAATACAACAACAATAACAAAAAAAGAAAACAAAACTTGTTGCGCATGGTGGTGCAGACCTCTAATCCCTGCAGACTGGAAGCAGAGATTTGTAGATATCTGTGAGTTCGAGGCCATCCAGATCTGTTACACAGAGAGAAACCTTGTCTTGAAAAACAAAACAAAGTAAAACCCAGCTTAAAAAAATTTCTCCCTAGATTAAAAAGTTAAAATATAGCCAGGCAGTGGTGGCGCACGCCTTTAATCCCAGCACTTGGGAGGCAGAGGCAGGCAGATTTCTGAGTTCGAGGCCAGCCTGGTCTACCGAGCGAGTTCCAGGACAGTGAGGGCTACACAGAGAAACCCTGTCTTGAAAATCCAAAAAAAAAAAAAAAGTTATTATTTTTTATGATACTAAAGATTGAACCCAGTTCCTTACATGTGCTAGGAATATCATATAGCATGAGCTACATCCTACCTCATTTTAATTATACTTCAGTAAGCTTCTCTACCTTTGAATCTACTGTTCTGCCACAGCTGGCCTTGAACTTGGGAATCTCCTGCTTCAATCTGCCAAGTAGCTTGGATTACAAGTTTGTGCAAGCACGCATGGTCTATGGTTTTTTGATATCATTGAGTTCTCAGCTTTATGAAACCATACTCTTTTAAGATCTAGAAATACAAACCTCATTCTGCCAAGCACTTCAAAATGTTACACTTCTTTAAAGAAAGATTGACCACTCAGAGCAACACATTCTAGGTCTTTCTTGGGGATAGCTTTTATCCTAATTTTCATAAGCAATGAATGGAACCCTAGAAGTTAAGGAAATTTTCACCATCTCACTTTATGCTTTAGCATCTTTCTCCTGGACTGAGATAGCAGTCACCTAAGAGATCATCTTTGAGCATGTCTGTGAAGACATGTCTATAAAAGTTTAACTGAAGAGTGAAGACTCACTCTGAGCATGGGTGACTCCATCTCATTGGCTGTGGTCCTGAACTGAATCAAAAGGATAAAGTGACGAATCTCCAGAGCTCATTGCTTTCTGCTTCCTGTGCTTATATGTACAGTGACTCATTCCATTACCTTCTCTGCCAAGAGGGTCTGTACCCTTAAATACAAGCCAAACATAAATCAAAATAAACCACTTTCCTTAAGTTATTTTTTTGTGTTATCATAACAATAACAACAGTAACCCAGCCACCTAATAAGCTAATATTGCACAGCAATTTCCTCTAAGTTGATGCGTTCAGTCTTGCAAAGAAGCTTCTATGGCTCAGAAAGTTCCAGAAGAAGCTTGCTCAGACTCAAGAAGTAAACAACACAGAAACTTCAGGAAGTCCCTGAAACTGACCAGATATACCAGAGCCCTTTCTTCCAAACTTACAAACACAACAAAGACAGGGCACTGATTTGCCTGGGGTAGAAAAATCATGCAACCTGCCTAAAACATGCTTAGGACAACTTACTGTATACCCAGGATCACCATCCATAAGAATAACATCAGCCACATTGTGAAAGAACGTTCATATTTCTTCTGGGTTACATGTTTACACCTGAAACCTTTGATAAATATTTCACTCTTGCTGTCCTCTTAGAAAAGTTCTCATGGCTTTCTTATTTTCTCAGAGTACAGAGAAGCATTGTTCAATCTTTTTCACCTTTTCACCCTCTTTTCCTCTCTCCAGTCAGCACCACCAGCTTGCATTTACAGAATTATAGTGCACAAAATTGATGAGTGCCTCAGACGAAAAAGCCAACATAAAACTCAGCCTGCAGGCGTTCCCCATCAGTTTTCTCCCTTGTGCTCCTGCCTCCTGGGAAGAAAGGAAAGTCACTGTTCTTTGTTAGTCCCTCAAAATGTTTTTTTCTATAAACGCTCAAAGCAAACTGCCTTTAGGGGATGCCTATTTTTCTCTGGGCTCCTGAGACCACACTCTCAAAGTCAGCCTGGACACCAGCCTCTATTTCTCTGCATTATTCTGATGAAGTGGTGGCCCATATGGCTAATTTATATGCCAGGTGTCTGTCTCCTTCAGATACCAAACAGACAAAGAACCTTTGTTTTTGTATTTCAAACACATTTAGTCAGTTACCTTTTCTAGAAATTTTAAAGCTGGAATAATTCACCCTCGTGAAAGGTACCCAATAGAGGGTCAGGCCCCAGGACTGAAGAGGCAAAAAATAGCTTTCCTTTCTGTTTTACAAGGTGAGGTTCAAGTCCCCATCAGGGTCTCATTTTTTGAGCACTTGATCCCAAAGTTGTGGGGCGACTTTGAAGGATGTAGAAACCTAAAGAGGCAAATCCCAGGTGGCAGAAGTAGTTCATAGGAGCAGATCTTGAAGGTTATCAACCAGCCCAACCCTGGTGCAGCTACTCTGCATCCTTGTCTACATTGGGAGGGATGCAGTTATTAAACATCACAGCCAGAGAGACTTGGACCAACCCTTTCCAAAATGGTGGACTGAAATCCTCTGAAACCATGACTCAAAATAACCATGTTTCATGGACATTGATTCCACCAGGTATATAGGTAACAGCAATACAAATGTAACTAAAGCCCCTTTCTAAGCCATTAGAGAGAAATGCAAAAGACAAGGACCAAAGGGAAGGTCACATTAAAATTATAAAGCACCACTTAGGATATTATTCTAGAGAGAAACCACAGCAGTTACCTTTGCTGTCTGTCTCTTTAACACTGTTTACGCATGGGAAGAAATATGGAAGGAAAGCTTATATACAATGTCTAATCAGGAAGCACAGCAGGTCTGGGGTTTAAAGCAACCAGATCTGGTTAACATAGGATTATGGTATGGATTAGTCAGAGACTTTAGTAAATCCATACCCTTAGTGATGCTTCCCGTGGGCAAATATTCCACTGTCTGAGCCTCATCTGTTTCCATTCCAGGAGGTCTTCAGACTATACCAGCTCTTAGAGCTCTTAGGTATCTACATACTAGAATCACAGCATTGTTCAAGGGAGTTGATTAGTCCTAGAACTCACTTACCTAACATCCCTAATACTTGGCACTCACGATTCTGCCTTAACTTTTATTTGTCCCATAAACTTTGTATGATAATTTATTGTGTCCCCAATCCTGGTTAAGCAATGAGTAAGTCAAAATAATGTGATTTATTATTTTGTTGTTTATTTTGTTCTCACTTTCTACTAACTTCTAGTTCCCAAATTATACATGCTCTTCTCCTGAGTTTTGTATACTTGCTTTTCTATTTGAATTCCTGGGATTAGTATGTGTATAGGAGGTGCTGGTCTCCACTTAAATGAATTAATCAGCCAGAAGATTCACCATGGGAAAGTTTAGTATACTTCATCAGACAGTGCCCTACTCATGGGACACTCTCATGGGATCTCCTGGTAGAAAGCATTATATTAGTTAATAATAAAACCCTGAGCTCAGAGCAACTCACAACATTACAGGAAGCTAAACCAAAACTTTAATAAAATAGTATTTATACAACAAGAATTTATTTAAACTCTCAAGTTTTTATCCATTCATGATTACATAGCATATACTAATAAAATAATGGTCATATTTAATTAAGCATTCTAGTAAATTCTTTTAAAATTAATTTATTTTGTACATATGTGATATAAAGATGCCCACATGTGTGTGAGCCATAGTATAAATCGCAGTGTGTCAGCATGTGTGTGTGTGTATGTGTGTATAAGTCAGAGGAAAATTTGATTGAATTATTTCCTCCTATCATGTGTATTCTGGGGACCAATTCAAACAAGAACATTTACCTGTTGAACTATCTTGCCATCTAATATAGTAAACACTTTGCCAAATACTTTGCATAAGGTTAAATTATCTACATCGTGGTAGCCTGGATAGTGTCTTTCTTGAGCTACCTCTTGCTGCACTTACATCACTGATCTGCTCTTCTAAAAGCTTCAAATTGAATGGCTTTAAAAGTAAACAGTAGTAATTTCACCAAGAAAATGCATCCATTGGCTTTGTGGAGTTGCATTACTAGGGACAATGAAGAAAGCTGCAGTGCTATTTCTATCACTAATTCTATACTTAGGACACTTGTTGATGACAAATCTCAAGTTTGATAGTGAATTCATCTTAAATTTTAAATATTATGGCTTTTAAAAAATCTGAAATTATGGTGTCAGGTTAACTAGACTAAGTACTGCATAGATAGGGGGTCAAACATTATTTTGGGCTGTGTTTCTGGAGTAGTGTCTGGAGGAAGTTAGCATTTGTATCTGCCCGAGTGAGGGAGATGCACCTTTGTTGAAATGGATGGACAAAATATACTCTGTTGATAACTAAAATAAAACACAAAAGCCAGAGGAAGGATGAATTTTCCCCTTTGTCCCTCTGTTTGGGACATCTGTCCTTTCTTGTCTGGGACACAAGACCTCACAGGTAACAGGTCAAAGCATGCAGAAAGGAGTGGGCATTTGACACTATTGGTTGTTTGTCTGAAAACTCAGAGTACCTGCACTGTGAAATATTTACGTAGTGTGAAATGGACAATTCTTGGGTACATAATGCTAAAAGTAGCCATCACAAGTGCAAGAGAGCAAGTGTTTGTAAGTGGTGTTCTATTTCCAGTCTTCTTCAGTCAGCTTGTTTCTCCCTGCTTTGTGCACTGAACCTTTAACCTTTTAACCTGTGAATGTATAAACCATCCTAATTCTAACAACAAATGCTGGTAAACTACAGACTGTCAATCAGGTCAAACCCCTTGTCTTTATTTTCATAAAGAGTTTTAGTGACTTGGTTTCACACATGTATATCTTAATGATTAATAAATGCTTTTCACTAAAGTATTCCTATTCTCCAGAGGTTAGAATGAGATTTAGGATTTCATGATTCATTAGAATTGTTTATATTATTACATTGATTTGAAAACATACATTTTAACAATATTGTTTATATTTACCCACAACCATAGCATCTCTCTTATATTAAGGTTATTATATTTCTTTGTAATATTTTTTAAATTTTAGTAGATATAAAATGCACTATATGTTAATTGAGGATGGATTGATTTCTTTGCTGTAGTAAATATTTTGTTTTTGTTTTTTGTTTTATTTTGTTTGTTTTTTGTTTTTGGTCTTCATTCCTTAAGTTATGTGGAAACATAAATACACATGGATACAAACATATGAACATATTTATTTTTATATCATATGACACACTTTAGTGGAGTTAATACATTAATTTTAGTACATTTTAAGACTTCAGTATAAAACTTTTATCTGTGATTTGAAAATTCTAACACATATTTTCTTTTCTTCTCATGCCTTTACTTCTTTCTTTCTTTCTTTCTTTCTTCCTTTTTTCTTTTTTAAACTTCTCCTTTTGGAAATTGTGGTACATTCTTGTATTAGTATTAGAAGGTATTAGTTGTCTCATGTTGTGGTAAAGTTAACTGTGTTTTCTTAGCATTTTTGTGATCGACAAATTCACCTCTAAGCTTCACTCAGCTTTCAAGAATAAATGTCAAACTCTCTCAAATGCTCCTTATGCTCCTATTAGAGAAATTATAAGGCATTCTTGTTTTTCTATTCACAGAATGAGTTATAATGATGCATGTTTGAGCAACAGCCAGTTTTACATTCATGTGACACTCTCAGTTAAGTATACAGTATCTTATTTATTGATATTAAATGCATTATTAGCATACATTAATTATACTTAATAATGGGCTTAATCATGACATTTTTATACATACACATAATATATTTTGATTGAAGATATATTAGAACTTAATGTGAAATATTTTTTGTTGATGTCAGATAGATGGCTTATCAGGTAAGATCTTAAAGAAGATCACACCTGTAAGGCAGCTCACAACTCTCTGTAACTTGAATTCCAGAAAATACAACAGTCTCACCTGCCCGCCACAAGCACTAGACATGCACCTGATGCACAGACATATTCACAAACAAAATACCAACATGTGTAAAAACGTTTAGATGTTGTCCTGAAGGACGCTCCAGAGTCTATGCTCTGGCTGTGTTCTGTGTCTGTGTGTAAATGCCTATGTAGTCAAGTTAGATTCTTGTGTTATACTAATGTTTGCACTTCCTGTTGTTAGAAAAAGGGTGAGGCCATTCTATCAATAATAATAAAAATTGGTTATAAGTTTCTCAATCATATTCCTGAAATGGCTACTTCTACTATTAATTTTACAATGTTACTTTTGATTCTTTAGAACCTTGTTATGAGATACATGTAAATTGGTATTGCATAACTGTCTCCAGTGAGTGACCATTTGATATGCTGAATGTGGCATTTCTTCATCACTATTTATTGTTCCTTGAAAAGGACTCTATTTGACATAAAACTGTCAATGGCAACTTCCTTGTATTTACTGTTTACATTTTGCTTCCTTTTATTTTCCATGTGTCAGAGTCAGTAAGTGTACACTCCACAGCCTGCACACAGTGAAACTTCAGTAGGAGTATTTGCCTCACTCATTTAAACTGGTTGTGAGCCTTAGAATGTCTGGAATACATTCACCAAACTTGGTAGCTGTGTTTTTTCCACCTGTCTTATCTTGCACCCCCAATTTTCACCCCTCTCTCTCTCTCTCTCTCTCTCTCTCTCTCTCTCTCTCTCTCTCCTTCTTGTGCTCGCGTGTGTGTGTGTGTGTGTGCATGTGTGTGTGTGTGTGTGTGTGAGTGTGTGTGTGTGTGAAACAGAGACAAAGACAGAGAGGAAGAGAGGAAGAGAGAGATCAATCTCTGAGAAGATAAACTTTTGAATTCATTTTGAATGGAATTGTACACTAGAAACTACTTCAAAGTGAAGAAACTTAAATCTTGTTTCCAGTTCAGCCAATAGCTGCTAGATGCACATTATATAAGATGTTTTCCCTTACTGTCTGTCTTAGGCAGTGTTTTATTGCTGTGAAAAGATACCATTACAGTGACTGCTATTATAAAGCACAACATTAATTGGGGCTGGCTCACAGATGAAGAGTTTTACTCCATTATTGTAATGATGGGAAGGTTGGTAGCATGCAGGCTGACTTGTTACTGGAGACAGAGCTTGAGAGTCTTGCATTTGTATTCACAAGGAGCCAGTGGGTGGGGGGAAGAGAGAGAGAGAGAGAGAGAGAGAGAGAGAGAGAGAGAGAGAGAGAGAGAAAGACACAGAGAGAGAAAGACAGAGAGAGAGAGAAAGACAGAGAGAGAGATGAGACAGAGAGACAGACAAAGAGACAGAGACAGAGACAGAGACAGAGACAGAGACAGAGACAGAGACAGAGACAGAGACAGACAGAGAGAAAGAAAGAGCCAGGCCTGCCTTGAGCGTTTGAAACCTCAAAGCCCATCCATCCCCAGTTACAAACTTCCTCCAACAAACACATACTTACTCCATCAAAACCACACATCCTAATTTTGCCACTCTCTATAAGCCTATGTGGGGCCATTTTAATTCAAACCACCAAACAGAGAGAACTGACAGAGGATAGGTAAGTAGTTACTTATTGTCTATACTCTGAGAACCACTAAGTATTATGCTGTTTAGTGATTTACGTAGCCAAATGACATGTGGGGCAACACTAAAACTATCCAGCTTCTCCTTGTGTAAAAATATTTTAATGTAATAGGCTTGTGGACCTGAAAAAGAATAAGAAAAAATAGATAAAGTGTAGTTTAAATGGATCTATGGTGGAGTTAATGAGTTTTAATATATTTCCAAGGAACTCTCTCCTTTATTTTAAGGTTTTTCCAAAACAGGACACAAGTTGAATCCTACATTTTTGAGATAATACGATATTTTAGCAGCTGTCTCTGCTCCCAAATATACTCTACTGTTAGGAGAACAAAGGTTGGTTTTGTTTTGTTTTGTTTTGTTTTGTTTTTACCTTGGTTGACTAAATCAATGAACTGTGAATAAACGAACACAAAATGATTTCCATACTCTAAGTAAATCAGTTTCTTAATGTACAGAAAGCTCTACCACTTCATCTGAACTCATGAGATGCTGATATTTTCTTATCAAGTTGTGTGTTAAAATATTAAACCTTTTATATTCAGATTTTATTTCTCAAGTAACTTAAGCACAGATAGTGGAATCTGCCCCATGCCAAGCTTCCTCCTAGACTCAAGTTTCTAAAGCTATCGTTTATTTCCAAAGACAATTTCAGCTAGAGACTATGACGAGGCAAGACATTTGCTGTATGTTGAGTTGGAAAACAAGACTCTTTTGCATTGTACAGAATGATTTTGATGACACGGTTAAAATTTTCCTAGAAAGTTTAAGCCTGGGGGGGGGGGGTCTATGTATCCTGTCTTTTCATAGCCCTGATTCTCAGCCTTCTTTCAAGCTTAACTACTTATTTCTCATTTTATTCTGTCCTTCATAGACTATATAATTTCTCTTTGTTCAGACTATAATAACTTCATCAATAAGAAACTCATTCGGGATGCTCCCAATACAATAAACTAGATTTTTCACATATTTTGAGAATGACAACATGCAATGAGAAGGAAGATATTTGTAGAAAGTTATTTTGAGACTCCTATCAATATATCTTTAGAGTCAGCCCTTGTAGATAAGTAAATGTGGTAGTTAATTCTAGTCTAGAATTACCCAAGAAATATCTTAATAGGGAACTGTCTAGATAAGGTTGGCTTATGGGGAGGACCCTGAGTGATTGGTTTAATTGAGTTATTTGTTGTGGCAAATAAATATAGGTGTTACTATTTACCAGCCTAAAAATAGGTGTTACTATTCCCTGGGTTGAGGTTCTGATGTGAATAGCAGTAGAGAAAACAAGCTGAGATGTAGGCTTGCATTCATTTCTCTTGCTGCTCTTGACAGTGCATAGGACTAGCTGCTTCAAGTCCCTGCCTTGCCTTCCTCTACTATAAAGGATTATAACCTAGAATCATAAACTGAACAAACTCTTCCTCCCTTAAGGTTCCTTTTGCCAGGCTGTTTTATCACAGTATAAATAAAGTTAAAACCAGCAGGGTAAAGGTGGCCAAAAAGTGCAGGACCTTGCTCAATTCATGCAAGTTTTACGAAAGGCTGACAAGTAAGGGTTAATGGTAACTCCAATAGATATTCAGCAGCTTTCAGTCTGCAATAACGATAAATCATCAGAACATGTATTTTCATGATAAGAAATGAAAATGGATTAAATCAGTTTATAGAAGTGAATTGCTGCTCTAATGTCTACCTAATGAAGTGATTTGCTCACAGATCACAGACGACACAAGTAAAAATAAAACCTCTTAGTACTGAGTCCAAGTCATCATATTTTATGGCTTAAATATTAAGCAACATGCATGCTGTACATTAGTTCCCTGCCCACCAAAATATTAGAAAGTAAGAAAGTGTCAAAGGCAGAAGTTCAGACATAATTGAGTTCACCCAAAGTGCAAATGTTTGCTGAGGTGGGGCAGGCAATATTCCATTTCATGTTTGTATATCAGTTTCCACCTGTGGTCTATAATATTAATTAGGAGATATATACAAATTCTTATAGACCCAAGTATAAGGGAATATGTACCATAATTTATAGAACATCTACAAAATACAATAGGATAATCAATTCCACCACATCCTAAATGGCAAACTAATTTACATTTACATCCCAGGGTACCTAAACATGAGGTTTTAGTCTGATGATACATACAAAGGTGTTTTGCCAGTTACAACATAGTATATAAATAAAGTCATTACAATACTTTGTACTAGAATAGAGAACTTGTTTGAATACTTAATTTATTTTTATAGATTTCAACAAGTAAGCCACCTTGCACCTAATATTAAGAAATGCTGAATAGTTGTATTTATAGACAGGCATTGCATAAATATGTTCTGCTTCAATGGGCCTCCAAACAAGCACCATGCATTGATAAATTTAAAAAGCAAGGTAGACATTTGGGGCAACACACCCTTGTCATGTGTGTTTCGTCATTATTTTCCTTTACCTTGTGTTGGGAATTTTTAAAGAGTTATTTTCAAGCATAGAACAAAAAAGCCCTTTGAAAGTGAAATGTACCTTACAGCATCAAGCTACTGATCTCCTGTGATGAACCCTTGGCAGATGTACATAGCTTATGGTATTCCTGCAAGGACATGGGAATGATCACAGGCCTTGATATTAATTGGATCTCTGTTTGAACATGATAAAATGATGAATTTTGGCACTAAGAAAGTATATCCATTCAGAATACTAATCTCTACAGTCTCAGTTATTGAAGCAATAAAATGATTACAGCCATAATACTACCTTGCAAAATTTTGTTCAGAATTAAAGATTATCAGTGTGTTACATACATGCAAGGCCATCTCTATGGAGTCGATCCCTTAAATTACCTCACTTTATTGAGTGACTACCCCTTGGAAAATAGCATCTTTATTCAAAATTGAAAGCACCAAAGCTCTAAAAAATTTATGCTTAATTTCATGTGGCTAGTAAGCAAAAGAATATAGAGAAAGAAATTGTGAAATTCTGATTCTGCTCTCTAGTTGTTAAATTAGGTAGGTATTCCAAGGATATAAAGATAATAGCCACAGTTTTTGAACCACTAAAATTTGTTTGGTTGAGTGAGCAGTAGTAACTCACAGTTGCTCTGCTTCTGTATTTGCCCACATGTAGCATGACGGATTAAAAGGGAAGGATGTCTTTCTGGTTATTTGTAGTGCTGAAATGAATGATTGGTGGTTATGAAAAAAAAAATCACAATTTCTTTTTACAACATTGGACAAAGGAGAATAAAAAGATTAAATGAATAATCTCTTTACTAATTTTATATAATTTTTTTGCTTCTCCCTAAATTTGAGTTTTAAATCTTAACTACCTGTCTTTGTTTTCTGTTACTATAATAGAATACTTGAGATTAGGTCATTTGTAAAGAATAAAGATTGATTTTTTGCTTATGGTTTTGGAGTTAAGGATATTCAAAGTTTGCATCAGCATCTATTCAACCTCATGCTGTTCAGTTCATGGCAGAAAAAAGAAAGTGGAAAGTAAAAAGAAAACAAGAATGGTGAAAATGCCCTGTAACAGCCTTCTCTTCTAGTACCAAGTCCAATACCATGGGAGTAAGATCCTACTCATGATAAATCAACACTAATCTATGTAGAGTTACTTCAACCTTCTTACACAAACAGCCCACTAGGTTTCATCCACTAATACTTTAATATTGAGGAAATAAGTATGTGATCCACAAGCTTTGGTGGGCACACTGCAGCCATGGTATCCAACATGATTATATCTGAAGGTGGAGTGTCTGAGAGATGAATAGATTAAAAGGCTGAGATTTGGTGGGGAACTACTGTTTTTATGGCACATGAAACGGATGATGTCTTAGTCAATGTCAAGACACCATCATCTCCTATAAAGAAAAACATTTAACTGGGGTTTGATTGTAGTTTCAGAGGGTTAGTACATTGTCAGCATGGTAGGAAGCATGGCAGCAGGCAGGCAGACATGGTGCCAGAGAAAGAACTGATAATTCTACATCTGGATCTAAAGGCAGCAAAAAGAGAAACACTGAACTGGCTTCAGCATTTGAAACCCCAAAGTCTACCTCTAGTGACACACATCCTCCCACAAGGCCACACCTTCTAATCCCCACCAAATAGCTATACTTGGTAATGACCGAGCAGTCAAATATGTGAGCCTATGGGAGCCATTTATATTTGATTCATATCCAATCACCCCAGATGATTTTTCTCTTCTCTTCTCTTCTCTTCTCTTCTCTTCTCTTCTCTTCTCTTCTCTTCTCTTCTCTTCTCTTCTCTTCTCTTCTCTTCTCTTCTCCTCCTCCTCCTCCTCCTTCTCCTCCTCCTTCTCTTCCTCCTTCTCCTTCTCCTTCTCCTTCTCCTTCTCCTTCTCCTTCTCCTTCTCCTTCTCCTTCTTTTCTTCCTGTTTTCACTCTTCCTCTTCCTTTTTCTTCCTTTTTTTCTCCCTCAACTTCTTTCTTGGGCATACAAGAGAAAGAGATAGTTGTCTTTTGACTCTAAAGGGTACCCCTCAAACACTAAATTTGCTAAGAAATTAATTTTAGACTTTCTAGCTTCCAGAACTGTAGAAAGTACATTTTTCTGCTGTTTAAGCCATCCAGTCAGTGGTATAGTGACATTATGTTATAGAAGCACAAGCTTGCTATTCTAAAGCTATTTCTCCTGAACTGAAACCTTCCCTCAGAGCATGGAAATGGCTTTGGATATTGAGGCAACTAAAAACCAAGCTAAACCACTACCACCACCACCACCACTACCACCACCAACAACAACAAAGACAACAACAAAACTTCTAAGACTCAGGAAACTCAGAAAACTATAAGACTCCCAAGGTCCCTTCCCAAGGTGATGATTGGCAACTAGCAATTGCTGGGGAGAAGACTATCTCTTAAGAAACTCCCTACAACTTGGACAAGAAGCTCCAGGGGACAAATTTTCATGAGAGTACACACATTGGAGTAAGACCTTTGACTATGCAGATGATTTTGAGGACTGTGTCTACAAGCAATGCCAGTATCCTCATGGATTCATCAATTAGACTCCTGTGGTCTATCACTAGGGCCCCATCTAGGGTAAATAGAGTCTTCCAGAAAAGACTCATGATGTTTGTCCAAGAGTGTTGTAAACTATTCGATAGTTTACTTAAATGGCTTTAAATGATAGAGGTGACCTGCCAATGTATGCTACTTAGTTCTTCTTCATTTATCAACTCAGAACTTTAAAAAGAACCAGTCTTCATCTAGATGGGATATAGAAGCCATGACTTTTGACATAGAGAATACTACATTACAAAGATTCTGAGGATTTTAGGCAAGTGATTGTAAGTACATTGAGATATTTAAGAAAGGTGAATTCCATATTCCTATGATCATTCACTCTCTGATTGTTGCAACATCAACAATAATACCACAAATGGAACAATGAAGAAAATGTCACATGAGGAAAGGGTAAAAGTAAGAAGCAAACTGCTTTTAAAATGCTGTGCTGATTCTAATGTCAAGATAATTTTCATTCATGTTGATGTAGCTTGGACATTATTTCCTTTCATCACCGTAGAAAGTTATGAGACTTGAAACTTGCAGATATGCAACTCTTTCCCCCAAAATGTGCACAATCTTTATCCTTCTGTGGACACAAGTATTCTCCAGGGAAGGAGAACTGGACTGTAAGTAGATATGTCTGGAAGAGAGGAAGGGGACTTATAGATCTCTGAGCCTATCTGCCTTTAGGACACATGATATACAGATTCTCAGGTGTGCTTCTTAAGAGTCATTATTCAAAATATTGAGACTGTGCAGAAATACTGAGAGACGCAGGTAAATGACTTCCTAATGAGAGCTTTATTCCTTGAACATAAAACAATTAATAGTAGTCACATTCATAAGAAAACAATAAACTATAAAGTAGTTAATTATTTACCCAGAATTTCCTACGATAGACTCTGGTATATAATTTGGTACCAAGATAATGACAATAAAGATATCTAAATTCTGTAGATATTTTTATCCAGTGGCTCTCAACCTGTGGGTTGTGATCCCTTTGGGACAAATGAACCTTCTATAAGGGCCACATAGGAGATATCCTACATATGAGATATTTACATTATGATTCATAACAGTAGCAAAATTACAGTTATGAAGTAGCAACTAACGTAATTTTATGGCTGGGGATTACCACAACATGAGGAACTGTATTAATGGGTTGTAATGTTGAAAAACTGAGAACCTTTGTTAGTCATCAATGTGTAGGTTTTAAATAGCTCATGATACTCTTAACATTTTATGTCATGTTAAATTACACTGGAGGAAGGATCAAAAATTTCCTCAAATCTTTGTAAAATTGTCAGTAAACCAAAAGGTTAAGGATTGATGTTTAACGTCAATCTCAATAAGATTCTAACAGCTTTCTTCTGGTCTTTCGAAGAGATGGTCGCACATTTGTTAGATTATTTATGGGTTTGTTCACAAGGATGAGATTAGCATTTAAGTTCATAAATTCAGCAAGAAAATCCCATTTTTACCAATGTGGACAAGCATCAGTCATCACATTAAAAACTTGAATTTTTAAAAAGGAAGTTGATTTCAATTCTATTCTCTCTCTCTCTCTCTCTCTCTCTCTCTCTCTCTCTCTCTCTCTGTGTGTGTGTGTGTGTGTATGTGTGTGTGTGTGTGTGTGTGTGTGTGTGTGTGTGTGTGTGTGTGTATGCATGCATGCATGCATTCATGTCCTTAGACATAGGAAGTCCTGGGTTTTAAGTTTCTATCTCTGACTCGGAGCAGCAGCTTAACTCCCACATTACTATACATCCCTAAGCCTTCAGAGTTGGACTGTATCATACCTTCATCTTTTCTAGTTCTCAGGTTTGCAGACAGCAGATGGTGGGACACTTCAGCCTCCATGACTGCCAGGGAGCCAATTTCATTCCAATATATATTGGTTCTGTTCCTCTGGAGAATCGTGACAAATGTGTCATGCTTAAGTTTCATTTAAATTATCCTGAATAGAATCTATTCCCTAGAGAAACAGAAAGAATAATTAAGAAAGGGTAAGAGTGGCCACATTAATTGGAGACAAAAACATCTCAGTTAACATTTTCTCATTTTTCTCTGGATTACTTTGTTTGTTTCTTGATTAAGAAAACACAAATGGGCTGGAGAGATGGCTCAGTGGCTGAGAGCATTTACTTATTTATTGTCAGTAGGGATTTCATAACCATAGGGATTTGACAGGTGTATAAACCAACAGTGTGTTGTATACCCATGCTGCTGCTCCATTCGTTAACAGAACAAAACTGACCAGGCCTTGTTACAGGAGTAAATAGAGTAGGTGTCTTAGTAGTATTATCCTTATGGACAAGTTGTAATGTCAGGGTGAGTGTATGTCACACGACAATCTGTACAGATTTGTAAATCTTAAGAGCTAAAGAAAGTAGCACTTTTGCTGGTCATAAAATGTGTAGCTTACTATTTTCATGGACAGAATTAGCACTTGACAGTGAATGAATTATTCACCTAGCTGGGGCAGACTGATATTGTTTTCTGAAGAAAAGCAGAATACGAAAATGAGAAATGAGGAATTAATTTGACTTTGGAATACACCGAGTAACTGCTGTCAATTGCTATTGTAGGCTCATCTTGCTGTAGACATATGGCCATTTTAATTTCCACAGGTTTTCATCTGCAAAGTTTTCTCAGTACAGAAAATCTTCTGTGCTTCCAGATGAGGTTAAAAAATCAGGACATAGTGTTGGCTACTCTTTACAAAGACAGGACAATTACAGAATCTAAATGAAAGCTACCTGCGGGAGAGGACAATAAACAATACTGACACTTGATCAGGCGGGAAAGTAGGCCTTGGGATAGAAAAAAACAACCAACCAACCAACCAAACAAACACCCAATGTTCTGTGTTTTGTGTTCTAGGTCCTGATAAATTATGTGCAAGTTTGAATAACAAAAAAGAAGATGCCCTGTTTCCATCATGAATGAGCACTGACAAGTCAAAGAAGTAATGACCATTCTGGGTTTTTGAGAAGAACAATGAAAGAGTAAATCCTGCTGTTTTCAAACAATGTCCTCTGTGCCTTAGTGTTTCTTTTCTTGTCTTTTCATGATCATACCATGTTTTTACTCCAAAGTTGATATTCTTGATTCATGTTTTCCTGAAACTCAACACTCTTATGGCCTCCACTGTTAACATAGTACGATCACAGAGAAAGACAAGGAAATGTTGTTTCAAGTCAGGACATCGTTTTAGGTAGTACAACGGTCAACAATTACTCAACAACTGACCACTCTGAAAGGAAATGATTTATCACATTCTCCTCACAAAAGACCCAAACACTGCTGTGCTTAAGAACTTTGAAAGTTCCCCTCTAGTAAGACAAACCCTTAACTACAACTCTCAAAGTGAAGTTATAAAGGTTTTCACAATGATGGTAGATGTAATATTTTTACTGAGCTTCTAAAAGATAAAAGTTCTTGGAGAAGAGTTTGAAAGAAAAGTCAATGACTCATAATATATTTGACTATGATGCCGAGAGACTAACTATTGTAGATACTGTGGTACTCTATAGATTTTTGACAAGATCAACTGACACTCAAGTTGAGTTTACATCTTCAGTCTTTATTATTTTGCATAAATATTGGTGTGTCGGACAGTTTTCATCAGTCCAGGGACAATGGTATATTTGAGGGTTTTTTTCATTAGTTAATTATTTTATTTACTTTACATCCCAGTTGAAGCTTCCCACCCTTCTCTCCAATCCCAACCCTCTTCCCTCCCCTCCCCATTCCCTTCCCTTTTCTCCTCAGAAAAAAAGAGAGGCCTCCCTTGGATATAAACCTGCCTTGGCATATCAAGCTGCAGTAGAACTAAGTTTACCTTCTTCTACTTAGGCTAGACAGGATAGCCCAGTTACGGAGAAGGGATCCAAAAGCAGGGGAGAGGAGGGGAGGATGACTGGAGGATGACTGGAGGAAGACAATGGAGGAGGGAGATGACGGAGACGATGGAGACTGGGGGAGAAGAGAGGAGAGAGAAGATGACGGAGGATGACAATGGTGGAGGAGTATGACTGGGAAGCAGGAAGAAGAAGGACAAACACAGAGTCTGGAAAACCGTCTGGAAAACCATCAAGTTATAAGGATCTCATAAGGATCTCATAGCTGGGGAACAGAGTAGTGTAGTGGTATCTGCCACTGTAATCAGGGCTTACAGAATATATTCATAATTACTGAGTTGTGTTTTCATTGACCGGTCCTGATTGGGATGGAGATTTAAATATCTCCCACTACACAGGTTAATTGATTTTCTATGTTTTCTTGTGGTGCCCTTGACCTTTCTGGCACCTTCAATCCTTCCTAGTGCTCTTCCACAAGATTCCCAATGTCCACATAATGTTTGGCTATGGACCTCTGCATCTGATTCCGTCAGCTGTTTGAGGAAGCCTCTCAGATGACAGTTATGCCAGGTTCCTATCTGCAGGTATAGCAGAATATCACTAATAGTGTCAGGGGAGTGCTTTCTCTCTCATGGCATGAGTCACAAGTTGGAACAATTAGACCAGCATATCATTTGTTGAATATGCTTTATTTTTTTCATTGTATAGTTTCGGTTTCTTTGTCAAAAAAGCAGTGGCCATAGGTGCATAGGTTTATTTCAGGAACTTCAATTCAATTCCATTGATCAACCTGTCTATTCCTATGCTAATACCATGTAGGTTTTATTATTATTCCTCTGTAATACAGTTTGAGGCCAGGGAAGGTGATGCCTTCAGAATTTTTTTAATTGTACAAGGTTAATTTAGCTATTGTGGGTTCTTGTTTTTCCATATGACATTGAAAATTAGTCTTTCAAGCTATGTAATGAATTGCATCAGAATTTTGACAGAAATTTCATTGAATCTGTAGCTTGCTTTCAGTAAGATGAACATTTTTACCTTGTTAATCCTACTGCTCCAGGAACACAGGAGATCTTTCCATCTTCTGATAGCTTCTTCAGTTTCTTTTTTCAAAGACTTAAAGTTTTTGTCATACAGGTATTTCACTTGCTTAGGTAGTTACACCAAAATATTTTATATTATTTGTGACTACTATATTCTATTGTTGGTGCATGCATCTGTAGTTCCTGTTCATTTAACTATCACCAAAATTTCCTCAATTTGTGTTTCATTATTTTTTTATTTACATTTTGAAGTCTTGAGCAGTTTTATTATATTCTTAAGTGACTTACTCATTTCTTCTTTAAAGGTCTCTATCATCTACATAAGATTGGATTTATGGTCTTGTCTGTTTGTGTGTGTGTGTGTGTGTGTATGTGTGTCTGTGCTTCAGCTGTGTTAGAATATGCAGGACATGCTGTAGTATGGTAGGTGGGCTCTGGTAATGCCACATTGCCCTGGTTCTTTTTAATTGTGTTTATAAGCTGACCTTTAGCTTTCTAGTTGTCCCTAATGCTGGCATGGCTCTGGGAATGCAGGCAGAGTTCTATGACAGAAAATAAAGCGCAGTTCACAGATTCTGGATGTGCCCTAAGGGGACCTGACAGGCAAGTAGCCTGAGGCAAGGTCCTATCTGGTTGTCCCAAGTACTGTCAAGTCCCAGGGAATGCAGGCAGACCCATTGGCTAGAAAACAGAGCTTAAGGGACAGGCATAGCTCATGCCTACTGAATTTGCCCCAGGGGAACCAGGCAGGCAGCATGTTGGGAGACAGTGGTATTGGCAGCAGATTTCCAGGAATGCAGAGAGAGAGAGAGAGAGAGAGAGAGAGAGAGAGAGAGAGAGAGAGAGAGAGAGAGAGAGAGAGAGAGAGAGGTGGGCTAGATGTGGGGCATGCAGAGAAGAGTGCACAACTCATACCTGTTTGGCTTGCTCTGGGGTTGGCCCAGCAATCAGGGGATAGGGTGTTTTACCTGGTTGTCCCTGATACAATCAGGTCTCAGGGAATGAAGACAGTTATGTGCCAGAAAATGTAGCATACAGGGGAAAGGACACAGCTCACCACTGCTTGGTTTGCCCCAGGGATATCAGGCTTATATTTGAAATTTTTGATGCCCATCATGAATCAAATAAAGTTTCGCAGACTTCTTGGTTTGAAGTTTATAAAACTTACAAAGAAAGTCCTTATTTTCTGTTTCAGCATCTCAGAAAATTCCCCTTTAGCTCAACATTTTATGAGAAGTCGTTTTAAAGCAATAATATTAAATGTAAATATATATTTATGAATATCTTCATTATTTATCTCTTTAAATATTTAAATCAACTTCTATATAATTCATGTATCCTCTCTTTCATATAATTCTTATATATACAAAAACAAAAACCGTGAAAATTTCATAAACAATTTAAAATAATTTTCTATCTATGGCTTCTAAGTTAATAAGCACTGTTCGAAAGGAACATGAGATCACATACGCTTAGTACAAGTATATTCCATCATCGGAGTTAGAAGGAGTGGATAATCTTTCATTGTCAGCCCTGAAATTACATCTCCCGATGACTCAGCGACCCCATGTCATCAGCTGGGTTCCAACATTCTTGTCATCTATGGATCCAAGACAAGTACTCAGAGTCAGCAGAACTAAGTTCGTTATTTGCTATTACATGAACCAGATAAGCGATGACGTCAGAACAGGACATTTGCTTCTTCTCTCTTTATTTTGTAGCACACAATTAGCTACCGAGGGGCAACAAATGAGCTTTAAATGGTTTTATGAGGCAAAACCCAAAGTTCTCTCTTTGGAAACTACTAAAATTATATAATATCATAATAAAAAGTTTCATTCATGGTAGGCAAATAAAGGTTTAGCAGTTAAACCAAAACAAATATAGTTGTCTGGCTTTTGTCTTTGTCGTAGTCTTAGTTTCAGCTGTAGCCTCTGATCAACCTGTCTATACACATTGTGTCATCATAGTTTTTCTACCAATTTACTCTGTATTGAATTACTTTAGCTTAAAACCAAATTAAAATACCTCATAAAAAAAATGAGAATCGGTTCCTGGCTTCCATATCCTTTGATTAAAATATATGTATGCAAATTCACCTGTGTGACTGCAGAGCTACAAGGAAAGTGATATTCATATTCTATCAACTGTACCACTTCGTCACTGATATGGAAATATTCAGTCTAGACCAGAAAAAAGGAAATATTCTCATAGTTGCTGTACAGGACTGTTCTCTATGCAAATCACTGGATTATCCACTGGATTAACTCTGTCTTTGGTCGATGGCTGACTTTCCCTTACAAAAGGTGATCAGAGAGGGTCATGGAACCATCACCCAAATATCTAGTCACTGCTAACAGCTGCAGCAATTCTTCCCTCTTCATGGAGGAGCTAGAGCACTGAGGCAGGGAAGAAATAGGTATGTGAGATACATCTATGTAACAGTGGAGAGATCATCACTTGTTCTGGGTACAGACCTTTCAGCATGGCTGCTTTAATATCTATCATGTCCCACCTTAACTCCTCATTTACTGCTGTATGTGAAGCCTAGTCATGTCACGGATTCCCCCTGGTGAACTTTGGTGAGATGATACCTTGTTTTTAACTGGGACAATAGGAATGGAGGTAGATGTTATTTCCATCTCTGGTAAGAAAGAAATTTCAATAATAATGGCAAAACTTGGAATTGCTATTAAGAAACTTATAGATTAAATGCATATAAAATTTTATAATAAATTTTTATAAAAATTATTTTCCAAGAGAACATTATTAAAATTTGTTGATGAAATATCAAATATAGTGAAAGTTTGCACAATAATATTTTGTGATCAATATTGAACTGATTTTGAAGTCAATGCTTGAATTATGATGTTATAAAAAGTAAACAGATATTGGTTTCTTTTTCTGTTTATTTCCAACTTTATTAAAATTGAATCTATGAAAAACATCTTTATATAAAATGACTATACCATCATAGTTTAGATAAAGTTAAGTAGTCAAGAATGATATTTTAAAATGTTTAAAAACTGTATTAGTTTTTACTGTAGTTCAATTATCTGAATTACACTGTAGTAAATATCATATTATGAATCACAACAGGGAAAGTACTAGGTCATAGAATAAATGTTATCATGCTGTATTTATAATTAAATTAACACAATAAATTAAGAAAAATAAAGTAAAACTGAAATAATGATCTTTTAAAATAATAGTTGTCTTAGAGTTTTCATTGCTATTAAGAGACACCATTACCAAGGAATTTTTTTACAAAGGTGAATATTTAATTGAGGCTTGTTTACCGTTTCAGAGGTTCAGTCCATTATTATTACTATGGTTCAAAACAAGTCATGAAGACTTCGTGCTAGAGGAGCCAAGAGTTCTACATCTTGATCCAAAGGTAACCAGGAAGAAACTGTCTTTCACAGGCAGCCAGGACAAAGATCTGGACCACACTGGCCAGCCTTGAGCATATATATAAGACCTCAAAGCTCAGCCTCCACTGTGACACACTCCTCTAACAAGGTTACATTTTCTCCATTGATGGCACACCTAATTGTGCCACTTCCCTTGGGCCAAGTATATTCTAAAAATCACACTTGACTCCCTGGCACTCAAAGGCTTGTTCAAACACATGAAGCTATGGGGACCAAGCCTATTGAAACTACCACAGTATTCAATCAATAATAACCCTTTACATTGACTCCTGGCAATGGCCAAAGAGACACCTTGTTGTTGGTATTGTTCTTCCATCAGTCAGGGTCAGAGCAGATTGCTGTCCTCTGTTCATCCTAGCTTGATGCCTGGATTTGTGGCCAAAGCTGCGTTATGCCTAAGACACATAAGCATCAAATTAAATCAAGTCCAAGCAGTGCAGCCCAGGAGGATAAAGACAAAGACCTGTGTTTTACCATGCCACTCAAGGTAGGTAGGGAAAGACATCACAGATGTGCCCTCTGCCCATGACACAGGTGTGTCGCAGGCAGGCTATAGACACACAGAGCCCTGCTACCACCACACAGACAGACTTGCAGAGCCCTATGCCAATCACACACCTGCCCTCCACACACTGCAAAGTTGGGTATTAGACACTCGCAGTCACCACACAGAGTAGATAGAGGATGTCACCCAGGAGCCTGCTAGCTGTGTGGCCAGCCTGCAGTGGGAGTCATTACAATGTGGAAGTATGTGGTGGACAGAAAGAGAAGTAGAGAGACGGAACTGGAGACTCGAGGGTGGAGAGAAATAGACTGTTATGAGTGGCCAGTCTCACCATTTGGGGCCACAGTGAAGTCCAAATCTGAGTCATATCTGGATCTGTAGCTACACAGCAGCAGTGGTCAATGTTGATGTGTGAGGCTAATATTACCACTAGGGAATATGGAGATGTCTCTGGTAAGGGACGCTATGGATGTCCAGCGGCTGGACAGAACTGGCCCCGCCCATCCCTGGTAGGGGCACTCTGGAGAGCTGGCCTCACCTTCCACAGGAGGCAACATTCTGGAGAGTGGGCTCTGAGCCTCATCCAGGCAGCAAAGTGGAGTTATCCCTGGTTGCAGGGGTCAGGGTCAGTCAGACAGAGGGCATAAGTGTGGGAGACCTGAGTCTGGCACTCAGGAAAGCTTCCCACAAGGGTATGAGCATGAGAGAGCTAGCCTTGCCCATCACCAGCTGCAGCCCGTGGGAGAGCAGGCCCTGTACCTCACCTGGACAGCAAAGAAGAGCGGACTTGGTTCTAGGACACTGGTGAGCCTTCTCAGAAAATAGGAGAGGAGGAAACCTGTCCCTGCCTCCTGCCAATGGTGGCTTTGGGAGACCTAGCTGGAGCAGTGCTGGAGAGCCTGCCCTGGTGGTGCAGATAAGAGAGAGCCAGCAAGGATGAGTTGGCCCATCCTGAAATCTATATCATCTGTGAATGACTGAGATGCCTGAAAAGGCCAGTCCTGCTGATCCAGAGCTGCAGGATCGCCATGACACAGGGTATCAATAAGACAACTTGGAGAAGTCCTATGAGGATCCAATATTGATGGTGTAACAGGAAACAGAGACCTTGAACCAGATCAATGATTCATTACAATAAACATTTGTAAGTGAAGTCATATAAACAGAGGGATATACTGTGGGACATATTGTGACATACTACGCTTCCATGATGAAAAGTTTTTCTATGCTTTGTGTGTGTGTGTGTGTGTGTGTGTGTGTGTGTGTGTGTGTGTGTGTGTGTGTGTCTGTCTGTCTGTCTGTCTGTCTGTGTCTGTCTGTCTGTGTCTGTGTGTGTGTGATTTATTTGCATGGAGGGGTAGGTTGTAAAAGTGAAGGGCAAAGATGAGAAAATAGAAGAGCAAGACTTAGATGCATGATGTGAAACAAAGAATCAATAAAAAGTTAAAGAAGATAATCCTTTACACTGAACCATTTGAAAATTTATAAGTGTTATGTTTTCACTTTACAAACAATATTTCCATGTGTTAGATTAAATATTGACGTCTTTGATTCATCTAGTTGTCTTTTTCTTCTGAGAGTTGCTTATCTATAAATATAATCATTGTTTTGAATTCTTGGCGAATTCTTTTTTCTCATTTTCAATAGGAGCCATTACTATGAGATTTTCATGCTTTTATAAAAGAGATGCTATTTGGAGTTTTGTTTTATTTTATTTTATTTTTTAATGTATGGATTCTTGCCCTGGAATTTGTGTATCTGGACTTAGTTTTTTGGATCTGTTGTGTTGTGTTGTGTTGTGTCATTCGTTTGTTTCTTTCTTTTTTTCCTTGTTCAAGTTACTTTTTCTCTGTCTGCAGAGGTGTTTACAGTGCTCAGGGTGGGGCTGCTTCATAGTAGTGCTGAGATATTCACTTTTCTCTATTTGTTTGGTACTCAGAATTATCAGTTCTACCCAGGTCTTTAGTTTTTTCACTGCAGTACCTGTCTTCAGCGTTTTGATCAAGATGCCTAAAACAAGTTTTCCTGGCATTGTGGGGTAGCCTAGGGTCCCAGTGCTAGATAGGGTAATTGGAATGTCCCAGTCAAGTGTTTGGCAAGGCTATGGTGCTCTGCATCAACCATGACGGCTGGAAGGAACTTGATATGATCAGGCTGAGACCTGATGAACCCCAAATGGAAGGAGACAGGTAAAGAATTGTGGGGATGTGAGTGAATCTGTTTAGAGGAGGAAGTGGAATGGAGAGTAAAGCTCGTGGACTCCTGCACCACCTTCAGGAGTACTGATTCCACCATACATGGCATATGATCTAAGGTGGCTCCTGGCAAACCAGCAGAGCAAAAGACCTGAACCCAAGATGATAAGCCCTCAACTCTCTCCAAAAAGTAGGAGATGGGCAAGAGGAGAGGTCTGTCCCTGGAAATCAGCCCAGGGTCTGGGATCTTGGTGACTGGAATGGACAACCATGTTTTATTTTCACTCTGATTTTCAACTGTTATTCTCAACTTTCTATATTTAAATCAGCCCATGATTTATAGGCTGTGTATTTATCACACTTTATCAATTTCTCATTTTGTCATCTCTTGTGTGGCTGGTATTCCTTCCACTCAAATATACTTTGGTACTCAAATCTTGGAGAAATTTATGACTTCATAGAAATATCTAGGTTTTGCTGTAAGATACCTTGGGAAGTTTAAACTGTTGTGTTTCTTAGAACTTTGAAGGTATCATTCACTATCATTTGGGGGTATGTTGCCTTCAACTCATTCACGGCAGGTATTGCTTTTCTTCTGTGTACAGAACTTGCCTTCCTTGTCATATACCCATTGTTCAGTCACTGCAATGATATTAAAAAACACTATAGACCAAGTGGCTTGAACAGCAGATGTTTGCTTTTCTCAGTGGGACTAGTGCAAAGTCTAAGTCATGATGTTTGAAGTGGTGCTGAGTGTCTTCGTTGGATCCTCCTGGATTTGTGAATGGCTTCTATCTCTTTGTAACCTCACAGGGTAGATAGAAAGCAAAGAGAAACTAAGAAAGTCTGGCTCTGTCTTCTTTTAAGTGCTACTCTGTGTTTTAGAACTCCACCATCATTATCAGCTCACCACCCACAGTGCCATGAACTTAAAGGTTTGAGACTGACACTTTAAGAATATAGAATGCATACTATTTCTGCAGAATTGTAGAAAGAAAGCAATTCTTGCTAATGTACCTCATGATTCTACCTCAAATTTTCTGAGCTGGCGTGTGCCATTTTAATTTGTATATTTCCATTTTTCTCCTTTCTATGACATTTACCTACAACATTGCTTTAGAATATTGTTTCCTTTGTGAAAAATTCATCTTCAAAACACAACTTATGAGCACACAAGATTTTCTTCTCTTTCACATTACTGAGAACTCTAGACAACAGCAGTTCATTTCTGGTTATTATTACTTCTAATATGAATTTCATCTTTAGTAAAGTTTGCTCTTCGTTTATATTTCCTCTAAGACTTATGAAAGCTCTGTTTTTTGCCTCACCCATTCCTTATTTATTCATCTTAGAATTCGTAGGTCTGTCCTGTATCTATTCTAGTGTCAATATGGTGTTTGTATTCCTCTGAAAACTAGCAGGCTGAGAGCTTTTGAGATACAGGCATGCATGTCCTGGTACACAGCAGGTTTTATTATAGTTTGAGGTTTTGGAAATGTCCTTACTTTTCCTCTTTTTTGTTCACAGTGGTTTTTTTTTGCCGAGAAGAATGAAATTTAAAGTGCTTTTACTCATCTATTTAAACTGAAGTCTTCAAAGAGGTTGAAGTCCAAAGATGTGTACTGTTCTATGTCTGTGGTAGTGTCACACATAGCCACTGGTTAGGAGTGGTCTCTTGAAAATAAGAATGGAAAATGCTTAGAAGAGACCAATGGTAGACATAATAATAAATGATTATTCTTCTAATTCATCCAATAACGCTTGTCTCAGAAATTTGGAGTTGTAGAAAGATAGAATCATTGGCCCAATATCAGAAACACAGCAGGATTAAACATTATAGGAGTGGTTTCAAAGAACATGTCCTTTGTTCACAACAGAAGAGAAATATGACAAGTTAAATTCTAGAGACTTAATGGCATAGCTAAAATATTGGGTTTGTTTTGGCCAATTTAGCAGAGAGAATTGAGATGTGACACGTGTTGCCAGAGGGCCTGAGTTTAGTCTTTTCTCCATGTTTTGAGCAATATTATAATGTGAAGTGTTTATCTTTTACTGAACATTCATTTCTTTGTGGGGAATATTCAAAATGTATCTCATAAATAGAACCTTAAATCAGTATATTTATTCTTGGTCACATTTTTAAAAAAAGAAAAGAAAAATATTGTGTGGTCAGGAAGACAGAAATTAACAGCTGTACTGGATCTCACAAAGCCAACGGGCCACAAGATGCGCAGTTTCTAAGGGTTTTTTATTTCAATTTTTAAAATAATAAATCATGTTAGCAACTCCTGTGGGAGGAGTTCAGTTTCATAGGATAATGTGAGAGCTGAAAACATAACCTTGTAGGATAGAGAGATGGCTGAAAGCATAGATTGAACTGTACGTGTTTCAAGATGAGTCACATCTGACTTAAAGGAGTCCATTGCACTTTCTGGAATTTCCCCAGTAGTAGGTGCACAGTATTAACAACAGCAAACTACTATATGAGGTATGTCTGTATTTATACTGATATCACCTGTCATGTCCTATTTATAAGACACTCTATGAATATTCCCCACAGGGACGCTAAGATTCAGGAAAATATGAATACTTCACACTATAATACTCCTCGATACATTGAGGTAAGACTGAATTCAGGCTATTTGGCTGCAAAATACATGTGGTTACTGACAATGAAATGACAGAAGGAAGAGCAAGAAGACAGGAAGCTATAATAGAAGAAATGACTAATGTAAACAAATATCTTAAGATCCTTCAATATCATGGTACAAAATGAATACGTTTTCTTGAAGCAGCCAGTAACTAAGCATAATTATTATTATATTATAGAAGATTTCTTCATGGCCAGTGAAAACATACATTTTCTGCAGAGATACTGCCTCTAAAGATATAGGAAGCATTAAACATATGTTGATTAAATATGCATTAAGACCTGCATTAAAATGTTATTAGAAACCAAAGCAAAGTGGTTCTGACAGTGGTGAACATGGTAGAAAGACACTGATATGGAAAGACCCCAGCTGGTTTTGTGAGTGCTGATATTAATTTATCCTTTCCTGACCACACAATAGTTTTTCATTCCTTTTATAAAAATGTAAACAAGAACAAATGTATTGATTTAAAGTTTTATGCAGGTATGATTGGTATATGAACAGTGGAAAATATGAATGAACTTGGGAATTCCTATAGGCCTGCTTCTTTACATATAATCAAGACAATCAATGTGTCCTCATCCCCAGAGTTTCTTCTTGTCCCTTTTCTTCAATCAGTAATGGCTTGGAGATTTTTTTAATATGGTTATACACCAAAATGAAATCTAGACACAACATACTTTTTAACTCCACCTTGCAGTTT
The DNA here is from genome assembly GCA_030674055.1 of Rhabdomys pumilio. Taxonomy (NCBI): domain Eukaryota; kingdom Metazoa; phylum Chordata; class Mammalia; order Rodentia; family Muridae; genus Rhabdomys; species Rhabdomys pumilio. Next base: position 67,753,995 of record JANHMN010000013.1, read on the forward strand.
TGGCATAAATATGCATGGAAAATCACTAGAGCTAATTCATCTTGAATATATGAAACTTAAAAAAAAATTAAACAAGTATTCATGTACCCCTGTTCATCGATTCTAGAAATCACTTTTTGCTTGTATGAGTTGAGCCATTTTAGATTCCACATGTAAAACATACTATAGTCATATAATAGAGCATTAGCCGCAATAAAACAAAGACTCCAACTGACTGCTACAATGCAGATAAACTTGGAAGACACTATACTTTTTTTTTTCAATTTTTTTATTGGATATTTTATTTACATTTCAGATGCCAATCCCTTTCCCCATTTCCCTTCCCCAGAAAACCCCTATCCCGTGACCCCCCCTTCTCCATTTGGCTTTTATACAATTTTTTAAATGTTAATCAAGGGCTTTGTAAGTATGGTAATGCTCAATCAGAAGTGTAACCCAATACCCAACCTAGCTATGTAAACTATCTTTGACTAGTGGAGACACGTGGAAGACACTATACTAAGAGCAATAACCCAAGGAGAGTAGAGTCAGACATTCACTCAAATAGCTGGAGAAAGGATGAATATGACCCAAAACAACTCTTAAGAACTCAGTTATTCTTATAAGAACAGCTGTCTAGGGACTAGATCAATGGCATGGTGGTTTAGGGCACTGGCTGCTCTTTTAGAGGATTCAGGCTAGATTCTCATCACCCACTGTAGCTCACAACTGTCTGTAACTCAGACCTGGGATATCTAAGGGTCTCTTCATACCTCAATGGGCACTGCATGTGCATGGGTCACAGACACTCATGCACAGAAAACACACACACACACACACACACACACATATATACATACACACATACATATACATATACATATACATATACATATACATATACATATACATATACATATACATATACATATACATATACATATATACATATAATAAGAAAAGTAGAAAGAACAGCTGCCAAAGGCAAGATTAAAAGTGTTGCAAGCAAATTTGATAAATGAAATCAAAAGAATTCTTAGTTCTTTTCTCAGTCAAAGTTATTTACACCTTTATGGTGACATACATGGATACAATTTTTAATTCATATGTATAAAATTATAAAACACTCATGGGGATAGAAAATGAGCCAAAAACAAAACTCACTATGCTGAATGTAGCCTTAGCACTCATGTTACACACTTTACAGGAAGGACCATTCCATGAGTCTAAGCAATGTGGTCCTAGCAGTGTGGTTCTGGTTCAGGACAATGAACACAGAGAGTGGCTGGACTGTGCTTCCAGATGACTGCTCCTGTACAATATCTGTGTGATACGGTTTCTCTTGGCATCAGCTCCTTATCATCTAATTACAGACTTACTTACCACAGTTATTATATTTCACTGAATCTTAAACGTAAACTAACCAAATTGCAGATGTTGATGGTAGGGTAGTGAAATAATTAGTCAGTCTTCTGAGCTCTAGATCTTCTTGCCCTGCCCAGGCCTGACTCAGCATGGCTTCCTAGTGTGCATCAACTTCCACCCTGTTTACATTATGTATATGTCCATATGGTGTCATTTGATTCTCGGTGGATAATCCCTGAATGTGACTTCTCAGCTGGTTGCCAAGTCTGTGTTCTATATCTATGACAGTTCTTACTTTCCTGTTATTCTGGATCCTTTTCAAGGACTGAATTTCCCCCTACTCAGATTTGTGTGTTTCTTCTTGCTTCATTCACAGCCTCATTTGACCACTGTAATACCACATTGCCATAGCTATACAATTTTTTTTTTTGGTCTGCCAGAAATAGTCTCTTAACTGAATATCATTCTGCCACACACCAATCCCCACTACATTTTCTCTTACAAATATTTGTATTTGCCTTGGGCTTATTAAGACAGATTGTTGGAAATCAAAGCTCAAGAGATATATTCATTCATCAACTATGATGTCATTACCACCTCTGAATGGCTGGTGGCGTTACTAATAATTGGAGCTCAGGTTTGTTTGCTTTTTATTTACATAATTGTGTTGCTTATATGTTATTAACAACAGAATACGATCTTTAATGGATTGCCAAATACAGTCAGACTCAGTGCAAGGATAAGAGAAATGGTATCTCCCTAAATTACATGAACTTTGCATGTACAGATATTAAAAATAGTGTAGGTTAGTGAAACTGAAATAAATTTAAAGCTTTTGTCAATAAATATTATAAAATATATTAAGATGACAATCAAAAGTGTCTTAGACATATTGTCTTTTTTGATAAGAAACCCTATAGAAGTGCTTACATAGTTGCGTAAGTGAGTACAAATGCAAACTGAATTGACTGACTTTGAATAAAAACAATTAAACAGCCTACAACATCTCTTAAGAAGTTCACTTACTACGCAGTATAAAATTGTTTCTTATGTTCAGGGGTGATGTGGAATTACTTCAAATCATGTTTTAGTCTTTAAGTAAAGATATGATTTTATAGTGTGTGTGTGTGTGTGTGTGTGTGTGTGTGTGTGTGTGTGTGTGTGTGTATGTGTGTGTGTGTAGATTTTCACTTACAGTCTGAATCTGGAAACCCATAAAATACTGAAGCTAAATTTGGAAACTATAAACCAATACTCAGCATGTTGGAGATATTCATGGTACTAATTAATATAATTGATGCTTTGCACTCAAAAAGATGCTTATAATTATGAATTAGCTAAGAAGAGCAAAGATATCTCATAAATGTATAAAATTCTTGGGTTCATTGTAAACTTAATGTGAGTCTTTCTTTCACTGCTCATGTATCTATATATATATATATATTCAGAAGTGTTAACAATTTCTCCATAAAATGTTACCAGTGGCAGTGAGACATGGTAGTACAGAGGTAAAGTAACAACTTTTTGTTTTAGAACTTTAAGCATGTCATTAGATGAAGTTAATCACACAAAAAGAAAGAAAAATCTCTCAAAATCCTGACCAAGTAATATGTTGTCTTACCTATGTTCTGTCTCAGACTTGAGTTACAGATGACACACGACATACCTTGTAAGACATATGGTGGTATTATTTGGTACTGTTGAACTGCAATTTGAATTTTATTTGGAGTTATTTCTTTGAAAAACAAAGGGAGAACTATTATTTGAGGGGTTTGTAGCTTATTTCCATATGATAGCCAGAAAAGTGTAGGACACTCATAATCACCAGATTGACAGCAACAATGACACAGTCTGTGTTTGGCGCCAGGAGAAGTGATGCCATCCATACTGGTTAGGGTCTATAAAATGACTTCAAAGTCCTGTGTTAAACCATTTCCACAAAGAACAGATGTTTATCCAACATGAGTGCCTTGTGTTGTCCCTAAACCTGTTCACACGCATGTGTCTCTCCATTGCTATAATTTAAGTGGGACAAAGGTATTCCATCATTATAAGGTGATATTTTCAGGACTTGTGTTCAGGCTTGCTATTCTGAACATGATTTGCACTGTAGTCACTCACTGTTTTGTGTGGTTTAATGCAATAAAGCCCACCTGTTATTTTTGGCTGCTTTATTTGGACCATCTGCTCCACAAAGAATGAAAAGCTCAACAGTGTTTGGAGAATTGTCTACTCCTCGTGTGTCAATAATTTATTTATTGTCTCTATCCAAGCCTTCAGGTCATTGCAAAATTGTTTATCTATTTACTTTTCAACACAAGCCAATGTTTAGGAATTTGTTTTCTGAAAAAAAAATCATCATACAAAATTACACATTTTCTCATTCATAGTTTTTCTCCCCTCCTCCATAATAAAATTGATTGCTGGATGCATTTTTTTTTGCAGGACTCTGATTCCTTCGATGCAGGCTGAATGTCTGCTGTGGGAAAATTTTAGTGATGGCAGAGAAGTCATATATTGTTCTCAGTTCAGGTGGTTACAGGAGCTTCACATAGAAGAATACCTAAATTAACATGGGATCCTGATGAGAAGCAAGAATTAAAGGCAGACATTTGGTAGTCAACTATTGCCGTTGGTTAGAATGGCTTTTCAATCTTTACCCTGAAGTATTTCACAGCACATGGCACTAAGGTCACAACTTTAAATTTTCTCCATCCACTAATGGTGATGGCATTGTTCTGTCTAGGATTCAGGCACTTTTTTTTTTCAAACTTCGGGTTACCATCTTTTGGTAGGTAATAAGAGGTGTAGTCTGGATATCTAGCATGCATCCCTAGGGGATGTCCCAGGATTGTTTATATGGATTGATACCCCAAAATCTTAGAATGCCTGTCAAGTAACACCCGTTGTCATCTCTCCTTCTTATGCTTTAGTTCCCATAGCACTTGCTGTATGCATCATGCTTTGTCTGTTGTCTTAAACTCCTCTTTTGTCTTTGAGCATAGACATTGTGTTACATGATGGATTTTTGTTTATAAGCTTGACATGTCTTGTATAATAATTTGTGATTGACATAAGCTGTGTGCTTATATGTGATAACTACCTGCTGCACACACTACCTGACAATACCATGTTCATGTCACAGGTCAAAAGGTGACCCACCTTTAACATCACATGTGCCTAATATAAAACAATTGGAAATATTTAAACCTTATGTTCTATACATAATTCAGTATCTTCTGCCCAAAAAAGATTGTCACCAGCTTTGGAACCTGCTCTTGTTAACTCTGAAAATACAATGCCTATTTTAAAGAGAGGTAGTGAAAGCATTAATCTCATATTTCTTATTGATAACAGCATTTTGTTTGTCTTTTAACAGGGCACACTTACAGAGGAATATTTGAAGAATTGTAAAACGTCCCCTCTATGCCAGAAATATGCTTTCTGATGGAACAGGCTGGAAAGGTTCAAACAACCAGAAAAGGTGTGATTTACATCAAGTTCTTCTTGGTTTGAAACTAACACTTGAACTATGTCCAAGACAGTGACCTCCACAGAGATATTTATTGCACTCTGAAGAAGATGAATGGTGTGACAATAAACATTCTAAATAGATGGGAATCCAGAGCTCAGATATCCTGATAGCTCGAGTAGTCAGCCAGGCAGCTCAAATCACTGTCATGTGAGATCAAAGGACAGGGAGTGGGCTGAAATCCCTCCTCTCAGTAACAGTATGCATTGCACACACAGTGTAGGGTTTACCCTTTCAATATTTTAAAACACATTGGTGTCATTAGTGCAGGACCATTTAAAGGTCTATAAAATTCCAATAGAAAAATCAATGGCCAGCAGAGAGCAATACTAAGGTCACAGTAAAAATAGAATGAACTAGTCAGGTCCTTCCCAATGATTTGCTGTGTGACTCGGTGGGGTAGCTAATAGAAGAGTGATTAAGTAGAGTTAAAAGTAACAGCAGTCCTTCAGCTATATGTGTACATTAAAATTACACCTATATTTTCAGTCTTTCATCAGATACATAATTTAAATAGTGAGGATATAGGAACAGAAGTGATACTAAATAAATACATCTCAAAACATATGACACACATCATTGCTTTCAGGGTTTGGTTAAACCACAGACAAATCTTGTACTGAAAGCCTTTGTAGCTTTATTTTACAGATAGCTAAATCACTCACTGGAAAATGTCTTTGATTAGTTTTTATTGCCAAGCTGATACAAACCTAGAATTACCTGGGAAGAGAGAATCTCAACTGAGAAATTTCCCAGCTCAGATGGGCCTATGGGTATGTCTGTGGAGACATTTTCTTTATTGCAAAATGATGTAGGAAGACCCAGTTCATTGTAGGCAGCACATCTCTAGTTAGGCCATTCTGAGCTGAAATATTTGTCCTTGTACCCCAGATAGGTTTAGTCATCACGTCTCATAAAGTTTTCTCTTTGAAACATACAAAAAATTACAGAATATTACAAACAACCAAAATGCAAACTTGTGAACCCCCAGTCTCAATAGATACACATCTACATAATAAGTCTTGGACTTACGGTTCAGGGAACATTGCAAATGACAGACCAGAGAGATTTGTTAGAGCTAAAGAATTAGCTCTAACAAATTTGCTGTGAAATTCTGTTTCCTACTAGTGGCAGAAACTTCACCTATAGAGCCTCACCAACATGACTGCCTAAAGATGATTTGAACAAGAACAACAGCAGATATGCCAAAGTGATCGGGAAAAGACCACGCAGCCTCAATCCTACACATAGAACTACAGGCAACTAAGACATGCCAAAAATGAGAACAGTCTTTCCAGGAAATAGCACACCAATAGGTTATTTGATATCAAATTGACAGCTCTGAAACATACAGATACCATTATACAGACTGAATAGGCTATATTTATAAATATACATGTACATATAAACCTGGAGCAACACTGGGTAAAGAAGAAGATCATAAACTTGAAAGAGAACACAAATGGATTCATGGGAGAGTTTGGAGAGAGGGAAGGGAAGGGAGAAATGGTGGAATTCTATTATAATCTCTAAAATAAAATAAATAAAAAGAAAAGGAAGTAAGCTAACTCAATATGAGCCAGAGAGGCAGCCAGGGAGGAAGCCAATACGCTGTGTTCCTCCATAGTTTCTGCTTCAGTTCCTGCTTGAGCTCCAGTGCCGTCTTCACTCAGTGTTGGATTGCGACCCCAGAGACAGAAGCCAAATAAACCCTGTGATCTCCACGTTGCTTTGCTGCTGCTTTTTGCAACAACAAAAATCAGACCAAAACAGATAGATTAAATAATGAATGAGCAGATCTTAACTTTTAATGCTTGTAGGTATGTCCAAGTGGCTGTGAAAGAAAATATGAACTATGAACCTAGGTGGGAGGCCATGATAGGGGGATGAGACATGTCGAGGAAGGAGGAGAAGACAATGGTGTACATGACATGTGAAAGTGGAGAAGAGGTTATTAGGCACTGAAGGATACAGGTGTGTTATCAGGACTGAGGAGATGAAGAAAATCTAAAAACACAAAGTGTACTTGGCAAGGTGCTATAAGGAAACCTAATTAGTATGCTAGGAGAAAAAGATTCACCACCTTGCTTAAGGTCAAGGTTAATAAGACGCTGAGGCAGGGCTCCAATCTGGATAGTAATTCACTGCCTTATTTAAGATGTTAGATGTTGAATATATATATATATATATATATATATATATATATACAAAATTTGTAATTAGGTTTTCTACATTCATCTAAACAGTAAATCCTGTTACCAATAGTATTTCATTTTACATATCAGGACCCTAATGTTCTGTAGAAAAGATTTTCAAAGGATGCTATTTTGGAAATTAGAGATGTTTGACAGGGATATTACATCCCTCTAAACTATAAGGCTTTTTCAGGAGAGTTGTTTGTAATACAGAGCGTGGCTAAGCATGCACACACAAGTAAGAATGTATGCCTTTTTATGTGAATTCAACAAGAAGCAAAGACATTTTAGTTTCTAAAATCAGAAGCTCACACAGCCTCCAGCAGCCAAGAGACCTTGAATGAGTTATCAATGCCAACAACAAATCAACTACTGGTCACACTTCAGAACGGGACCAAATCAAAGAAGTTTGTGGCTGGTTCCATACTTTTCCAGTGGCCTCATACTTTACATGAATTCAGCCAGTAAGTTATTTGATGGTATGTCCTTACAAAGGCAGCCAATGCCACAGCATCTCCATTACCTGGAAACATAACTGGATAAACTCTTGAAAATCAAGTCAAATGATCCATCTGGAAGCTGCTGGTTTCCACTGAAGCTTGTGAGTTTTCAGAAGCCAAGAAAGTTTCATGCAGACAATTTCTTGCAACCATTAAGATACATTATCCCAGGAACAGATCTTTTCACAAGGCCTTATTCCATCTTAACTCTCCATGGTCCTTACCTGCTTTCTGATCCGTAAGGGTAGAAAGCTCATTATAGATTAGATGAGGTTTAGTTATAAATGTTAATGCTCCCTTAAAATAGGTCCCATATTGATAGTACTACCTGTAAAATGCCCTTGAAAATGAAATTGAAGCTAATCTTATTTATTTGACTTCTTTAGCTCAATGGCTGTGTCTTATTTTATTTCCCCAAATACCTAGAATAATGAATTACACAACAGCAATGAAGAAACCCTAATAGACAATCAAGCCTTAACTGACTGGAAGCCTGACCATGAATGAAGGCTGTCTGAAGAAGTTTGCACAACCTTGTATCCCACCCTAGTCCTCTTGTACATTTTCTCTTGAGGATTCTTTCTTTTCCCTGCTTTTAATGTTGGCCTTGCCTCTAAAGTTACTGCTTTTTCTTTTCTACTTTATGTCCTATAAGAAAATTGTAAACAGGCTCAGTGTTAAAAAGAGACTGCCCTCAGCACAGGGACAAGGGTGGATATAAAAACTGGAGTCTTAACTGTAGAGAAAAACGAGATTGTGGCATTTGGGAGCAGAAGTGGAAGAGCTGGAGTGACGGTAAGGGAAATACGCTAACTCAAAAAGTACAAACACCACACGTTTTTGCTCATATGTGGAACATGACATTGAAATACATGCACATATATATATGCATATGTGTGTATATATATATATATATATATATATGTATATATATGTGTGTGTGTGTGTGTGTGTGTGTGTAGTGTATGTGTTTGATTATGAGAGTGAGTCATGAAAGTAGAAAGGGATATAAGAGTGAAGGAAGGCACAGAGACGTTAAGGAAAGTAAGGGGAAAATGGACTTTGAAGGACAAATAATAACAATATAAAATGCACTGATGCATGAAAATACTCTTCAAAGCTTATTACTTAAGTATGCTAAATTAAGAAATAAAAATAAATTAAATTTTATGAAAATTTACTTAAAGACTTACTGATAAGAAAATAGTAACTAACAAACAGAAATAATATATCTTGAGACAGAATACAACTTATTCATTTTCCTATTGGGAATACTAGCCAGAGAGTCTTGATTTCACAATGTAAACACTTTCTTATAACAAGCCAAAAAAAACCAAACCTCAAACCTTTAGCTTCTCTAAGGTCCAAGAAAAGGACATTAAAGTTCTTGTTCAGGGGCAGGAACTCCTTGACACAGTTTTGAAAACTGCTGGAAATATTGCTTTATTTTCCAAAGGCCATGGAAGACTCCACCATAAACAGCAGTGCACAGTGCAGGAAGCTGGATCACAAATATCTCCGTGATACATCATAAAATTCTGCAGGTGGGAACTGAACTGAAGACAATTAATTCAACCTGGAGTTCAATTTCTCAAGAAGGCTGGCTCGAGGCCTGCCTTTAGCAACTGTGTTTTTCTGTGTATTTCCACCTCATTGCAAATAAGCTCTAAACACAGTCCCACGAAGCATGCTACCACAAGTTGACACATTCTAAATCTGACAATGTTTCAACAAAATTTAAGACTCTTGGTGGGTTGTTTGTAAAGGTGATTTAAAAAGATGTGCCAAAAAAAAAAAAAAGCAATTTATGGAAAGGCTTCTCTCTCTCCTGTAACTGATAATTTCAAGGAGATATCTGCTTCAGATTATCGTTTCCATAGATATAGATCTAAATGGGAAAGCTGTATTTTTACAAAGGACTATGAAGTAAATAATGGCAGATGGTATTGGAACAAATTTCTTTAGACTATTCATTCTTGCTCCACATTGAAACAGTTTTAGGGCTGGGAAAATTGCTTAGTGGTTATATTATTTCCCATGCAAAATTGAGGCTCAAAGTTTGGATCTATAACACCTATATAAATTCTATTCTCAAAAGGCCTAGAAGGGATCGCATGAGCAATTGTTGAGAGAGACTGAAAATATCTGGCAACTCTGGTTTTGACTGATAAACTGTGCTTGAAGACTAAGGTGATACAGTTATGGATGGCATTTCCTGACATCAACCTTAGTTCTCCACCCACACACATGTGTGTGCTCATACATGTGCAAACATGTATACATACATGCATTCAATACACACAAATAAAAATTATAAAAGAAAATTAATGTCTTAGAGTGGATATTATTGTCTTCTGCTTTATTAGTCCTTTATATCAATTGATATTTAAGACGCATATACACTTAACTTTTTTATAGTATAAATGTCTATCAACTGTGTATCTATCTATCTATCTATCTATCTATCTATCTATCTATCTATCTATCTATCTGTTACCTGTAATCTAATTCAGATAATGAGCTAAAACAGCAGGACCTTTTCAACAAATATTCAATTAAACACTCTTTTGTGAAATATTCATATTTCTATGTTCAATTAAAAATAACCTTTTTAAGGTTCAAAATCTGGTTCAATGAGTTTCTGAAGATGTAGTATCTTGGTTAGAATAACGAGATTTCTTCAAGAAAAAGGATCATTGAACAAGGGTAGAGAATTGTCAACTAATTCTGTCAAGGTTTATATTAAATCCAATGATTGGCTACACATTTCCTAACATATGTGAACTGCTCAGATTAACATTGCCTATGACAGTCAAATGGTGGCACTGAATTGTCTCTCCTCCTGATCCATTTGATAGAGACAGTGAGAACTAGGGTTCTGCACATATTCCATGAACATACATTCATTCCTCTTTCCATCTCCCATGCCATTTATGTTCTATTTTAGAGTCTTTGAAAGCTAGGAGTCTAACAATACTGAGATATTGCATGAGATATAACATGAGATATTACTAAAATGTAAAATGGGTCCTGTCCTATTCAATTTTCTCTCACACTCAACACAGCAGGAAGAGGGGTGCTTCCCAGCACTCCTTATAGGTGTGACCTTCTTCTTCCGGTTCAAAATTCTATTCATTGATTGAGCTTGAATATAGAACAATAAACTTTAAAGTTGTAAGACAGTCTTGGGCTACTACAGCTCCAGTCTCTGACTACACATAGTTCTAGAGGATATCAGTAAACTATGCCTAGCTACTCCTTTTTCTTAGACACATTTCATCAAATTGCTTAGAAATGATTCTTCCTACTGGCTCAGTCATTCCACATGGAAGCACTGTCAATAAGGTGTTTCTTTGGCTGTTGCCTAGGGATCTCTCCATGGGAAATTTAAGATCATGATATTCAGATATGACACTATGGTTCTCTAAGACATCTAGGATCATGGCATTCCGATATGACAGAGTACACTGATGGGTGTGGAGATAGGAATGGCTAGTATGCTTTATGCTGGACAAAGAGGTGACAAGGTGTTGCTGTAGAAAAAGAAAGAATGGACATTGCCTCTGCTCATTTACTGTTTGGCAATTCCTAAGGTGTAAAAGCAACTCTTATTCACCAGAAGTAATGGTCATCTTGGAGGCTTACTGTTGAATAAGCTCACCCTTTATAGATCTTTCTTAACCCTGACTGACTAGTTCAATACAGCTGTTCAGGTTCAAACACCTCTCTGAGCTTACTGATTCAATCTGGTTTTGTGCAGCTTCTCACTGAGTTGTTCTGCTTGGTCTCAAGCTAACTCTGGCAATTCTAATCTTAGGGATGCTTCTTATTCTCCAGCTTCAACTGCCTTTACTGACCTACACTGCACAAACTGCACTGACTAAACTGATTCCTAACAGACTTTCCCAAACTGATTGAACTGAGAGCTCTCTCCCTGAGCTTTTTATAAGTAGCTTTTTCCCCTGAGAGTTTGGTGTGGTGTATCTCTGACTCACTCTGTCAAATATTTCTCTGATTCACCACTCTGTCTGCCACTCAATTAGATGTCATTTTTGGTCTTAAAGGTATATACTAAAGGATTCCAGCAAGAGGGAATAAAAGTGTGTACTAAGGGTATGTCTGCAATCTAGCTAGATCACACAGACCTAGAAAGTTTTGGATGTGATCAGAACAGCCATGTTGCTGGACTAAAATTCCTCTATTCTAAGAACAGATCTATTAGAAGCAGCTAATTCTCTGATCAGTTTGTATTTCAGGGATAAATTATTAGACTGTACTCAAGCTGTACCAAGGACTGCAGTGTTCTCAGTTACAGGCTCTCTGTTTCGAAGCTCTTCCATTGTTGAGTTTCTAGTTTCTAGTCTAACAAAAAGTCTCTGGGATTATTGCTGCGGAGACTACAGACCCTCCTGTTTGCATGTGGTTCTCCCATCTTCAGTTCTATTTTGTCTCAGTAAAAATGTTTCTTTCTCTGGATAAATTTCTAAAGTAGTGTAGGATGCTGAAGACGTCCTCTTACCACAAGTCAGGTGGTAAGTATGACATGGGCTGTGCCCCATAAATACTCTGATTGTTGACTGATATTTACTACTGTGGCCCTAAAATTAACACTTTTTCCTGAATTCTGGCATTTGCAAGCATCTAGCACTCAAGATTTGGATGTGTCATCTAGAGGGCAATTTTAAAGTCTGAAAACAGAACACTTGAGCAATGATCAAGACAACCAATGAGCTTATTCACTACATGCATAAGCTCAAGTCTAGAGTCTCATTGTAACATAAGATCCTTAGGTTTTCTGTGTAGAGTGGGGACATAGGAAATGATGTTATGCACACATTTGTAGTTACGGCACTGTTTTACTTTCTTAGCTTTCCATTATCCATCAAGTACTCTCTTATCCGTGTAGATTACAAAAGGATTAATTTCTTATGAAAAGATGAACACAGGAAAAACATATAAATAACTTACATATTTGAATGACAGAATACTTGGCCTTTATGCAAGGAATACAAATAACAATGACAACAACAACACCCCACTAACAGATGGGGAGTTTTCTATAACAGATGAATAAGAAAATAGAGAATGATTGATAAAGCTGTGTTATTCTTGAACATTTGACTCAAATACTGTTATTGTCAGAGGGATCAGCTTGCCCTCTCCTGATGTGTACCTAAACACTTGTGGCTTCTCAGTTGGTCATTCTTTTGATGTGAGATTCGGTCTTCAATGAAATCTTCATCTTCAGGAACAGAGACTCTTGTAGTTAATGAGTTCAGTGTCTAATACTGCCTGATCTTGGAGATAGGCAGAGAGGGTCTCCTCTCCACCAGCCCTGTCAGCTCTCTTTATTTCATAGCACTTTACAGATGTTTATGCCATAGTAACTGAAGTACTTCTCATTCATTTTTCTAAAATATGTTCCTAGTGGTTGGCCTTGAACTTTGTAGAAGAGATGTGAAACATATAGAGCATTTGCAGTCTTGTAAACCATTTTGTTTATGGTAGCTGCTGTCTCTTGAAGGTGTTTGTGATTAAATCTAACCTTACGTACTCTTGTGAGGGACAAAATAGTTAATCCTTTAAACCATCGATGAACCTTTGCTTCTGCTTGTTGTTACTGCTAAATAATAGGTGAGTTAGGGAAAGAACAAAATGACCAGGTTCTGAAAACACTAAAGAAGGCCAAGGGGGAAAAAAGTTGCCCCCCAAAAAATTGATCCTTAAGGTATCCTAAAAGCAGTGGGCTCTGAAAAAAACAATTTAATATTTTGCTGTAAGTAGTCTGCCACCACCATAAAGGGGTCACCAAAATACTGTTAACTAGAAATTGAATTGAAATAGAGAAACAAGTCTTTCCAACCTTAGCCTTCAAATTGGTTTTCAATTTTTAAAAAAATCATTAGTTTATTAGCATAAAATGAATGAGCTATTAGTAAAATTGTAAATTGCAAAATTAAGAAGACAAGAAAATCTGAACTTGACAATGTCTTCTTTTGACTAAATATGTGCTTTATGTTTATAGAAGAGAAAGAGTAATGAAATATTTGGTTTAATGCAAATAACTTCTTTCAGTATCCATCACTTAATACAAAATATATATTTGCAGTAAGAGCTGAAATAGTATCCCATACTGTTGCAGAAGGAAAAGAATGTTTCCATTAAACTAAACCATCTTGTCATTCAGCCTGACAAATCCATGTGCATGTCTTTAACATACACGAACAACGGGCATCTTGGAACAATATCAAATTCTCATTCCAAATAATAACACACTGTACAAATTAGGAAACTGGACCCATCAGAAAAAAGGAGGCATGAGAATTGAAAGCAGGATGTGAAAGGGGATGTTTGAAAAAGCATTGGAGGGGGGAGGAAGGATGGATAGCATGTAACATATTGTATTCATGTGTGAAATTAACAAATACAAATAACAATTAAAAGTAAATAATATTCAAAACACAAAAAAATTTATTTTATATGCTTATGTGTATCTAATGTTAAAACTATTAAATTTATAAAACTAGAATTTAAAATTCAAAAATGAAAAACCTCAATCATCTCTTCAAAAACACCCTAAGAATAAATATAAGTGCCTTTGTTTATTTTTAGTCAAGTTTGTTTGTTTGTTTTGAGACACAGTTTCACTATGCATTCCTAGCGAGTCTACAACTGACTGTGTAGAACAGATTGGCCTCAAAACTACAGAGATCTACATCTATTCATACTTACTTACTTAGTATTGTTCTAACGTTTTGTTCGTTAAGGTTAGAACTTGCTGGTTAACCTAGGATGACCTTGAATTCAAGTTCTTCTGTCTCAGACCAAAGTCAGGGATTACTGTTGGGAAGTACCATTTCTGGTTCTTTAATTTCATTTTAAACACTAGACTAATATCCATTACAACCAGTGAGACTACAGTGCTGAATTAAATAAACTGTCTCTACAGCCTCTCACTTGGAACACAGAGGCCTTGGTTCAGTCTGATCTGCTTGGCAAGCTTCATCCCTCCTCTTCAATATTTGTCTTTCAAACATTCCCCTCTAATTTATGATCAACTAAAAAAAATCACATGTATTCTAATCAGCCCTTGCAAACTTTGGAATCAAAGGGAACCTCCATTTCCCTCTAGTCCTCTTGGCAAATCATCATTGATTGCTCAACAACCAATACATCCAAGTGCTATAGATTTTACCTGTTAAGGCACAGAATAGTTGCTGGCACACAGTAAGCATTTGCTTACTATTTGTTGACTGAATAGCTCAATACTTCTCACTTTGTGCTTTCCTCTCCTAAAACTGCCTCAGCTGTGAAGTTTCAATCTTCTTTGATGTAATATGAAACAGATTACCTAATACTTGCCTTTCAGTCAGGATGTCCATTCTACTGTCATGATAAAATATGAATATACCAAGCTGTATCCCTGCCCCTCTCCGAATTCCACTGGCATCAAATTCCCCCTAAGTCCCATGATGTTTTGTCTTCAGCCACTGATACGCAATTTCCTATATACGCTTCATGTGCCAGCCACAATGGGGAGTAGCTGGAGCATTCTGAATTTTAGAAGAACCTACATAATTCAAAAGGTTCATTAATAAAAAGTAAATTCACATGTGGGAAGATAGACGGGTTGGTGAATTGCATGTCATCAGACTGTGAGGACCTGCGTTTGGATCCTCTATAAAAGTAGGACACAGGAAGACAAAGTCAGGACTTGAGAGATAAGAGACAGATTTCTGGAGCACATTGATCTGTCAGTCAGTCTAGCCAAATTTGATGAGCTTCTGGTATGCTGAGAGATCCTGTTTCAGAATATAAGGTAGAGACAACTCAGGTAATATCTAACATCAACCTCTGGCCTCTATATGCATGTGCACATGTGCACATGCCCTTATGAATATGTACATTAAACACACACACACACACACACACACACACACACACACACACACACAAATTCCCATATGAGAGCATTTGGAGCAAGTTGCTTTTTTACCTGTATAGGGAGTATCTCCTGCATGATTTTTTTTAAACTAAGCATCATTGCACATATGCATGCTCTTAAATTTACAAAAGATCAGGTATGAGTAGGCTTTTAGACTTTTTTGTAGCATTTTGTTGCAGTTAGATCCTATTTCAAAGTTATTTATTTTCATAATCATCTCAATAATTACCCTTAGCCCGGCCATTAATTTTTAATGGTGTTTTCAACTATACTGCTATAATGTGATGTCAAATCCTGCATGGTCATAGAAAGAATGGCATGACAGGGTTTCTGCCCCTGGAACAGTGCCAGAAGGGTGTAGGCCCCCAGGAGTTTTGACAGTTGTTGGACATGCTCCTCCTTTGGGAAATATTTTCCTTGCCAAGATTATTGGGAAATATTCTTCCTGCTAATGTTATTAGAGAATGTCCTCTTTGCTGACTTTAATGACATAATAATGAGAGACAGGAGGAGTCTGGGAGGCAAAGGTGTCACTAATGTTTCAGCAAAATGGTAAGTACTGACACCTTCAGGACAGCCCTTAAAGCTGTGGAAAAGAACTCTGGAACATGAGTTAAAAAATACATTTCTCAACTATGCAAAATATAAGGATGCAATATGAATTATATGAGGAGCTTCATGGATCACAAAAAAGAGAGGCACCTGCACTATGAGCCAGCTTGTCAGAAAGATATTAAGGAAGAAGATAAAGAGATTTGGGGACTGGTGACTGCAAGGCAAGATCACACCCAGCTAAGCTTATTGTTTGTGCTTACAATGGCAGGCAGGTTCCTGAGTTCAAAGTCAGCCTGGGATAGAGCAGTGATCTCAAAGCCAGATCCGACCCAGTTAGCTTATTGTCTGTGCTTACAAAGGCAGACAGATCTCTGAATTTGTTTGCAATGTTAAGAAAAATTTGCTTGCTATCTTTTCCTAGGAATTAAGGGACTACAGAAAAAGGGCTTATTGATAAGATAATCAAAAGGGAACCTGTGGTGGATGATTGAATTGATGTGTAAATAAAAGACTGGCGTTTGGTTTGTAAGAACTAAGATGTCTGAGCATCTTCAGAAAGATATCTCTAGCAGAACTTTTTACTGCTCCTGAACACCCCTTCCTAAGAACCGCTCTCTGAGCCAAGGCTGGTCCTTGGCAAGGTAATAATTTATAAAGTACTTGCTATTTTCAGAATATTCACATCAAGATTCATGTTGGCATACATTTTATTCTATTACAGTATTTGGAGGTCAGATCATCGGTACATGATGGAAGCTAAAGGGAGCTCTGAGAGGAGGCTTTTGAACTCATGGGACTGTGGCTTTAATAGAAAGAAGAAAAAAGATCTAAAATAGGACACTCTCTGTCTCATCTCCAGTGATTTTTTTTTGGGGGGGGGGGGTTCTGGAGTCTTCATGTCCTGATGTCTTATTACCTCCCAACAGCCACAGGCAGAAAGCCAAACTTTCAGTGTACTTTGAAGACATTCAGGCTTCAAACTACAGCAAGAATTTCTTAAACATTTTCTCACTGTCGAGTTGATATTTGTGCAGAAGAACTATGTAGTATCAAGTCTACAGTGAAGGTATTGGTATATAATCTATATCCAATGGATATTCTGGAATCTAATAAATGCAATATCTCATAGAAAATTGCTGTAGTATATCCATAAATACAGTCTTTTTTATATATAGTGATATCTTATTCAATGTTCCTTATTACAATAGCCCCACAGAATTAATAATGCAGCTGATAATTTCCTCTTGCCTAGTGACATAATAGTTAAATAACATTGTAAAACTTAAATTGTGGCTTAATGTCTGGCTCAGTTGCTTGTGTTTGACATTCACAAAGCTCTTGGTTTGACTCTCAGCACTGTATAATAACTAGGCTTGGTAGAGCCTGTCAGTTGTCCCAGCACTGGGAAGGTAGGGGCATGAGGATCAGAAGTACAAGGTTATCCTTGGCCACATGATGACTTTTAGGCTAATCCAGGAGACCTGAGACCCTGTCTGAAAATACTACCACTGCCAACAACAAGATCAAGGCAGTGCAATGCATGAGTCATTTGCTTGAAATACTGTTGCTATGAACAAAACTATTGTGTTATCACACATATAGCTTATAATTATGCAGTGCGAATGACAATAAATGACTATGCTGTCTATTCACAATTTTATATTTTCTTGTTATTCTACAATGTTTTGTTAATTATTAAAATGTTAACTGTATAATCTCATGATATACCAACAACCACACACACACACACACACGCACACACACACACACACACACACACACACACCCTTATCTTATTTTTATTGCATCTCTTGAACATATTGAGATGAAATATAATGACTGACAAAAACCATCTAGGTTTATATTACGTGCATACCACAAAGTTGCCCCAAAATTGAGTAATAAACCCCCAAAGCTCAACCACAACTTACAACATATCTCATTGACATCTAACTTCTACTGTCTTCTCTCTACTAGACACTATTTTTTCTTTATCTGTTTGTAACCTATTATCTTTACTCTATTTGCAATTTAAACTTGCACCCCAAATTTTGCTCAAGAAATATCCAAGACTTATAGAATTCAGTTAGGAATGTTTATCTCAAGATACGGCCATTTTTAGAAGCTTTAAGTTGCCAACTTCTTGCTTGAAATGGAAGTACATGCCTGTACATCAGCAAGGTCAAAACCCCTTTGGAGTCCAACAACCCTTTCACAGGGGTCACATATCAGATATATTATATGATAATTCATAACAGTAGCAAACATAGTTATGATGTAGCAACAAAGTAATTTTATGGTTAGGGGGTCAGCACAACGTGAGGAACTGTATTTAAGGGTTGCAGCAGTGAGAAGGTTGAAAGTCACTGCTCTCCATGACTCATCTTACATTCTCTTTCCTGGAATCAAGTGTCCATGCACTTACACTTGATTCTGTCTTTTCTATTTAAAGAATTCATACAGACTCAGATCCAGCTATGACTCATCATTTCTCATTCTGCTTCATCATGTCTGTCTTTTTATTCTTTCCATCAGTTCCCACTGAACATCTTTTAAACTTTTATAGGATTTAAGGCTCTGCATTTCAAACATAGGGTTATGTAGAAGACAGTTTAATATATGTTCAGAGAACCACCATTCTGCCTCACTGAAACTGGAAAGGGGTCCAGAAAGGTTTAACTTAACAAACACAATAGATGATTAGGACATAAGGCTCTGGGCTGTTGAACGTCACTCTGAGACATTCTACCTCCTCCGCTTCTGAACACACTTGACCTCTCTTCTTTCTTACTGAACTTCTTGTGTACAAAACTTCCTCCTTTGCTTCCGAAGTTCATTATTTAACTTTTAGCTTTTAAACATTTACTTTCAACTCTGGCTGAAGTTGAAAATGTCTGAAGTGTTTAATGTCCCTTCTCTCCTTGAGAATCGTCTCTGTCTTATTGTTTGGTGACACACCACTGATATTTGGGAAGAGCCTTACCCACTTTAGCATATTTTGCATGGTATGCCATTCTCTTAATAATCTGGTCATATTACAGCCTGATTTCTCAGCTTTTAAAAATAGCTCTGAAATAGAGTTTATATCTCAAACTCTCCTGATCATAAAAAAATGGAAATTTCTATTTACATGCAACAAATTTCAAGTCCCCCTGGCTGAAAATCACGACTTTCTCCTGGGCTACTTCACATCATCAAGCTATTCTGAGAATCATTAGTATGCACATAAGAATTTGGTGCCCTGCAATCCTGATAATTTTGCAGTCTGGTTGTAAATATTTGTCCTCATGGGTATAGTGTCTTGATTTATGCCTCTGAAACTGAAACTTGTTTACTCAACAAATTTATTTTTAACTAGATTGACTATTACTTTACTCAAAATGCCTGGAACCAAAGTGTTTCAGGTTTTAGAGTTCATAGATTTTGGACTATTTACATATATACAGTTAAGGCATCTTGGGCATGCTATCCAAGTCTAAACAGAAGATCATTCATTTGTGCCTCTGATGTACCTGATGTACACAGCCTTGTGGTAATGACATATGATATGTTTAGTACACCTATGTTTTATATATATATATATATATATATATATATATATATATATATATATGTGTGTGTGTGTGTGTGTGTGTGTGTGTGTGTGTGTGTGTGTGTGTGTCTATGTCTGTGTGTCTGTGCAACACGTATGTGGGTATCCATGGGAACCAAAAATGACATCAGACTACTTGGAGCTGAAGTTATGCTGGAGTTATAAGCAGTTGTGAATAACCTGACTTGAGTGCTTGAATCTCAACTCAAGTCCTCTGGAAGAACAACACATATCTTTATGGCTGAGACATCTTTACAACCATACATCTGTGCTTTGACTGTGAATCCTTATAAAGTCAGCTGCAGGCTTTTCTAAATGTAGTTAACGTCAGCTCTAAGAAGTACTGAATTTTTAATAACTTCAGATTTTGGGTTTTCAGGTTAAGGATACTCAACCTGCATTTAGACAAGTAATTAGAGTCTCCTTCTTCATATATAGGAGGTAGTGGAGTGACAGATAGGCTGAAAATGGAAACTATGGATTGAGTGGTAATTTGTAGTCACATTTCACATGGAACAGATCTTGATCTTCATTTCACTCACACCTGTAAACTGTGAGGCAATGTGCCAGCATGCCCTATTGATTCCGAATGGTCCTTATGTCTTATTGTTTGGTGACACACCGCTGATATTTGGGAATATCATATCCCTTTTTATGGTTAATCTTGATTGTTGAATTTTTTGAACTAAGAAGAACATAGATTAGTTACGCACACCTCTGGATGTAACAGTAGGATGCTTGACAAAGGGGCAGCACTCTACCTGAATGTAGGGAACATCATTCCATTGGTTTCTGTCTCAGATAAAATAAAATGGAGAAATAAAACTCCAGCTTCAGCAATGCACTCTCTTTGCTGCTTCTGAGCTGCTCTGACATAACCTGCTGTGCTCACCTGTATCTTCCCAATCCACAGTGGACTAAAACATCTAAACTATAAAACAAAACAAATTGTCCCTCAATATTCAACCCTATCAAAATGTCTAGATGGTGTGCTTATTTGGGAGAAATACTCCCAACTTACATGTACATTTTTACAATAGTGTTTGTGAATAATTTCAATCATATGGAAAGTGACTTATGTCATTATCCTGTATATATAAAGGAATATAAAGTTGATTTCTTATATTTGTCTTATTATTGTTGTTAACAATTCGTAGATTTTTTTCTGAGTTGTGCTGAAGAGGCAAGGATATTCATCAAGAAATAGAGGGAGGTCCTCTGCATTTATTTTATTATGCACTGCGAATGCACATATTCCATGGATCTGAGAATGGTTTGATTCAAATCAGTGGCATTTAGTCTTTTATTTGTCTTGTTCCAAGTCATCCCATCTACATTTCTGAAAGAAACTACTGCATGTAACATTTCACTTTGTTAGGTAAAAATGTGCATGTCTGTATTTGTGTGATCTTTACAATTACAAATACACCTGACCTCTCCAGCATTGCTTATCTGCCTGGATTGCTAGCACAGTTATCTTAACAACAAAACCTTACAGTAGATACTACCCTTAGGTTTCAGAATAGTGTATTTTCTGCAGACCTTTTGATTAAGTTGAAAAGATTGTGATGCAATGTAAGTTCAAGGAAGCAGCATTATTATCGCCATGATTGACAAAGGAGCTGAGAGGGTGGTAGTTTACATATAAAGGTAAATGGTTCATTCATGTTCTGACTCTGTCACCTAGAGGTCCCTGGGCATGTCTTATGTTTTCTTTTTTTTCTATGAAAAAGGAATTTGAACACATGACTTGTGGTTTAGAAATGTGGCCATCTTCAGGTCACCTCAGTGATTCCAATGCCTCAGGACAATAGAAACGAGTTATACTGAATTGTGCATCCCCAAAATTATGTTAAAGTCTTAAGGCCCAGTTTCTCACAATGTGCCATTATTCAGGAGTGAGATCTTTGTAGATATAATTGGCCAGGTTGAGTACACACACACACACACACACACACACACACACACACACACTTACATACACACAGGGATATATACACATGTATATATACACACAAACATATATACACACACATAAGCACACATATGCTCAGGTTTACACACACACACAGACACAGTGGGTGAGTGGTTATGAAATGATACTGAAAGAGATTGAAATGATACATCCCAATTCAGGAAATGCCAAAGAATTAAAGATTGCTGGCATCACTAGAAGATTTAAAAAAAAAAAAAAGGTGAAGTATCCTTTAAAGGTTTCTTAGTTTTGTCAGGTTAGCACAGCTAGAGTCATCTGAGATGAGAGCGGCCATTGAAGAATTGCTTAGTTCAGGTTGGTCTGTGGGATTGTCTTTGGGGAATTATTGTATTATATATTCATGATATACACTCATCTATGTACACTTGTCTTAGTCTGGCTTTCATTGCTGTGAAGAGACACCATGACCAAGGCAACCTTTATTAAGGCAAACATTTAGTTGAAGTTGGTTTACAGTTTCAGAGGTTCAGACCATTATCATGGTTGGAAACATGGCATTATGTAGTCACACTTGGTGCTGGAGGAGCCAAGAGATCCACATCTTGATTTGAAGGCAGCCAGGAAGAAACTTTCTTCTGCACTAGGCAAAGCTTGAGCATAAGGAGGCCTCAAAACCTACCTATGCAGAGGTACACTTCCTCCAACAAGGCCACAACTACTCCAATAAGGTCCTACCTTGTAATAAGTGCCACTCCACAGAGCCAAACATTCAATCACGTGAGTCTGTGGAGGCCAAACATATTCAAACCACCACATACACATACTTCAGTGATGAATATGCTTAAAAACATTAATGTTTCACAACAATTTCCACTTTGATCACTGGTCTAGAAAGGCCCAGCTCATGACAGGCAGCACCACTCCCTATGTCTAAGAAAGCTAGCTTAGCAGGAGCCCAAGAAATGGAACAACCAGTGTTCCTCCATGGTTTCTAATTCAAGCTTCTGCCTGAGTTCCTGTCCTGCCATCCTCAGCAATGGACGGTGACCTGGAAGTATAAGCCAAATAAAACATGTCCTCTTATCATTTTCTTTTAGTTGTGGTATTTGTTGTAGCAACAGAATAAAACCAGGAAAACAGGGAATATGCCCATACTTGGGCTTTCTTTTCAGACTCCTGGCCTATGACACTATGATATGGTATATTTGTTTGTCACCTAGTGTGTAGTACTTTGTTATGGTAGTTCCAAAAAATGAATACAATTAAGAACACATTGAATGTGACAAGGAAATCCATATTGTACTCCTGAGGAAGCTGTTAGAAGCAGGGTTACCAATAGATAAATAAGAATCACTGAGGTCTGAGTAGACCTCAGGTACTGCGATTCAAGTTTATATATTCTTTTCAGGTTTTCGTGTGTGTGTGTGTGTGTGTGTGTGTGTGTGTGTGTGTGTTACATTGCGCATATATATATATATATATATATATATATATATATATATATATGAGATACAGTTGAAGATGACAAAACCTTCACTATAATTGAGGAATCCCATCTGCTTATAATAATGAAACTTTAAAATCTTTGTTCTATAGTTGCTACCTTGAAGTATGAGGCACTTCAAGGTCAATTTAATTTCCTCTTAACAAACACCCAAACACATCTGTTTGAACATATTTGCTCTTGGAGATATGTTGCTTATTCAGTTCTCAGGTAGTAAGTATTGGGGTCCCGTTTATGATAGATTTGCCTCATAATGGGTAATCTATTTTCAATATATAAACATCTAGTTCTTTTGTAGTTGTCTGTAATGATTGATATTGAATTATAATTTCTTGATCTGTGGCACCAAGCACAAACTGATCTTTCATATTACTGACTCCAGACTGTCCTCTCCTGCTTGAGTCTGGCCTTGAGGCACAATGGCATGCAGGGCAAAGCAGTGGAGAGAGAGCATCAGGGATTCATAATATGCCTGAAAACTGACAGGGATCTCTGAGTGATAGTGACATCCATCTCAAACCAACATCAGGGCCTCCATCTATAGTGGCCCAGACAACAACTACCCCTAACTCCACAGTGCATATCGTCCATCATCATTCTTTAAGCTTATATACTACATTCTTATAGGTAACCAATAAGAAGCCTTCAGGAAATGTAATTCAATGAGGAAAAACTGTAGACGAAGACAAGGGCATTAGTGTTTTCTGAACGGCAACATATTATAAAAGTTGAAAGTTAGAGATTTGTCAAAAGCAGGTACTTCAGAAACAGGAAGAAGCTATCTGCCACAGTTCTGCCTATTCAAGCACTTCACCACACAATCAGTAGGTGCTGTTTTATGTCTGTCATCATTATAAGCACATTTGCACACAAGGGCAGACACATGTTTGGAGAATTATTGCTCCTGGTCCTGTATAGCCTTTTGGTCTTGTCTAACAGCAATTTTATGTGAGAGTTCACTATCAGAGTTAATGACTATTCCTTCCCCATCCTTTGCCTCACCAGTGAATAATTTTGCATATATTCACTTGCAACAAAAATATTACATTCTATTCTTATTAGAATTGACAAGCTTTGTGTAAGGGAAATATTCATTATAAAATGAAGATTATTGGCTTAGAAGCATGTGAGCCACAGTGCATTGTCAGGTCCCTGAGATCAGGGCACATGGATCAACTTGTATTTGTAACTTTGTTGCTGAGCCTGGTGCCTGACACATAATAGCAACACAATACATTCACTTTTATGTGACTTATCTCCCTTTAGATAACACTATTATTTTGCCTTATAATAAAATGAAGGAAAAGATACAGAATTCTGTCCACTGATGGCACTGCATATGAAATGACCAAAAGTAGGTTTACTGATGAGGATCCATCTATCCATCATGGCTTATGTATAGAACTCATGTTACTATGTCTGAGTGATCCGCAGAGTTCAGACCAGAAAGGAGGAAGGACAAAATTGTTGTTCTGAACACATTAAGAGGCATAGAGACAATTGGGAAATTTTGAAATGAAAAGGTGCAGGCAGAACCCAAGCCTAATCTGGGATACAAGGGAAGCAGGGAACAGAGATGAGTTCTAACTACTGTCAAAGACCAACCAATGCAAACACAGGAACTGGGCAGTGGAGGTGAGGAGAGCATTTCATTTCCTTTTCTAGAGGAAGACAAGCCTTAAGATCATGGAAGACGTGTAGTCTTGGTAATAGTAAAGACATAAATGCCTTAGGAAGAGCAAGGTACAGAACACTTTGAGATGTTGAGATTTTTTTTCAATTTGGTTCATTTGTTGTTGCTGCTGTTTTTAAGCATCTTTTAAAATTCCCTGAAATCACCCCAAACAAATCAGACATTTAAAGAAATAAAAAAAAAAAAAAAACAGAAGTCAGGATTCATGTTTATCAACTGGAACAATAAACTATATTCACACAAATTCCTCAGTAGATTGTATCTGCACTTGGGTTCTAAGCAGAACCACACACATATTCAAGTTAAGTACTACTTACAGTGTTTGCTGACATCTCTGATTTATGAAAAACTAAGTGACAGGATTTAAATAGTTGATGTTTAGTCAATAGTGTGCCTGTTCATAGCCATCACATCCTGTCTTACTCAAAGAGATGGTTATTGTAATCAACAAAATGACTCCGCAGAAATGTGAAACCACCACTGTGCTATTTTAAACATTGAAACATCAAATCTTTACTGAGTGGAAAGGCATCCCAAAATAGGGATATCAACCATTTTGCATATTTTAAGACATCCAAGGATCAGACAGAGCCAGCACTCACTTCACAATTATTTACTTGAGAAGCTGTGCAGAACAGACACCTTGCAAAGTATCTGCTTACAAAAGCCAAAGAGCTATGTAAGCAGGATTAATGTGTATAATTGTGATTTGTACTTGTGTTCCACTGGGGTACAGTATTAATGTAGTCAAATGACACATCCCAAATACTACATTGACTTCTAAAATCAGTACTCTTCTGCAATATTATTACTTATTTAAAAATTACAGACCATTTCTACACCTCAGAAATAACATTTACCTTATGCAAACATAAGTACTGAAAAGAAAGAGTGGAATGGCTATCTGAAAAAAAAACTCAGGAAATGTCATCAAAAAAACATAATTTAGTTTGGAATTTTACATGCTTCTAAGATTTACAAGTATCTTAAATTCAACTATGTTACCTTACATACAATAAATGAGAACCACTGTTCTCATTATAATTGATTAAAGAATATTTAAAAGATAACCATTTCATTTTAAACAATGACACGTCCTTTGCTGAAAGAATAGCTGTTCATTATTTCTCAGCTTGCGTACATTTCTTCATCGGTAGCCTGCCTCACATTGCCTCTTCTGAAAAGTGTGGAAAATTGTAGTTGAGAGTATGCTAGTGACACCTAGTGCTTATCCACTAAAATGTCTGAACTTCAGAGCTCATTCCTTTCCTTGTGGTTAGCTACTGTTAATCAAATTTTTGTTTATGTGCAGAAAGTGACAATGACAATCTAAGTGCCATTTCATGCTGTTAAAGACTAAATGGATAACCTTCCAGCATAACCTCTTAACATAATTAAAGCAAACAGATTGACATTAACATCGTGCATTAAGAACCAGAGCTGAGCCTGAGTGGATCACAGAGTGAGAAGGCATATGTCTGAATTGCATTTTATTATTCATAAGTAGATATGAATGCCAAAAAGTTGTGCCATACTAGCATGGTCCACTCATTAGGAACTGGCTTGTAGGTGACACAGAGGACAGAGGTGGAACCTCTGCCCACAATGAAAGAAGACATAGCTAAGGCTTCTCATTATTAATTCATTGCTTTGGAGAATTTTGCACACCGTAGGTCAGACTCTGAAATATAATAGAGCCCAGTAGGCAAATAGAGTGAAAAGATTACTGCAGGGCTTGCCACTTAAATTAGACAAGTCATCTTCTCTCCTTCCTCTGTCTAGTAAGAAAATCATAGCTCTCAGTCTCATGCTACAAAGAACATTACCATTATGGAATAATCAGAAGGGTGACAAAAAATTTCTTGTGGTAGGTACTATTCTTGTTGCTATAATAAAACATCTAATGAGAAGCAATTTACAGGAGTACAGAGTATTTTGGCTAAAAATTTAAGCAGATGCAGTTAATCATGGTAGCAGGAGTGAGATGGTTAGTCAAAGTGTAAATTCAGTCAGGAAGTAGAGAGTAGTCAGGCAGGGGGGGGGGGGGGGGGGGGGGGGGTTGTCAGGTTACAAAAATCTCAAGGCCTCACCTCGTGTACCATTTCCTCCAGCAAGGTTTAACTCCTAAAACTGCTACATTTCAAAACAGCGCCACCCACTGGAAACAAGTGCTCAAACACAAAAATCTGTAGGAATGTCAATTCAAATGATAACAACTCCCCATATCTAACTCAACAAAGTATTTCCCATGTATAGAAGGTCATAGGAAAGAGGAGGTAAGAAAACATGACACAGAGTGATAAGAAGTTACACGAATGCAGATTTATTCTAAGGTATCCAGCCTCTCTGAGCAATTAAGAGCTGAATGATACAGTATTTGAAAACAGAAGGCAGAGATGGGAAGAGCGCCAACAAGAACAAGAGAAGTTCTGTCTCAGAAAAGGGTATAGGGAGATGGTAGGTTACTCTGGGCTGCAGTTTTGTTCAGAAATCCTCATGTCGGAGGCATGTGTCTCAGAACAACTTCATTTGGAGATGCAGAATTTGGGGAGTGATTAATGTAGATGTATCTGTAAAGATGAAATTCTCATGAGAAAATTACTGGCCTTAGAAGATTATGCTTAGAAAAAATTTTAAATGGACATAACTAACACACACACACACACACACACACACACACACACACACACACACAGACAGACAAACACACACCAAGTCATCCACAAACCAGAGAGGTGTGCAGCTTTTAGTCAATAGATCTACTAAAATCTTGAATCTGAACAACCCAGGTTTCATACTATAAGAAAGAGAATGTCCTCTATTTAAATAATGTACCCTGTGCTATTTTGTTATAGCACCACAAATAGACTGGGAAATAGGTGATAGCATAAATTTGGAATATAAGGACAATGGCAAACCCTTGAAAATTTTTAATCAATGAAACACAAAATGAATACACACATGCACACATGCATATATTTATATCTCTGGACCTTATACCCAATGCTGCCTGACTGAAGTATTCTTTGATCAGCTCAAGATGCCTCAGTGGATCCTTCCATGGTGGACTTGTATTGCATTTATGCTTGCACTGCTCAACTTAGCATGGCTTGACATCCACTTTCCTCTTTAACTACATGCACTTCTATGCCATATTCCCATGGAAAATGTGGATTTTGCTTATCTTCCTCTTCATCTCGTAACAGCAAAGAATATATGATAGAAGTTCAATCCACTCAGCATCATTAATTGAAGCAAAGGCTTCTCATTGGTGTCGGCTAGCCTACTGTCTGAAGCAATGCCTCTCAGTCTTCTCATTTCCTTGCTTGGAGTGGAAAAGTTTATTTACCTCAAAAGCAACATTTTGTTTTCTAAAATTATTTAACAAATATGTATGTATTATCTACTGTAGAGATCAGCCACATGTTCTGAAATACCAAGTCATTTCAGGATCATAACAGCGTGATAGAATCAGTATGATCACCTAGATGATAATGAAAGGCAGGAAAGACTCTAGGTAGCCCATCCAAGGTCAGATAGCTGATGAGAGGCAGAGTTATTTTGAATGTCAGCAGTCTGGTTCCAAGGACTATGCTCTTGATGTCTTTGTTCTTCTGTCTCACCTCCCAGACTGGGATCTCACTCATTATTGAGTCTTCAAGGCACTTATTCATTTATGTATGAGCTGCTCTGTTAACCACCCAAGGCAAACCCTCACCTGAACAATCTTCTTTTATCATTTCTTCTTTCAAAGTTTTATGTTTTAGTTATTCCAGACAGAGTTCTTGGCTCCCTGGTTTTAGTTCTATATACAATCTTGAAAGCATTCCTGCTGATTTTCCTCAAACTATTTTCTTGTTTACTTCCTTACCATTCAATATGCCATACCTTCTTGGTTCCAATTATCTTGGTAATCTCATATTAGATCTGTTCTACTTTTCAATTATCCTGTCCCTACACATCTTGAGAACAAGGGATGGTATGTGCTTACCTCAATTCTGTTTTCTGGCTTTACTTTCCTTAATCTCCTCCAGCAGTTACCATGGTCCACCTAAAAAAAATTAATCTCTGTCTATATTAAAGGAGATGGAAGCCTCCAAGACGTCTTTGTTCTATTTTCCAGCTGATGGTGACTATCTTGTCTCTTCCTTTTGGCATTGCTATAATTGCCTGACAAATACATATCTTACATAAAATGTTGACTATATCTTGCAGTAAAAAGCATGACATTCTCTACAGTTGGGTTACTGAGATTTTAGTGGTCTATAAGGCCCAATATACTTTCCCAACTCATCAATAAACTAGGGATGGTAAGAACAAACTCATGGGACAGAGAATAAGGCAACAAATATCTTAGTGACTTAAGGTCACAATTAGGATTAGAAATGCCTAGCACATAACATTTAACATTTTAGTCACTATTATTGCTCATGTAGCTGGGGAATCCTGGAACCTCTCTGAAGATGATATTTAACTCCCTAGGGGTTTTATATCTCACTTTTTATATCCTTGTTTCCCACTGTCTATTTTCAGATTGCTCTTACTGGTTTTAGAAAATGTATGGATGCTTTTATTGTTTGTTGGTTTTGTCCTTTGTTTGGACTAGACTTGAATCAGATCTGAAATTCACCCAGTAGGATAAATTTCATTTCTGAATTTTCTGAGACTTTTCACTAGTTCTATGTTAAAACAACTTCTTGTTTTCATATTGTCATATTTGCTAAGGCTTAGAACTTTTGCATTCCTCAAAAGTCATATTTAAAAGCTTGGTCCTTATTCCTGACACTATTGAATGAAAGTGGAATCTTTACTAGACAAGATCTAGTGAGTGTTTGAGTTACCAAAGGTGTGACTCTCAATCATGTACACCTACGACGATGTGCCACCACAACCATAAAGCAGTAGGATCACCAGTTACTATTGAATAACCATTCTCTCTATATGTTGATTATCACTAATGTGATAGTCAATGATAAGAATATGACCAGCACGAGGTTGACATAGCTAATTCTCCTTATTGTCCTCTATTATCAGGGTGTCTAGAACCGTTCTCTCTAGAAGCTCTTGGATCCTATTCAACTACATTTCCAAAAGACCAAGAAAGAGAAACTTCACTTATTTGTAGTCTTCACACTGTTGAAAATACAGAAGATGCTTCAGAACAGTGTGATGAGAAAAATTAACAGGTGGAAATAGAAATATTCACTTGTTGTTATTGATATAATCATCATATTTATATTATTGTTAGAATAGGAGCTATTGCTCCATGGACTTATGTCTCCCATGCTTGGTATCTAGGTGGTAGTACAATTAAAACATAGGTCCTAGATGGAAAAATAGGTCCCTGAAGGTGTGACTTGAAAGGGTATAACTAGTCCTTAGTCCTTTCCAGCTCTCTGCTTCATGTATAACCTCAGGAGTGATATGTTCCTGCTGCTATAAAGTTCTCATATGCACGGAGCCAACCAATCAAGTACTGAACCTTGAAATCACGAACCGAAATAAATCTCCTCTTTTAAGCAGATTGCTACTCATTGCTAAGGAAGAATAGTTGACAAAAACAGTTAAGAGGTTAGGGATTTCTGCTAACTCACAGTTTCATGGCAGGGAAATGTATAGATTTAAATTGGACACTTAATTTAAATGGACACTTAGAGTTGCTAATAAGGTCAAATATATGAATACTTGTTACCTAGTGGTGCTTTTTTGGGGAAGCTTAAGGAGCCTTTGGGAGGAGGGACCTTACTTGATAAAATACATAACTGGGGATGGTCTTTGATAGTCTATAGGTTTATTTTACTCCTAAATTTTCTTTCAGCTTATTTCTTGGACTTGAAGATGTGATCTCTCAGATTACGGCTACATCCTCCGTTTATGGATTTGTTTCCTGGAAATATTCGACAAAACAAATTCATCTTTATGTAAGTTCTTTTTGGCCATTGTATTTTATTACATCAAAAGGTAATACAAAAAGGCATGGCCATCGTTCAGATTGATGTGAACGTGTGCCTGCAACTCTGTACACCTTGCGTCTTACCAGACTAAGAAGCTCAGAGCTCAAGCAACAGGTTGGTATGGAGAGGTGGGAAGTGTATCAGGCTGTGATCCCTTTGACTCACCCCTGTGGTCCTTGACTGAGGGCTGTACTCTCCCTCCTTATGGGTCTACAGCTTTCCCAAGGTACTCCATTAGCTGGGGACCAGCTGAGCAAACACAACACTGTGGAGAACATTTTACATCTACACAGTTTCCAAGAACATATAATTTATATAAGTGCAATTTCAGACACCTGTGAAAATTATATTTTAGTAGTTCCTAAGAGATAATCAGAACATTTTGTTTCATTTGACAAATAACAGAGAATGCTTTTTTCTTAGCAGCAATAACCCTTAAAAGAGTCTGTATTTCATTAGTGTGGAGAGTTTTATTTGCTTATGGCTCCTGGAAGACAGAAATTTTATACTTATTCTCAGGCAATTGGAAAATTGATTTGACCCATTTAGGAGCTTAACAATGGATTCATAATAAATGTTCTCAAAGAATACAAAAGAATAACTATGCCAATTGATCAATAATACATTTAAGAAGATAAAGGGCTGAAGATCAAGGAATTTAAAGATGCTTTTGAAGAGCCCTTAAGTCAAAGACTAAATCATAGATATTGAAGAAAATACCAGACTAATAAGTGAGGAAATGTCACTTTAACTGCAGAACATTAGTTGCATCATATTTTTGCATCAGAGTTAGAGAAACATCACCACTCACTCAAATCCTCTGGGTCATTTAGAAATTGGTCAATTTGATTTCATAAATAATATCTGATGACTACTTTAAGCAACTCTGGATTTCAACCAATGTATGTTATTTCAAAAAATTATGTTTATTTATCCATTTGTCTGCAGTTTGCAGTATGTGTGTGTGTGTGCTCGCATGCACGCACACATGTGCATGCATGCATGTGCATGTGTGTGCACATGTGTTCCACTCAAGTACTTCAGTCATTATCAATAACTAGTTACAAATTGAAGGTTGTGAGTTCAAGTCTAAACTGAGGATATATATATATATATATATATATATATATATATATATATATAATTTGTCTTAGAAGAAAAATGAAACAAAGCCAAACTCCCAACTTGCGTAGAATCAAATAACTTCCAGAAAATTCCGAGTTTACCTGGCTCTATTTTGATTTTTTCAGAATAATTCATCTTATGTTTTATTATTAAAGATTCTGGCTGTTGCTGTACTGTCACCCTGTGCTCTTCGATAGGATTGTCCACATGCCTGGCAATTCTAACTCTTTGAAATCTGTTGTCCCCTGTTATGCTAGCTCCAATGAGCAAACCAGATATATACTACCTTGGAAATATTATCCGCAAGACAAGACAGAATACTCACCACCATACCAGCCCAATAGAAAGTGTTGTGCTAAACATGTGTGTATGATGGTTTACATATGTTCAGTCCAGAAAGTGGCACTATTAGAAGTTATAGTCCTGTTGGCCTGTAGGTGTGATCTTTCTGGAGTAGGAGTAGCACTGAGTATGGACTTTAATATCCTCATCCTAGCTGCCTGGAAGTCAGTATTCTTCTAGTAGCCTTCAGATGAAGATATAGAATTCTCAATTTCTTTTGCACCATGCCTGCCTGGGAGGCTGCCATGCTTGTGCCTTTGTGATAATGGACTGAACCTCTGAACATGTAAGCCAGCACCAATTAAATGTTGTCCTTATAAGACTTGCCTTGGTCATGGTGTCTGTTCGTAGCAGTAAAACTTTAACTAAGACACTGTGTCACACTGCAGTCCCATCTGCAGTGGCAACCTCTGTAGTGGCTCCTTTCTTACAATGTCACAGCGTGTTCTTCAGCTACTCCATTTGTAAGAGACTCAAGTACTTCCCTTGATCTGTAAAAGAAATAGATGAAACTTGGGAAATAGCTCATATTGCACAGTATTTCCTAGCATGCATGAAGCCTTTTTGCCCAGTACCTCATACACAGGGCATGGTGGAATATACCTATAATCTTAATATTTGGCAATATGGAGGCATGAGGATCAGGAATTCAAGCTCATCCTTGGCTATATAGAAAGTTCAAATCACACTCGGTCTATGTGAGTTTCTATTTATAAAGAAAATACAAATAAAGAATGCATTCAAGTATCAAGATGAGGAAATTCTGGAAAGAGAATGCAACAGTTCTCTTTGAAGCTCTCCTGGTTTAGGTTAGAGTTATCCCATGTATTTTATAATACTTGAGCATTTGTGAAACATGCTTCTGTGATTTCTTTCTCTGTCTATTTTTCATTTTTATTTAGGTGGCCTTCTAAGTTTTTTGAGTGAAATCATCTTCCAGCCTCTTAACTGGGGTGTTTGTCTGCTGTAAGAGTTTCCTGGTAGAAATTTTAGGGTCAATTTTGTATACTATCATATCATCTTTCAAATAAAGATGCTTTCATTTCTTCTTTTCCAGTTTGTGTCCACTAGATCTCTTTTAGTTGTCTTATTGTTCCTGCTCGAACCTCAAGTACTATATTGAACAGATATGGAGAGAGTGTATAATTTTGTCCTTTTCCTGACTTTAATGGACCTGCTTTTAGTATTTCTACATTTAACTTGATGTCACCTATAGACAGTGTAAATTGCTCTTCTTATGTTTACATATGCCCCTTGTATCCATGATCTCTCCAAAACTTTTTATCATGAAAGATTATTAGATTTGTTAAAGACCTTTTCTGCATCTAGTAAGATAGTCTGGATTTTTTTCTTTCAGGTTGTTTATATGATGAATTATATCTATTGATTTTCATATATTAATTTATCCCTGCATCTTTAGGGTAAAGCCTACTTTATCATGGTGGATGAACTTTTGGATGTCTACTTGGCTTCTGTTTACAGACATTTTATTGAGTATTTTTACATCTATATTCAAAAGGGAAATTATTTGGTAATTCTTTTGTTGTTGTTGTTGTTGTTGTTGTTGTATTTTTGTTGTTGTTGTTGTTGTTGTTGAATCTTCATGATGTTTGGGTACCAGGAGTAACTGTGGCCTCATAAAATTAATTGGAAACTGTAACTTCAGTTTCTATTTTGTGGAATAATTTGAGGAGTATTGGCATTAACTCTTGAATTGTCTGGTAGAATTATATCCTATTGTCATCTGTTACTCCTCCCTTCTTTGGTTGGAAGACTTTTAATGAGTGTTTCTATTTCACTAGGTGTTAAATGTCTATTTAAATTGTTTTAATGATTTTGGTATAACTTTGGTAAGGGCAAAGTTATTGAGAGAATTATCCATTTCTATTAGATTTTTCTAATTTAGTGGAGTACAAATTTGATTTGTAAAGTATGTCCTTATGATTTTCTGCATTTCCTAGGCATCTATAATTTTTGGACATTAAAATAAGTACACCAACAGGGTTTTTAGACTAATTTGGCTAAAATAGATTTTTGTAACATTTAACAGCAAGTTAATGTCTATCCTTGAAGTTGAAATGTGTTTCTTGGATGCAACAGAAAGATAGATCTTGTTCTTTAATATATCCTGTTTGTCTTTGTATTTTTATTGAGCAGTAGAGTCCACTGATATTGAGAGATGTCAATAACCAATGACTGTTGATTCACATTTTATTGGAATTTTCATTTATTCTGTTGTTATTGGAGGTGGTATGGAGAGAGAGAGAGAGAGAGAGAGAGAGAGAGAGAGAGAGAGAGAGAAGAGAGGGCACTTTTGTTTTTGCTGGTCTAAGATTATTTAACTTCCTTAAATTGGAGTTTTATCTTCTAGCACCTCTGTATGATTGAATTTATAGATACTGTTTAATTATTATGGAATATCTTGCTTTCTCCAATTACGGTAACTGAAAATGATATTTAGTATAATAGTCTAGGCTGGCATCTATTGTCTCTTAGAATCTGAAAGACATTTTCCAGGTTCTTTTGGCTTTTAGAATCTTAATTGAGAAATCAGATGTAATTCTAATAAGCCTGTCTTTATGAACTTGGTCTTTTTATTTTGTAGCTTTTACTATTCTTTCTTTGTTCTGGATGTTTAGTGTTTTGATTATTAAATAGTGATCAAACTTTCATTTTTATCTTGTCTATTTGATGTTCTGGAAGCTTCTGGTACCTTTATAGGCATTTCCTTCTTTAGGTTAAGAAAATTTTCTTTATGATTTTGTTGAAATATTTCCTGAGCCTTTGAACTAGGATTATTCTCCTTCCTATATCACAAATTTTTCTCCGGTTTGCTCTTTTCATAGTGTCACAAATTCCTGAATGTTTTGTGTCAGGAATGTTTTACACCTAACATTTTCTTTGATCCATGTATCCATTTCTTCGACTGTATCTCCAATGTTTAAAATTCTTTCTTTCATCTGTTATATTCTGTTGGTGTAGCTTTCCTCTGTAGTTCTTCATTTCCAGAATTTCCTCAGTTTGTGATTTCTTTATTTTTTTATTTGTGTTTTTGGGTCTTGAACAGTTTTATTTGTTTTCTTCAACTGTTTGTATTTTCTTGGTTTTCCTTAAGGGATTTCTTTATTTTTTCTAATTGTTGTTTGAGTTTTCCTGGATTTAAAAAAAAAAATTATTCATTTCCTCTTTAAGGACCTCTATCGTCTTTATATAGTTGTTTGTAAGATATTTTTCTTATGTTTCAACTATGCTAGAATATTTGGGACTTGATTAATGAGATAGCTGGGCTCTAGCGGAAACATATTCCTTAAGCTATTAGTGTGTTTTTAATGCTGGTATATAAGCATCTAGGTTTGGGATGATTATAGGTCTAGGTGCTAATTTCTGGGTATGTCTTTTTAGGGTGAGTGTTTTCGTCTTTGGTTCTGTTTCATCTCTGGATTTTTGGTGACTGTGATGGCTGTGTTTTCTTACTTTATAGGCCTGCTCAACTGCTGTGTTCATACAAAATTCCTTCTGATGTTGATGTCTGGGTTGCAGTGATGAGTGGAGGTATGTTTCTTGTATGAAGCAGAATGATGGATTCTGGTTTTGCATCCATTCTGTTAGCCCTTGTCTTTTTACTGTGGAATTGAGTTCATTGAAGTTGAGGGATATTAATGACCCATGATTGCTAATTCCTACTATTTTGATGTTGTTGTTGTTGTTGTTGTTGTTGTTGTTGTTGTTAATGGTGGTGGTGGTGGTGGTGTGTGTGTGTGTTGACTTCCCTTGTGTTTGCTGGTATGGAATTACTTATTTCCTGTGTTTTCTTGAATGTTTCCTTGGGTTGGAATTTTCTTTCTAGTATTTTCTGTAGGGATGAATATTTGTATAGATATTGTTTGAATTTGGATTTGTCTTAAAATATATTTGCTTTCTCCATCTACGGGTACTGAGAGTTTTGCCAGGTATTGTAGACTAAGTTGGCATCAGTGAGTTTTTTGGAGGTTGCAAGGTATCTGTCCAGGCCCTTCTAGCTTTTAGAGTTTCTATTGAAAAGTCAGATGTAATTCTGATAGGTCTGCCTTTGTTTGTTACCTGTCATTTTCCTTGGCTGTTTCTAATATTCTTTCTTTGTTCTGTATACTTTTTGTATTTTGATTAAAATGTGGCAAAAGAATTTTTTTTTCTGGTCAGGTTTTTTTTTTTCATTTATAGGCATCTCTTTCTTTAGGTTGGGAAAGTTCTTTAGGTTGGTAAAGTTTTCTTCTATAATTTTGTTAAAAATATTTTCTGGGCTTTGGCACTAAAACTTGTCACCTTTTATTCATTTTATTCTTAGGTTAAGTCTTTTCATGGTATCCCAGATTTCCTAGATGTTTTGTGTCAGGAATATTATAGATTAAACATTATCTTTGACTGATGTATCAATTACTTCTATTGTATCTTCTACACCTGAGATTCTCTCTTTCATGTTCTGTATTCTGTTGGTGATGCTTACATCTGTTTTTCATGTTCCCTTCCCTGGAATTTTCAACCCCAGAATTTCCTCAGTTTGCATTTTCTTTATTGCTTCTATTTTCACTTCCAGGTCTTGCACTGCTTATTTAATTTTCTTTACCTGTTTAATTTTATTTTTTCTGTATATTTTTAAGGAATTTATTTGTTTCTTCTTTAAAGACCTCTACCTATTTGACTAATTTTCTGTATTTTTCAGGAGCTTATTATTTTCCTCTTTCATGACCTTAATTCTCTTTACATGATTGAATTTTAGATCATTTTATTGCTCTTTGGTTATGTTAGGATACCCAGGGCTTGCTGCTGTAGGGTAGCTGTGCTCTGAAGGAAGGTGTCATATCACCCTGGTTTTTGCTGACTGTTCTTTCAAGGAACTTTAGCCATCTGAATGGCTTTGATCCCCGGATGTTCCTGTTGTAGTAGGTATTAGGCTGGGGATTCACTTTGATGCCTCTGATGGATATCCTTGGATTGTATGGTTCCAGATCTACAGGTCTACATGGTAAAGGATTTGCAAGTTTTATATGATTCATGTGTTGCAGATCTGATGAAGGTGGGCAGAAAAGTAGCACTTGAATGGAGTTTTGCCTGTTATAGGAGGCTGCTCAGAGTATCTTGGGCTGGCCAGAAGACTCAGCCAGCAGTGAGGATAGTTTGAGGAATGGAAGTTTACCTGTATGGTTCAGACTCAGGAGATATGACAAAGATGGGGGGGGGAATAAGTGTTGAACCCAGGTCCCCATAGGATAACAGGCTGCTCAGAACAGCTGCACCTGCTCCAGAGGACTAATAAAGTAGAGAAGATGTGTTCCCTTTTCTACTAGTGAAAAGGTCAATTTGTTACTCCAGAATGGTAAGTTAGTCAATTAAAATCCCAAGTAATTAATGCTTTTGTTGAAAAAAGTAAAGTGGGCAAATAGATTCATCTCTTCAGACTTGCTCCTGTTGATTTTTTGAACAATAAAAATATCTAAGGTAGAATAATAAAAAATGCATTATAAGTTTTTAATTTCTGTAGAAACAAAAATTAGGACAATATTTAAAGGTTAGTAACTGTTCTAACACTTGTTTAACACCAAAATCAGGAGAGATAAACTTAGGCAAATCACATAATTAAAGGGAGTTTTGGGAAAAATGTATAATTTCTTTAGTAGAATCACAAGCTCCTTTTAAAAGAAGATTTGTATTTCATGTTGATATAGCTAAAATAGTTATGTTATGAGTACCTGTAAGTACAACAATTATTGTCAAACTTTCAAAATATAATATCCTTCCTTAAAAAAATGAATGGATCTTGAGAATATCCTGAGTGAGGTAACCCAGTCCCAAAAGTGTATGCATGATGATATATACTCACTTATAAGTGTATATTAGCCATAAAATACAGTATATTCACACTATACCCCACAAACCCAAGGAAGCTAAACCAGAAGGAGACACAAGCGAGGATCTTGACTCTCACTTAGAAGGGGGGTGAAATAGTCATAAGAGGCAGATAGAGGTAGGGAACTGGGAGAAAGAGGGATTGTAGAGGAGAAAGGGGGTTCAGAATCACATGTGGGGAAGGACAGGAGTGACAGCCATAAATCTGCAGCTGACAGAGGTGGGGAGGTCAGGGACATCTCCAGGATGAGATAGAGACCTGCAATAAAGAAAGCACCCAATAATCAATGGGGATGTCCTTATCTATGACCCACAGAATTGGGAAAATGAACCTGTAGCCAGGTAGAAACTGCAATGGAACTATAGGGACACCAACCTACACACCAAAGTTTCAACCCAAATTTTATCCTGTCTACTAGAAATGCAGGAACAGGAAATGGAGCAGAAACTGAGGGAAAGGTCAACCAATATCCAGCTAAACTTGAGACTCATCCCATTAGCAAGCACCAATCCTAGACAATATCAATGACACTCTGTTCTGCTTGCTTACAGGAGTCTAACATGGCTGCCCTCTGAGAGGCTCCACTTAGCAGCCTGATACATGACTTAGACAGACACATACACCCACAGCTAAACAGTGGATGGAGTTTGGGAACTCTTATGGAAGAATAGGATGATATATTGCAGGCCCTGAAGGGGATTGAAACTCCACAGGAAGACCAACAGTGTAACTTACCCTAGACCCTTGGGGCTCTATGATTCACCAACCAAAGAACATATACAGGCTGGACTTAGCCATCACCACACATATATAGCAGATGTGCAGCTTGTTCTTCATGTGTGTCCTGAACAACTGGAGCCGGAGCTATTTCAAAAGCTGTTTTCTGTACACGGGATGTGTCCTTCTATCTGGATTGCCTTGTCTGCCCTCAGTGGGATAGGATTTGCCTAGTCTCACAAAGACTTGATGTGTCAGGGTGGGGGGATACATAGGGAGTCCTTCCCTCACTCAGAGGAAAGGGAAAGATTGTGGGAGGGGATGACTGATAGTGGGGCAGTGAACTGGATGTAAAGTGAATAAGTACAAATAAATAAATTTTCAAAAATCTCTTAATCCAGACATAGTATTGCAGGAGGATCTCTGTGAATTTGAAATCATCCTGATGTACATAGTAAATTCTAGGACAGCCAGGGCTACATAGTGAAACCCTGCACACATACACCCAACACAAAGTCCTTCCTTTAATGAAACAACTTCACTATGACTCTAGTAAAGTAATATTAATTTAGAAACTGATTTGGGATATTTTCTTTCTCCAAAGTTAATGACAGTAAGCACTAACCCAGAAAAGTTCAGTGGTATTACTAAGCACAGATTGACTAAGTAAAAAAATAAATAAAAGAATTAATTAATTAATTAATAAGAGTCTAAATATATTCTCTTGAAAATGGCTTCAGCCATCATGTGACCATCCCCCATCCTTTAATTGTCATTTATTTATTTATCCCATAGCTTTCATTTTCATCTATTCCAGAGGAAAGCAGAGACTCCTCATTTATGACTAAATTTTCTGATAAACAATATTTTATAGGTTTTATATGATTGTAGTAAGATTCAGTGAAAAATGTACTGCTCATGCTACCCGTGCACTACTGCAGCATGGCCTTTCAGACCCACAGTGATGCTTTGCTCATGCCACCCCTGCACCACACATGCATGGCCTCTGGCAGACTCACAGTGATGCTCTGCTCACTTCACCTCTACACTACACTTCCATGGCCTCCCTCAGACCCACAGTGATGCTCTGCTAAGATCTGGCTATCAACACTGACCTCCCTATTGCCACCAACTTGTACCTTGGTTTTTGTCTTTCTTTATTCCATAGCAATCATCTTTTGTCTTGATATGTTTTTACTATGAATTATCACACATAGTTTATTTAAGAAATATATTTTTTTCAATATCTCTTATAGCTAGGTAAGGACGTGTGATTCAAACACGGAAGACAAAATAAAAGGTATTTCTTTCCTTCCCAGGAATCTTACCTGGAGAAACAGCACACATGTACCATCCTTCTTCCTCTTCTTCAGTCCATCTTTCTTCTTGGTCTCCAAATCACAGAAGCTAATTTTGTTTTCCAAAGTCATTCAAGATTGAGGAAGAATATGGAAGAATCTGGGTTTTTAAAAGTTTTATGAAATATATTATTCACTGCCAGCTCTAAATTCATATAAACAAAGATGTGTTTGATATATTTAAATGATCATTATTTGTGTAATTTGACACTGACAGCAATAACTACCAAAAATGTACACAGTAGGACAGAAGCTTGTGTATGATCAAACACACAGGCCTTCTCCACCTTTCTAAAGGGAAATAAGACTGAGAAATGACTAAATGAGCAATGTGCCACAGATGTTATAGAATCCAAAGAGGTTAAGAAACATTAAAATATGAGGCTGCAGAGATAGCTCAGGGGATAAGAACACTTGTTCTTGTGGAGGGCCTGTAAGAGCGACTCACCACCATGTGTAACTCCATGTCTGGGGCCCTGGACATCCTCTTCCTATCTCCATGTGTATTAGGCTCATATATGATGCACAGACATGCATTCAGGCAAAACACTAACATATGTAAAACAAAAATAAATAAAACTTCAAAATTAAG
The DNA here is from genome assembly GCA_030674055.1 of Rhabdomys pumilio. Lineage (NCBI taxonomy): Eukaryota > Metazoa > Chordata > Mammalia > Rodentia > Muridae > Rhabdomys > Rhabdomys pumilio. The sequence continues at coordinate 67,794,763 of JANHMN010000013.1, forward strand.
GAAAGAAGAAAAGAATAACTTCAAAGATTCGATGGTAAATGTTTTATGTCCATCAGGGATATGAGAAAGAAAAGCATTAAATATTTGGGGAAAATGGTGAATTATCACACAACATAAAGAGGGCATTTTAGAGAACACAGAGTAACCTGCTTTGGCCAAACAGTCATGGGAAATGAGCAGAACTGAGACTTTTTAAAGAAAGCAATATTAGGCAAACAAATGTGGCCTTTAATATTTAAAAATTAGGATTCATTTAAATTTAAATTAGAAAAGGTAACTTGCTCTATTCCCAGGGAAGTTAGAGACTGGGCAATGCAAATGACTGAATACTGTCCACCTGACTTAAGCATGATAGAATTATAGGGGACAAACACAAGAAGGATGGGAAGACGTTGGAAAAGCACAATCTCTCAGTGTTAGCAAACTACATAAGGAATGTGAAGGAGGTGAGAGATAAATAGAATATTCCAGATTTTCAACCATATGATAGCTCCTGGTTTGGTCCATTAGCTGAAAGTGGCAGTTGGAGACAGGAAGCTGTTTGATGGAATGAGCTAAGTACTGCTGGATGCACATTGAAAGATGCTTCAGGAAGGTGGGCACATGAAACAGTTAGAAATAGGAACCTTGGGATAGAAAGCAGTTTCCCACTAAAACTGCTTATTCCATGCTCATTCCAGAGGAAGAAAAGCATTGCACAGAGCAAATGGGTTAGATACAATGAGAGGGAGAAAGGAAAAGATTAGAGATAGTATCTTGAATCATTGTCCCCTAATTAGTAAGAAAAAGTTAGCCCAGGAGTTACTGTAGACAGGATAGGGGTCTTCCAGAAAGGGTGATAGGAGAAGAGGGCTCTGAGCCAAAAGTGGTGATTACGAATACAGAATGTTTTTATGAAGTAAAATGTGATAAATGCTAATGAAAGGCTCTTCTTTATGATAATAAGCAGATGCATAAATGTTCAGATTGCTTGTAATGATTATAGGAACAAAAGCAAATACTTAGGGTAGAAGGAATGGGTAGTGCAGGAGCCCAAAGCTATGTATGAGCCATTTCTTCTACCCAACAGAAAACACAGTTAGAAGACATAAGGGGATGGATGCAGAATTTCTGAAAGAACAAAAATAAGTTTAAAATGATGAGCTACGTTTAAATTCATCAGATTCTCTTTCCCTTTTTGGTTTGTAAGTTTCAGACTTTTATCATTAAGAACATCATGGGATTGTGCACTGAAATTTCAGATGCTCCAGTGGGCACTTTGCTCCAGTGTGTGTGTGTGCATGCGTGTTCATGCCATGGTGTGTGCAGAGCAGGGACCTCAAGTATAGGTACCTGTGTTTTTCACAGTGTTTAAAATAGGTTCCATCTCTTCCTGTACACCAGCCTATCCAGGCTCATAGCTTCTAGGAAGTTCTCATGTCTTCACCTCCCATTTCACCTGGTATCCCATAGGAACACTGGGATTACAGCTTCTACACAACCTCAGACAGATATACATGGGTTCTGGGGACTTGCACACACACGATGTGTATTTTATCCACCGAGCCACGGAGATGGTATCTTCTCAGTGGACAGAGCACGAAAGGAGAGTAAAGGAAACAATGGTATGGAATGCTGTTGGAGAGTCCATTCAGAATGATGGCAGCATTCTAAAGTTAGATGCAGTGGAAATTTCATAACTCATAAAAATATAGTAAGAACCGCTGGAGTTCACAGTTGGAAAGGACAGATGCCATAATAAATGAATTATAAAAAGAAAAGTATTTTGTCATTTAAATAACTAAATTATGCAATGCAGACTTGCAACTCTAATACGCCAGTTGACTCGCTTCTCAAACACAGGAAAGATTTCTCTCTAACTTTCCATTTGCATCTCAGAGACTTGGTTCAACTTTGACAACCTACACTCCCCAACACCCACTATTGTACATTTCTTTGCCTTTATAGTGTTAGTAAGTGTTGATTTTAAAATGTCAACAACTTCAGCTGGAGAAATGACTCAGCTGTTAAGAGTATTTGTTGTTTTTGCAAAGAAACAAGGTTCAGTTCCCAATACCCACAAGGCAGCTCACAACTGTATGAAACTGCACTTCCAGGTGATCAGACTCCTTCTTCTGGCAGTTGGGCATTAGACACATATGATGAACATACACGTAAACAAAACACTGATACACATATAATTACATAAATCTTAAAAATTTCCACAAAGTAAAATTGATTTGCAATTTTAATTAACATTTATTTGTTATGAAAATTTCAGCAAAACTGGTGAGAAAATGGCTCAGTGAGTCCGGATCTCAGCATCCTCATAAATGCCAGATAGACATGGCAGCCCCTTGTAACTGTAACTGAGTGGTAACTAAGAAGGCACAAACAAGAGATTTCAGAGCTAGCAAGATAGTAAAGCCAGCAGAAACCAGGAGCTTTGCATTCAGAAAAAGACCCTATCTCAATAAATAAAGTGAGTGAGAAAGTCTTCTGATGTCAATTTTGGGCTTCAATGTATATGAGCACACATGTGCATGTATGCTCAAACACATACTTGCACCCATATATGTGAATACTCACACAAACATGAGCACACACTATATCCCTAAAAATGAGTGAGAAAAATGTGTTAGTTGAGTGTAAGACCTGTCCATTGAGACATGGACAGGTCTCCATGTCTTGGGGTCATTGTCCTCTTCCACAACTGGCACACAGTAACAAAACAGGAAGCCTTGAACAACAAAGCAGAAGGAATTTGCTATTGACATGTCTGCAATAAGAAACACACATTTCAAACATTTTCTTTGGCTGAGGTTTTTATTTCTACAGAATGTGAAAGCTGCCATTCAAAAGGATCCACACCTATAAGTGGAATAAAATGACTCTTACAGATGCCATCAAGTAGGATGAGGGAGTTTCGTATTGATCATGTGTAAAGAAAACTTCTGGAATGGCCAGGTGGGTGATTAAGGCTGAAAGTTGAGAAACTCTGAGAACGTGTGCAAGATGCCAGCAGCTACTTTGAAGAATACACTAAACATTCTGTTGTTTCTGCTGAAATAACCCAGTAGAAGGCTTGGGGCCTGGAAATTACAGTTTTCTTAAAAAGAAAAATTCCAATCAGATTGTGCTGCTCCAATATTTCAGAATGTCTGTGAGCGTGTGCGTGTGCATGTGTGTTTGACAAAAACAGTGTCTGTGTGTGTACATGTAGTTTAAAATGGTCCCTTCTTTCTAAAATAAATGCTCTTCTTAAAGTGCCCCTCTCCACAGTAGAACAGGACAGCATCTGAGCTCCTGTCCCGTTAGAGGGCTAAGAAGCCTTGGTGAAGTCAGCAGCTGGCTCACTCTTGGAGATCCTTCCATCCTAGGCTACCTCCCTGTTCTCCTGCACTTTAGTAATCCCAGCCACCCCGCCCAGATTTTCAATTATCACCAAAGGACCCACAACCCATTTTATCTAATCTTGATTTCTTGTTGCCGCTCAGAAAGAATGCATAAGTCTCCTCATTCCACCAACTCCTCAAAGATTCCTCTAAAATGATCTGCACTAGGTAACTGAACTCCCACGCAAAATTTATTCTTTATTTTCCACTGTTTAACCACATGACCCAAGATTAACACTTTGCTCCACATGTATCTGACTCTGTTGGTCATCTTAGTTTTGCATACTAATGTTTCTAGAATCTTTCTTTTCTTTCTTCCATAGGCCTTGCCATGACCCATCATCATTCCCATAAGACTTCTCAGAATGGCTCCTGACTCGTTTACTCTCTGCCTTTACTTTCTGCCATAGTCTCCTGAGAGACGTAGCCTGAGTATTCCTGTTAAAAATCCATATCTTGTCATGTATCTCTCTTAATAAGTATTTCCAGTAGTTTCCCACCATGTGGGGATATAAAGGACACACAATGCATAACCCTTAACTCATCTTTTGGGGGTCTATACTTGAGACTGCCCCCTACCTTTTCTGCTGGAGCTTGAGCTCCTCTACACTTCAGTATTATGGGCCTTAAAAGCTTCCTCTGACTGGTCATTCTCTCGTTTTTTTGTACCAGGCCCGGTGTACACACTGTCATATAATTTTTTCTCCTTCCCACTTATCCAGCCCTTACTTATCAAATACCTCTTTTATGGTCAACACAAATTTCATTTCCTTGGGGAAGTATTTCTGGCCTCCACAGTGCAATTTCCTCTCCCATGCTTCCACAGAACATTTCTTCTACTCAGAACCCAATAAAATTGTTTGATGACTCTCTTTCCAACCAGGCCACAATCTGTCTTGCTCAGTGCTGTGTATCTAAAAACTGGCAAAACAAAATGTGAATGAGGGAAGAAATGCTTCGAGGGAAATGATCACTGGCTTCCGTTAAAATTTCAAAACCACATTTTTTCCTTCTGGCAGAACAATAATTATCAACTACCTCAACTTAAATATTTCTATTCGATTAGCCAAAGGAAAGCTTAAAAGGGGGAGGAACAACAGCGAGTGTGGCATGCCTGGAAAAATAAAATACAACAGAATCCTCTGAGCTGAGAAAATAAAAGTAAAACAGAAAAATCAACTTGATACTGTCTTGGAAATAACCTAGGCTTTAGATATAGAAAGACCTTCATCCAAATCACAGCCCTGGCATTCCTTAGCTGATCGTGATTTTTTTATGCAGTACTGCATAGAACGAGTGTGAAGAGACCTTTTTCAATAGGACGAAAATTTTCACCAAAGTAATCCTTTAGTTTCCTCTTAAGTTAAGAGGTTGTACTTTCTTCTCACATTTGTTTTCCACTCCATTTGTGTAATAAGAAATTTTGTAGCAGATAAATTGAATGCAAATTATGTATCAATCAGGATGCAGCCCACAGTGTGAGAGCCATACCCATAGTTCCAGAGTGCTTTGTTACACAAGAAATCCTTCAAAATGATAATGAGCCATTCAAAAATAGTTAACCATCCATATGCTACTTAACAAGTCACAGATCAAGACTATTCAAGGAAAAATATGGTTCTTTGTTTAACATATACATATGTTTTCTTATTATTCTCTAAACAATATAGCATAAAAGCTACTTGCATAACATTAGTGTGGTATTATGTATCATGAGTCATAGAGAAGTGGTTTAAAATAGTGAGAAAATGTAAATAGGTTGTATGCAAGTACCACACAATATTATGTAAGATTTGAGAGTTTTTGTATTCATGAGGGGCCCTAGAGCCAATTATTTTTTATATCAATAAAGAAATATAAACAAGGTTTGTGAGGTTAGTTTTTCCAGTTGAGGCAAACTAAAAGCATCTGGGAAGAATCTTAACTTTAGAACTTCCTCCATCACGTCATCCTGGGGGCATGGCTCAGTCCACTATGGGTGGTGCATTCCCTGGGCTGGTAGCTCTGGGAGTTATAAAAGAGGCAGCTGAACATAAACCTGTGTGCAGCCTAGTAAACTGAATTCCTTTGTGGTCTCAGTTTTCGTTCCCTCAGTGACAGACTGTAACCTGTATGATGTAATAAACTCTTTCCTTTCCAAGTTGGTTTTGTTGATAATGTTGTGATAATGTTTTATCACAGCGAAAAGGAAGCAAAACAATGCACTGTGTATGGTGACATGCATAATCTCAGAACCATAGAGGCTAAGGCAGAAAGAGCACAAGTTAGAAGACAATCACAGGTTGGAACTTACTGCAGTCCATGCAGAAAAGTGAACTAACTGGGAGAGGACAAGAGGCTGCTGCTACAAGCTTTAGGCTAGAGCAGTGGTTCACAACCTTCCAAAAGCTGCTACTCTTTAATACACTTCCATATGTTGTGCTGACTCCAGCCACAAAATTATTTTTTCTACTTCATAATTGTAATTTTGCTACTTTTATGAATTGTAATGTACATACCTTTGTTTTCTGATGGTCTTAAGCAACCCTGAAGGCTGTGAGACCCACAGGTTGAGAACCATTGGGCTGGCAACTTGAAGAAAGCAAGGAACAGCCTTGGATCAGAGTAACAAGGGTAGAAGAGTAAGAACTGGAGCAGAGAGAGAGAGAGAGAGAGAGAGAGAGAGAGAGAGAGAGAGAGAGAGAGAGGCTGATAGAAGAGCTACCACTATTGCAGATGCCATGCAAGAGGAGGAGGAGAATCAAAACTACCCTGACTTCTCTCTTCCTCCTTTCTTTTAAGTCCTCCTATGGACCACACTTACCTAGAAACCAGTGTGCAAGATCTTCTGGGAAGTGTAGTTTGCAGACTCAGCTCTCAGTCATAAATAGCAAAGCAAAGAAGGGATGAGTTTGTAGAAACAAAGATGCATAAACAAAGAAGAAGAGTACTTACAGTGATGCTGTGGAACTCTTCTGAGACCCTGCTCCATCAGAACAGAACAAAGATTACAGTTAATAGCAGCTCTGCCCTTTGTGTTTTACAAAGCATTTTCAGAGGTTAACAGAACATAGTGGAAAGAAAAGGGGCTTAGAAGGAAGGAAACCACCTCAATGTATAAACAATTGTGTATTAGGTAAACATAAACAAAGAGAAAAGGCAGCTATAATGCTTCCATCTACAGCCCCACTCCCTAAATAATCACCGTTATCAAATCAATAGAAGTTTTCTGGGAAGCATGGTGTGTGTTAGATATAGAGCTGTCTGTCAGTACCTCTGGGTTATTGCTTCTGGAGTTCCCAGATATCAAGCAAAGATTCTCCATCAGTGTTGGCATAGATCCTCAGAACATCCTACTGTACGCTTTCAATCATCTCTAGAAGACTTACAATATTTAGTACAATGTAAATGTAATGAGTCTAGTCATACTGAACCTTTTAGGGTCTGATGGCAAGAAAAATCTTCTTATGCAGTGTTAGCATTCTGTCTAAGCTCTGTCCCACAGTTACCTGGCACCAGCCAAGTATGCTTGCATAAAAGGGGCTGCTTGCCCCTCCTCTCTCTCTTGCTCTTGCTCTTGCCTTACTGCTCCTGCTCTGTCCTCTGGTCCCTTCCTCCCTTGCTCCACGTGCTCATGGCCAGCCTCTACTTCTCCACTCCACTTCTCTTGTCATCTCTCTCTTTCTCTCTCTCTCCTGCTTCTTTTTTTGTTCTTCCTCCCCCATTCCTTCCTCCTCATCCTTCTCTTCCTCTTCGTCTTCTTCCTCCCTTATCCCAGATCCTTTGTGTATATATTATAGCTTCCAGTTTTGCGTTTTTTATAGGATTTCTATAAATGTATTTGAACAAGTGGGTCATTGAATTTGTATTATTTTCTTGCACCTTTTCTAGGGCTCCTTTCCTTCTGTTTACTAGTTTGTTTTGTCCTATTTCAACTTCTTTGGTTTTGTTTATATTATTTTAGTATTATCCCCAAGATGCCTGTTTATTTGCTCTTTGTTTCTTTCTTTCTTTCTTTCTTTCTTTCTTTCTTTCTTTCTTTCTTCTTTCTCTCTTTCTTTCTGTCTGTCTCTTTTCCTTCTATTTGTCTTTCTTTCTTTCTTTCTTTCTTTCTTTCTTTCCTTCTTTCTTTCTTTCCTTCTTTCTTTATCTCTTTCTTTTTGACTGTCTGTCTCTTTTCCTTCTATTTGTCTCTTTCTTTCTTTCTTTCATTCTTTTTTTCTTTCTAAAGAAACTAAAGTTATATCTAAAGAAGTCACAACTTGACTATTAATGCCCAGACCCTCCATACTCTAGGAAGAAAATGTGTATTGTGTATTTAATACCTGTTTATTTTCTAAGAAGAGACAGGAAGTGTGTGAGATTAGGATGGGAGGGGAGATAGAAATGAACTGGGAGGAGTAAAAGAAGTGAAAACAGTAATTATAAAATATTATATTAAAATCTATTTTTATAAAGAAAAAGGTTTTACATGATTCAGAATATAATTAAGGTTACTACATAGCAAACAATGGAACTATGTGAACAAATCTCAAACAAGTATACTAACAATGGGCTGAGGATATGAAGTAGCAGGGAGCTACAACAGGAAGTGCCGTGCTTACACATGCTTTCACGAGTTAATGCTTTTGATGCTTTCAGAGCCTATAGAAATTAAGGTTTCAACGTATACAAATATACTGTTTATGTGAAGTCACAAAATACGAATACTGGTTTGAAAATCTCTCCACTACAGAGTAATCTTTCATAATCTTTTCACATCAGATTTGATCTTACTAGTGTAGAATACACTACTGTATATTCAGATCAGAACTCATTTAAGGACTTCTCTATAGGGAGTTCTTTGTACTATCCCTAACTTCTTAATGCTACAAATAGGGTTGGAAGAATATAGTTATATGATTACCTGCAGGGCAAAGTTCTAAAAGTAGAATCTCTGGGTCAGAGGGGAAGATGTCATGAGTTTTAATATATATAATTCAAAGTCATTCCAAAATTTACTTCAGTATATGCTCATATTGAATATGAATTATCTGAGCTCTATATTATACCCCTGAGAACACATGAGACTTCTAAAAACATATTTAATCACCCAAAACAGTCATAAAAATTCATTTCATGGTTATAGTGATTTTTGGGGGGGTGGTGGTTTATTGGTTAGTATAACATCTAGGAGTTGACAGACTTTATTTTTGGTGAACCCCTAATTTGTGTCCTATATAAATTTTTATTAAGGAATTTTAAAATTGTTATCCATTTCTACAATGTCAACTTTATCCCAAGTTGAGAGATATTATAATTATTCCCTTACTTGTCTTTGATATCAGGATTTTTAAATAATTTTTCTCTTATAAGCTGTAAAGCTTAGGAGCCTATGGGAACTCTTTGGCCAACAACTCCAAAAGAAGTGACCCATTCCTGGTGATGGACTTTTTAATTGTTAGCCTGTGTATTAGGAGTAGCGTCACCCACTATAGGGTAACTCAATTTAAACTTTTTTTGGTAGTAGTAGTAGTAGTTGTTGTTGTTGTTGTGTTGTTGTGTTGTGTTTTTGGCCAGATGCAGTACATTTTATTGATAATATGCAAATCAGTATGGCTCTCTAAGCCACTACTCTTCTTCTGGGGTCTGCAATGGAAGCCCTGCTGAGATGCTCAATTGGTGCTGAGCTAGGACAGGGACTCCTCAGCAGCTGAAGGCTTCTTCCTTCCTCTTGTTCTTGTAGAGCTTCTTACTCTTGGAGGCCCTGTAAGACAGGAGGTCCACCATCCTGTTACTGTAGTCATTTTCATTGTCATACCAAGAAATGAGGTTGACAAATTGTCATTGAGAGAAATACCATCCATACCATCAAAGGTGGAAGAGAGGGCATCACTTTTAAAGTAGCAGGAGACAACCTGGTCCTCAGTGTAGCACAGGATGCCCTGTAGTGGGCCCTCCAATACCTTCTTCATCACATTCTTGATGTCATCATGCTTGGCAACTTTCTCCAAGTGGCATGTCAGATTTATGATAGGCATGATCAGGGTAGGAACAGACCATGCCATTGTGAGCTTCCTGTTCTACTCTGGCATGCCATTGTTTATACAACCATGTCAATGTCCGTGGGTAAATGTTTATGAGTGGGAACTATAAGAGGTTGTGCACTACACTGCATAGGTGCTGAGAACTAAACTTAGTTACTCTGCAAGAGCCAAATGCTCTTAACAGCAGAGTCATCTCTTCAGCTTCTGCTTTATTATTATTATTATTATTTATTTTGCTGCTTCAGAAGCAATCATGCTCTCTACTCCATGTTCCTTCAGCCTTCTCTGCCTGGGTTTTTCCACCCCATGTTATCATCTGTACTTCCAGAGTCCTGGTATTTTTTTCAGTTGTCTTCACATGCTTTTCAGGGGCTTTGCCCTCCTGTTTTCTGGTTGCTTTCTGGATTCATTTGTGGTTTCTCTGGCCTTTCCTCTTCAATCTTCACAATCCTAATCTTGCTTTGAGGCCAGGACACCATGCCCCCAGTCTCTGTGCAGATCATTTGCCCTGAATTTCTACGACCTGGCTCACATTTGGTCACTTATCTGAGAGAGTCCTTAACTCATGTAATGCAGATAATGCCCATACAAATAAAAGCTAAAGGTAATGTTAGGTTTAAAATTTAGAAATACAGGTTGTTCAAGAATCATTTGATTCTTAAGAGGAGTTCACTATGTAGAAAGATTTGCAAACATATTTTGCTTCTGAATATTTTTAATTTTGTTATTTTTAAATATGTTTACAATTAAAATAGAATTGCATTACTCACCCTTTCACTTTTCTTTCTATAGACCCTCCCTGGTCCCCTTCCTTCAACCCCTTCCATGCATCTTAAATTTCAAATGGATAGAACCATTTATTTGATTTACTTTGAGTATTATTGTTACATACACATTCACATACACATATGTGCACAAATGTATAAAATATAGTAGGCTGGCTTAATTTTTATGGTTTGTATGCACTATGTAGCTTCAAGACTGACCAGACAGGCCATTCAGAATAACCAACCAGTGGGATCATGCCTGGGAGAGGTAATGATCGTTTTCTCAACAGTCATTATTTTCTGTAGCATTTTCATTTTCTTTTATTTTGGTTTTGTTGTTTGCTTTTTTCTGGAAACACTTAAGACTTTTTTCGCTTCTGAGTTAGCATGCCAATTGATAATGTCTTTGTTCAAGTCTTGTTTACACAGACGTTCTAAGAGAGGCACTCACAAAGGGGATTTTCTGGTATTTAGCTCTTACAATCTTTCATCCCCCCAAGTTTCTTTGCTGCAGATGTATCTTCTTGGGCTTAGGTCTTCACATCCATAGATATCTGATTTGTTTCCAGTTGTTTTTCCTGTAATGATATTTATTTTTATTGTAGCTTCTTTGAGGGAGTTGAGAGCTACACTTATCTGTGGGTATAAGAATAAAATGTAAAATGTACTAAGTAGTTATGTTGAGCCAGCATAGTCTGTTCTAAACTTCACAAGTCTGGGTGCTATCTGTATTGAAAGAATCAAATTTCTGACTAAATTATGTCATGTTTGCAGTAGTCTTTTTCAAAATATAGTACATGAGATAGTCACAGATAGAAGGTGAATAAAACCAAGAATATGTCTCCAGAATTTTGAGCAATGCTGAAAGCTATCAAAGTTAGGCATATTTCATTTATGTAGTTTTTCTGAATCTTTTATATGTTAATTGAATTATGAGTCTTTATGATAAGAAGTAAAGTTTTCAGAATATCCTTAATAATTTTACTGCAGATCCTTTTTATTTATGCAGCATTTCTCATATCTCACTGAATCCTAGAATTCTATAGAACATAATATTCATAGAAATATTGCAAGATAGGCTTTTAAGAAACCTTTCAATGATAAACTGTACAGATCAAAATAGCTTTTTCTTAATAAGGAAACACTATCTCACTGCAGCTAGTGTTCATATGAATATGTGAGCCTGAGACAGGAACTCAGCAGGAGAGTTAAATACAGTCTTGAGAATTATAAAAGGAGTAAAACCAACTGGGCACTGTGATGGACTCCTGGTGGAAATGCCCATCACAGACAACCTCTCCTTCCCATTTCAAAGGCACAATGCATCCCAGAACCCTCTCCTCACTTACTACTTTGTTGTAACAAGATCCACACAGAGGAACTATCTCCTTCCACCTCTCCCTGAAGGTCCACGTGAGGTTGTTTATAGGTTTGCAGTACTACTGTTAATACATGAAGTTTAAAAATTAAACATGTTAAAAGCTCAGACACAAGCTGAGGGGCCTTCCATATAAAAGTTTCAATGATTGCTAATCATAAAAACATAGCACTAAATCTTTATAATATATGTGCATTGAACAATAGTTTTGTATTTTTATGGAAGGGAATACTGCCTGAAAGGTCACAGGGAACAGAATATCTCTTCATCTACAGTGATTGCCTTAGGGAATTGAACACAGAGGGGGAATCAAATAAATAAAATTCTTATATTTTGGATAAACTCCCTACATCAAGACTAAACAACAATCTCTTATTTTTATTGTTTTACTATCAGAATTATTATTATTGTGATGGGCATGCACACGACTATGCATATGTGGAAGTCATCAAATAACTTAGTGGAGCTGGTTCCCTTTTTCCACCTTTATTTGAGTTTTGAGGATTCAACTCAGATTATCAGACTTGAACAAGTATTTTGCCTGCTTGAGCCATTTCACAGGACCTAGTATTAGGCACATCTTGAAAACTAGCTTAAAGTCCTGACAATTTTGACCACAGAAAAAGAAAGAGTCGAACAGAAGATGGAACAAAACAGAACACTGTTTTGTGAGCAGAAGTTCTCTGGGTCAAGGACAGAAGATTCCATAAATGTTCAACTGCTCAGATGGGGATCAGTATCTCGGAATTGCCTCATAGATAGATAGGTAGATGACAGATAGATAGATGGTAGATAGATGATAGATAGATAGATAGATAGATAGATAGATAGATAGATAGATATGAATGGATAATATATGTGTTATTGCAGTCTTCTTTTGGTGAAGGATTATGTTTCTTTCAAAATTTAAATTTAATTTTAATAAGGCTGAAGAAATGACTCAGTGATTATGAGCACTGACTGCTCTTCCAGGGGACTTGAGTTTAATTCCCAGCATTCACATGGTGGCAAAGAGCTATGGTTAATTGCAGTTCCTGGAACCAGATGCTGTCTTCTGTCTTCCATGGGCACTTTGTATGAATGTGGTACACAGAAATGCCATTGGATTCATGTTAGTTCTAAAATTTACAGTGGTAGTCATTATAATTAGAAAAAAGTTTAAAGACACTTGCAGTGTATTTGGCATAATTCTAACACCTCTCTGGATGTTTTAACTTTGCATAGTGAATTTATGAATTTAAAAACTGCTGTTCTGCTTAGTGTTGATGCAGCAGATACTGCTGATAAAATTACCCATGACCTGAGGTCAGTATTTCTATTTTGATCAAGCTTCAAAGAATGGCATATATAGCTTGATCATGCTACCCTTTCTTGTTCTGGGAACACTTTTATTCTTGCCCATTGTGTTAAATCTTATCTTTAACAACATCAACATGTTGGTAGTCAAAGCACATGGCTTGAACCTGAAAATGGACCCCCAAACAGAGTTATTAAATTAACAGACTGGGAAGCCAAGGACAGACAAGATTCTGCACAGAACCTTACCAACCTAAGATACAAGTGCATGGCTTTTGATAATGCACATTTCATGATTGGTAAGGAAGGCATTCTTGGCAGAAAGACCTAAGACAGGCTCAGTCTTGTTTATTAAATAAAAAAGAGGAAGTGGTGGAAAGCTCTTGGGGCTGCTTGGCAAGAATCTGACATGGTCCAAGGACAAGAAAATGGGCTGCTTGGCAGGAATATGATATTGACCAAGGATAAGGAAGCAGGCTTTAGGCAGGAATCTGACATTAAGCTAGAACAAAGAAGTAATTTTAGGAAGGAATCTAAATATTAGGTTAGAACAAGGGAGCGGGCTTCAGACATGAAAATGACTTTGAGCAAGGACATAGAAGTTGGCTCAGATAATTGGACATTCTGATAAGCCCCTAGAAACAGTGATCATGAAAGTGTTCGTGAAATTTTGTTTATCACTTTGTTGTTCTTTGACTATTTGTGTTCATTGTCTTGTTCCTTGACTATTTGCATCTACTGTATTGCTAGTTGCTCAGCCTAGAACTGACATTGATACTTGCATGTAATTAAAATGGTATAAAAGTAAAAAGAAGGATAGGTGATGGAATAGGAAGTTTCTAAGGAGGGGAAATGGAGAAAGGGAAAGACATCTGAAATGGAAACAAAATATCGAAAAGAAGAAATTATATATATATAATTCCTTAATTTTGGATGAGTGAATTATTAGAGGAAAGCTACATATAACTCACTCATTTAAATTTTTAGTTTTTACTAGCTTTTTGAGAGTCTGATATAATATCTTTTGATCATATTTATGTCAACTCCTCCCACATCTGCAGCCCTCTTCTTTACCCAGCCAACTTTGTTCTGTCTGTTTTGGTTATGATTTATATACCATTATGTCCACTTTGTATTGCTCATATACTCTTAGATATATGACTTCCACTGAAACATGGGTGACTTACTAGGGTCCAAGCTATAAAAGAAAACTGACTCTTCCTCTCTCAGCTCTAAAGCATGACTTACTTCTAGAAACCTGACTAGGAACAGTGAGGTAATTGAGGTAGAACTAGCATGGAAACATGTACAGAAAAGCTGGGGTCAGGTAGAATGTGCATGCTCTAATGGAGCTGTACCACTGGAAACCTCAATTTATTTACTATCTATAATATATGGGGAGGGGTTAATTAGTTTCAATGGGAGGTCTGTTTAGTCTAGGACTGTAAATACACAGGAAAAGGAAGAAGTTGTTACTTTTTGTACACACTGATCAGTCTTAAATAATCAACTGTACTTAGGCCAGACAACAAAACATTTGCTAAATTCTAGCCTGATTTATATGAGGAAAGGCTTGGACAATTTCCCTTAGGTTCAAGGTCTTGACTTCTCATGCTTTGCCCATGTTAGCAATTCATATTCATTTAGGACCTCACTCATCAAAATTTCTGCCTCTTCCTACTCCTCAGGAGGGGGATGAATTTGTGTCCACTTCCCATCTTAATGCTAAGATTTGGGCTTGAGCTTGCACAGGTTTGGGCCTACTGTCCCATTCTGTGTGTTCATTTGTGTAGCTACTGCTGTTGAGTGTAGAAAAGAGTGTTTCCTTGTAGTCATCCACAGCCTCTGGTTTTTACTTATTTCCCACTCCTTCTGCAATCATTCCTTAGTCTTGAGGTGAGGGCTGTGATACAAACAATGTGACACTTAGGATTGGGAATTTTACAGTCTCTTATTCTTTGAAATTTTACCAGTAGCTGTTCTCTTTACAAGTCACAATCTACTGTAAATAGAAACTCCTCTGATGAGGGTTGAGAGATGCACTAACCTACGGGCATACCTATAAGCGTTATTAGTTGACTTATTACTACATCCATTTTTCTAGAATAATAGTAGTAGCTTCTCTCTAAGTACTTAAGATCTATCAAGCAATAGATACTGAGCCTCAATAATAGTACTGGGTATGAGTTTCGTTTTGTAGAGTTGGTCTTAAATCCAATCACAAAGTGGTTGGGTAGTCCCATGATGTTCATGTCACTATTTCTCCAGCAAGCATATCTTGCCTGGCCAATCACTATTGTCATTCACAAGGCTCACAGATAGGTAAGATTTATGTTAACTTTTCTTCTGGTAGCATACAAATTACCTATCATAATTAGACTTTCCATTGCTGTGATAAAAGTCCATGACCAAAAGTATGTTATGTTGAAAATGGTTTATTTGGCTTACATTTCCACCTTGTAGTCTATCACTGAAGGAAGGCAGGATAGGAACTTAAACAAGGTAGGAATTTGGAGGCAGGAGCTAATGTGGAGGGCATGAAATGGTGATTCTGTCTGACTTAGTCACCATGGCTTGCTCAGCCTGCTTTCTTGAAGAACCTGGAACCACCAACCCAGGGACAGTACCTGCCATAATTGGTTGAACCACCCCCAATCAATCACTAATTAAGAAAGTGCCCTTCAATTGGATCTTATAGAGATAGTTTCTTGGTTAAGGTTCCCTTCTTCCAAAAAACTCTGGTTTCTGTCAAGCTGAAATAAAACTATACAGAACAGTATCTTTCAGCATAATGGAAGCCTACCAGTAAGAATCTAGCTTCCAGGTCAGCACCAGTTTGATTATCTCTGTGTTCCATACTTTAAGTATGTAGTCTCTTCAGCAATAACTGGGTTAAAGGTGGAGAAAGGAGAATAATTATTCACTGTCTGTGGACTGTGCAAACTATTACAACAACTGTGAAAATCAGTTTGGAAGTGGCTCAAGATACTAGAAATAGATCAATCACATAATCAACTGTACAACTCTGTATATTACTATTAAGACACCTGGTCACAATCACTAGAAAATAGAAACAAACTCAATGTATGAGATAATGGAGAGATAATGAAAATTTGACATATTTACACAATGGAATTAAGACAAAATTAATTATGAAATTCAGAGATAAATCTAGAAACAGCTATTTTGAATGATATAAGTAAGATACCCAGAAAGACAGACATTGTATTTTTTCTTTCATATATGAATATTAGTTTTGAATCTTCAGATGTGTATTTTATCTGGGATACCCAGAGAGGTTAAAAAAATTAGTAAAGGGGCATTTTGGGGAGGAATTGATTCAACTGAGGAGACATAGAATTCAGTGGTATAAAGATGTAAATGAAGAATGATGAAACAGGAAGTGTTAAACAATAGTGTGGTTGGGAATGCAAGATGGAGGAGAGAATAAATAGTGCAGAGATAAATAACACTGAAGAACTTTCAAAGTCATATGGGAAATCTATCTACTACTGTAGAAGCTTCCATATACACACATATAAAGAGTTTAGGCTCTCTGTTCCAGAAACAGTCACATCTTTGAGCTCAATAACAGCGTCATCTTTGAGACATGATGATAGAGGGTAGAGTGAATAAATTAGGCTATATTGGGCACCTGGTTACCAGGGATGCTTTCAAGTTTGGCAAAGTAGATAATGTTGCTGCCAACAACTCCTCCAATGGCCTTAACTACACAATCTAAATGTTATGGTATGACTTTAGCCTTGACAAGTTCCACTGCACAGTCAAGGCTGAGAATGAATATAAACCACGAGAAGTATAGCAACTCACTAAGGATTGTCAGTAATGCTTCCTGTACCATTAACACTTAGCCCCACCTGAAAAAAGGCATGACAACTTTGTTATTGTGGAAGGACTCATTTTAGGGTTTCACATAATTCTATAACCCACTGTCACCCAAAAGACTGTGAATAACCTTCTGAGAAGCTTTAATGTGATAGTTTTGGGGCTTCCTAGTACATCATTCTGCCATGGGCACCTTTAACCATGTGCACATAACCTCATACAGACACATATATAAAATGATTTTACAAATGAAATATTTTAAAACCTAAACAATGCTAGAGGGATGATTCAGATAGAAGTGCTTGTTATTAAGCTAGGTGACCTATGTTTGACTCCTGAGATCTACATGGTGAAAAGAGAGAAAAGACTCCCAGAGAACAGTCCTCCTATGACCTCCCCACAGGCACCACAGCACATGCATATACACAATAAGTAGTGTAATTTAATTTTTTAAAAATAGTATAGAACAAGTAATTACAGTCTTGCTTTCTAGAGTGTAAACTCTGACTAATGAGTGATTCATCTAGACATAGAAGAGAAAGATTGAAGACAAAGGCAACAGTTAATTAGATAGGCTAAGAGTTACCTCAATGTTTACAGACAATTTGATTAATATATGGTAAAATCATCATTTGAATTATCATGGACAATAGTAATGCAATTTTAATTGTATTTATATAGGGATTTATAAGATATATTCATAGGATACAAATACTGATCTCATTACACTGTCTACAGCTGCATTGAGGGATAGATTACCATCCTTGTTTTCCACCTTCCACATTTTAGTGGAGTGCTACTCATTGTCAACCTGAGCCCAGGGCCACGTGAGGAAAGAGATGCTGGGAAAGATCATGTTTGTTCAAGATCAGCATGTTAGTGAAACAGGTATGAGCAGAGTTACACAAATGAAGATCTTAGGAAGAAAAAATAAAATATTTTGAATTTTTAACACAGAGAAGACAGACAGTGATAAACAATGAAGTCACAAAGTCGCTGTCTTCTTGTAAAATCAGAGGAATGTTCTTAGCTGTTCTCTGTATAATACTGTTTGCAGATAACTAAACCACTGATCACAAGAGCAGCAAAAACCTCCAGCACTCTAGTCAGCATGCTACCTGACATTATAGCTAGTTAGTGTATCTGATGATCACTTAGAAGGATATTGATGATTTCTTTTGCATTGAGCTCAGGCCACAGTTTAGGTCCATATCTGCACCACATAGATCCTTTATTAACAGCTATATGTATAGATATAAGTGTCTCCCTTTTTCTCCAGAGAACACATTCTTCTCCAGAAACTGGAAATGGGCATGAAAGTCCCATGGTACAGAGGAATCAAGTTTGCAGAGAAAATGAAGATGTCTATTAAGTAAAATTTAAAAGAGATATTCTTTCATTCTTCTGGATTATTTAGAAGCTTGAAGAAGAGGAGAAAGAGAGAGTGAACCAGAATAAAAACCAGACATAGATAAAGCCTGGGTCTGATTACTGACTTCAAAAGAAAACCAGTACACCGTGTGCTAGGGATTCTGACAATCCTGTAGAAATAGTAAAGACAATGAAGCTCTCCATAGATTATCTCCAGAACCCCCAAAATGAATGCAGCTTGCTGATAACTCTGATTCTAACATAGCCCATTTGAAACTCCGACCCAGAGAATAGTGGAGAATATGTTGTCATTGTGTTGTACCTTAAAGTCTGTATTATTTGTTATGGCAATTTCAGTCTAGTAGAAAACCCAACATGTTACCTATAGCTTATTATCCTTCTTAATGGTGACTAAGGTACAAGAACATGGGCTGAAACTATATATGTGCCCAAAGACGCTCACTACATCATCTGTGCATCTCACCATCAAAGGAGTAAAACGATAAATGATACTGTTTGTGGAAAGGAATTTGAAGTTGTATGCTAAAGGAATTGGTGCAGAAAAGGGTGAATCCTGGGGCACATTCATGCAGCAGGCTACAGTAAACATCTCACTACACCAACATGGATCCAAAATCTTTTCTGGAAGAAAGTTAACTACCACGGGCTTGATAACTGGAATTGGAATTCAGATCTTCCACAATGTATGCATTGTGAGGGGAAAAAATCACAACTGTTGCATATTTTTTAACTAAAAAGCAGAAATGAATATCTTAGGAAGATTTATACTAGTAGAGCAGTTCCAGAGAGGAATTTAGTGAGACTTAACTGAAAATTTCAAAAATCTATGCTTTCTTTACAGGATACAGCAAAGCACATCCAGGTCAGAGAATACTAATGAGAGTAGAGCTCAGTATTGAAAAGTACCCACTGGTGAGAGAATAAAATTAAAATGTATTTCAAACAAACTATGGTTACTGCCACATACTATGCAGTAGACAAAGGCAAATTGGTGTAAAAATAGGGACCGATTATAGAGTTACAGTAGGTTGGAAAAAGAGCATTAGATAGCTCACAACACAAAATCATCTACACAACAGTTAAAACCTTGAGTGTTGTATATTTTCAAACACTTTAAATTACTCAAATAAACATAAAAAAGGAAGATTAGAGGGTAAAACTGAGCACCTATTTATTAGATACGGAGGTTATAAAGGGGAATTGTAAAAAATCAGACAGAAAGCAGAGTTTTAAGTAGAGAAGTCTAAACACATGATAATCAAGGCAATGGCCATAGATGAAGAACTGCTAGTTGGAGTCAATTATACATTATACACATCCACTTCTTAGCAAGGGAGAGACAGAAAGGAAAGGGGTAGAGATGGGAAAAAGAGAGAGAAAGAAGACCTAATGAAAGTGTGGGATTTCTCAGAAGTATTTGCCCATCAGGTAAAAGCTTCATAAAGCAACAGAGGTTTTGTTTTTATCACAGCATTTTTTTCCATTAAATTTTATATGTTCTGAAGAAGACAAAAGCTTTCTAGCCCATCTTAATAGTCCATCCCTATATTCCTTCTACATAGAAATATATAGGACATAGGATGTGCCCACACATCACACACACACAAGCACACACACACACCACACACACACACACATACACACACACACACACACACACACACACACACACGAAGAAGGGAAGGGAGAAAAGAGGAAGAGAATATTTTTCTGTAGCTTTTAAATTTCTTAATCATTTTAGTGAGATTGTTGAAAGTCCTTTAACCTCGAGTTCATCTTTAAACTGTATTTTAAGCCTTCACATGTACAGTTCATCGTTCTTGTGAGTAATATTGGAAATGAAGCAGCTGATCACATCAGTTACCAAGGAAGCACTCTCTGTGTTGAGGTATTTTCTTTGTAGAGTGAAGGTCACTTCATCTTCAATACTGAGACAGTGCAGAAAACTATGTTCCAGCCAATTAGGGGTAAGTGCAGGTCTTATATGAGAAGGAGAGAAGATGGGAGTTGCTTTCGAAGCTATGGCAACTGGGATGTCACACCAGCAGAGCCACATGCCACTGCTGACTGCAGTCCCTGACCATATTTAAGTCTCATCTGTTCTGAACTAACATACATTTCTCCCAGCATTCCAGACAGAGACAGGCTTTGAGGACGTTGGAGACATGTTAGACATACAGTAACTTTATAATTAACACGAGTCAATAGATAATGAACAAACTGATTCTGTTCTTTCTAAAACACACACACACACACACACACACACACAAAGAATATAGCCATGTTGTTAGTTATAATCTCATTGTTATGATAAATACAAAAGAGAAACAATGAACAGGAAGAGAGATATACTTTAGTTCACAATTCCAACAGTTTGCTCTCTTATCAGCCTGTCCGGGTGATTACAAGAGCAGATGATGGAACAGTACTGCCCAGCTAATAGTGCCTAGAAAGTAGAAATAAGGAGGGCATGGAACAAGGTAATTAATTAATTAATTAATTAAAGAAATTAATATATTGATGAAGGCAGAGTCCTCATGATCAATGACCTTTTATTAGCATCACAGATGGAAACTAGCCCTTCAGCACATAAGCCTCTTTGAAGAAGCATTGATTTAATTATATTCTGCATTTATTTTTGGAAAATGTCATACACATAAACCATGTATTTTGATTGGGTTCAGGCTCTACTCTCCCTCCAGCTCATTCCAGACAGTACCCCTACCATATGTTCCTCCTAATGTCATGTTCTCATATGCATAGACATATACTATACCACTGATTTAAATAAGTGCTACTTGTATGTGCATGGGTGTAGTGTCATCCTCTAATGTATGGGCAACATGGAAAGAGCAATAACACTGAAAGAAACTGAAGCTCTTTCCCACAATAGCCATCAACTGCCAATAGCACTTCAGCTGTGGTGAGGTCTCACACAGGCAAATATGCCTGGCAGGTGGGGTAGATTTTGAATCCAGAGAACTATGTACATAGAGTCCATCTCCTTTATGTGTGTACAGTAGGGCACAGGGGAAACCAAGTTTATTCCTGCAAACATACCAGGGACTGCTGGTTTTAAATTATAAAAGAAAAGTGTAACATTATATAGACTGAATAGATTATATTTAGAAAAGTATATGCATACATTCATCCATATATGTTTGTAGCAATGAAAAAAGGACATGAATTTGGGAGACAGCAAGAAAGGTTATATGGGAAGGCTTGGAGGGAGGAGGGGGAGGGAGAAACGATGTAATGATGCAAAAAAAGAGAGAGAATCTAAAAGAACTGTCTGTCCAATAGTAGTAACAAAATCTTAGTCAACAGTGTTTTAAAATAGGAGCATCCCAGCACGCAAGAATATGAGCAGATCTGTCCATACACTCTCTCTAAGCCTATCCATTGTGAATGCCAGGTAGCATTTGTATTCTTAAATTCACAATAAATAATTGGTACACAAGGAGTAAAGAAAGGAAGTTTTGTGTTACCCAGTGAGCAGAAGTTTACACCAAAAGTCCACTTTGAAAATCTGTCCAAGACACTTCCAGTCTAATCTGTCTGTGGGACCATAATAGCCCAGAGTTACAGAGAAAGGGTTGAGGATGCTTCAACCCAGATACCTCAAAGGGCAGGAGCTGGCCAGTTCCTTCCACACAACCTGGCACCATAAAGCTGGCTCCCCCACCATCAAACTTAGGAAGAAATTTATTACCCTGATTTGTATCAGGCTTCACTCCTTGTTTAACCTTATAAGTCTCCCCTTCCCTGCCTCTGCTGGCCCTGAGTATGTAGATGAAGCATCTTCTAACAGCCCTGCTCTGGCCAATGGTACATGGACAGGACACACAAACTTTGCCCCAGAGACCCTGGCCACCTCCCCAGGGGCATAAATACCTCTTCTCCCTTCTCCCTTCTCCCTTCTCCCTTCTCCCTTCTCCCTTCT
>JANHMN010000013.1:67816773-67846773 GCA_030674055.1 Rhabdomys pumilio
CTCCCTTCTCCCTTCTCCCTTCTCCCTTCTCCCTTCTCCCTTCTCCCATCTCCCATCACTCACAATAACAAATCAGTTCTCCAAAGCTGCTCCCAAGTGTGTTCATTACTCACTCATCACATTCATCCATGACCAAGGTCCTGCTCCCATCCACATGCCTCTCTAATTTTTCTCCTGCCAGGCCAGCCCAGTGTGCAGTGTGCCTGTCTACATCTAGAGAGATGCAGCTACCCAGGTAGATTGAGGCTGACTGCCAAACTATCAAGCAAACAGAGCCCACCCAGCTCCCAGAGTACTCTCAACTCAGGTCATGAGGCTTTTCTGTCCTTTATAAAATAGGTCAGAGCTTAAAACAGAAAAGGGAAAGTGGGGCTTCTTTATCTTATGTAAAACTGTTTCTTTTAAATAGACATGATTGTTACATATTATAGGACATAATCTTTGAGCTATGGAGTTTGCACTATTGGTAAATGTTTGCTTTGTAAGACAATGACATGAGTTTGGTACCCGGAAAACATTTAAAAGGCCTAGTAGCATAGCCTGTACTCAATTCTAACATCTGGGAGAAGGAGAAAGGCTTTTCTTGGGACTAACTAGTCAGCCTTAGCAAACTCCATACTGTGGAGTGATTCTGTTTCAAAAAGAAAAAGATGAATAGC
Source organism: Rhabdomys pumilio (assembly GCA_030674055.1). Lineage (NCBI taxonomy): Eukaryota > Metazoa > Chordata > Mammalia > Rodentia > Muridae > Rhabdomys > Rhabdomys pumilio. The sequence goes on from JANHMN010000013.1 coordinate 67,817,433, forward strand.
ATTGAATACTACAGCTGAGGAGTTGGCATTATCCTCTGGGACCATCATCATGTACAACTGCCCCACCCCAGATATTCTCTACACCCTTATATACACACATATATACACTCATTTGAGAATATTAGTTCAAATGGTTTTCACAGACTAAAGTTGCAAATTAAAAGCAGTATTTTTTTGTCAAAAATAGCCCCACAAAGTTCGATGTTCCTGAGATTTCTGACAATGACATCCTTGCATTGTGCTGTCTGTGTGAAGCACCAGGGTTCTTCTCCAGGTTAAAGGTTAAATTGTTAATGACTATAGAGTCTAGCTTTGTCTCCTGTGCTCAGAATACTGAATTTATTACTCAGTTATGTCATATCTTGTATTCAGGGTAAACAGCCTCATTATAAGTATAATGTAAAGGAGATTCAAACTTTTCCAACAGGGTCAGAGAGGTTAGCTAAAAGAGAGAAGGAGGTGGTCAGTGCACCAGGTCTCTGACTCCCAGTTGCTTTATCCTTGTCTCACTAGCTGTCTACACACTCTGTCATTTTAAGAATGGTATCATCCAAGAAAGGAGAAAAGGTTAAGTTCCAAATTCAAAGGTGAGGAGCCAAAATCTCTCCAGAGGTTTTAAGCAGTGGTGATGTGAATGAAACTTGGTAGCAGACAGCCAGTTAAGGAACTCCGAAAAGCGAAAATAGGAGCCTCTTCCATGAAGAGTGAGCAGTCTTCTTTAAGCTTGACCTGACCTGAGGCACAGCAGGGAGACAAGTCCTTTACCTGGAATGCAATCTCTTTCTTTACTCATCCCATTAACTTCTACCTGGAATGCTTCAGACTTAAAATTTCACAGTAGCATTCTATTCAAAGCACCCTTGATGTTCTCAGGCCCCTTTGGGCATTGTCTTTACCGTGTGATCTCTTAGAATGGAAGCCCTGCTTTTAGGAAAGAAGCAGTGTGTTTTATTTCTGGCTCCCCTTCTGGGTCTTACTACAGAAACTTACACTCTTGTCCTCCTAGCAGCACAAGACGACACTCAATAACCATGGAAGCACAGCTCTGCTCTAAGCTACAGGGAGAAGCCCAGAGGAACACACTTCATAGAACCACCTGTCTTTACCCTCCATCAAAGAAAAGCACCCGGGGGTGAGGTCTGGGAAACTGTTGTCCCTTGGTGACTGGCTTTCACACCAGAATGATGATTGTATATGTGTGTTTCTCTCTCTCTGTCTCTCCGTCTCTGTCTCTGTCTCTGTGTCTCTGTCTCTGTCTCTCTGTCTCTCTGTCTCTCTGTCTCTCTCTGTCTCTCTCTCTCTGTCTCTCTCTCTGTCTCTCTGTCTCTGTCTCTCTGTCTCTCTCTCTCTGTCTCTCTCTCTGTCTCTCTCTGTCTCTGTCTCTCTGTCTCTCTCTGTCTCTGTCTCTCTGTCTCTCTCTGTCTCTCTCTGTCTCTCTCTCTCTCTCTCTCTCTCTCTCTCTCTCTCTCTCCGTGTATGTGTGTGTGTGTGTGTGTGTGTGTGTGTGTGTGTTCATGTAATTTTTCCTTCTAAGTATTCAATTAAGACACTGCATATGCTAGGCAAGTGTGGTATTATTGAGTAGTATTCCCTACTCCTATGATGATAGAGTCATAGATTTATATTCACAAAGGTAAACATGAAGATAACATCTGGAACAGTCAGTAAAAAAAAAAAAAGGAAAAAATATTAGAAGATAACATTTCAAATGTTTTAAGGTATTGTGGATGTTAAAGGTATTACTGTCCTCTCCATGCCCATACAGCAGGAGAATGTTACCTTTCTCTCAGAAAGGAGTATGCAGTGAGTTAGGGCATATATCTCTAACACACCAAGACTTGAATAACACTTGCTTTACTAATTGGGCAGTTGTGATATTTAAAGACGCTGGGAGAAGTCTCAGAACTAGTTAACTTTACTCAACTGTCTCTGTGACTGCTTCAAACAATTCTGATTGCTAATTTTAGAAAGAAAAGGGGGAAAATGATCTCACATTTACCCACCATTAGCAACTATAATGGGGTGAAATTTTAGAGATTGAAAAGTTATTGCTTTGTGTGAAGATGAGGGATCATGAAATGTCATTATTAAGTAGGACATGCAGCACACCAGTTTCACCTCTGTTGTAGAAGCATGCCACAGAAACATTCATCAGATATCTATCTATCTATCTATCTATCTATCTATCTATCTATCTATCTATCGGTGTCTATGTGTTTACATATTTTTTAACTTGGTCTCAAGTAAGGCCATCTTCCTGTAAGTATATAACATGATTTAACCATACACTTTTACCCTCCCATGTCTCATATATCTCCTTTCCATTCTTCAGTTTTGATTCTATTTGTTGTATGATATTTGGATCATACACTCTTAAAATATAATGAGTAAAATATGTGATAAATGTAGAAATAAAAATGAGGCAAGTAGATCAATATAGGATGGCCACTGGCCATATCTTACTCTGAAGTGTCCTGGCTTTCATCATAACCAGGTACCAAAAAGTCATTCTTAACTTGTTCTGTAGGGAACTGAAAAGCAAGGGACAAAGAAAGACCATGATGACAAGTGAGGGAGAAAATTCTCCCTGCATCTGTCAATAAGCTGCTCAGCTAACTGCAAAGACAATGGTTAAAGAAGGCTAGTGTGATGTTTTCATATACTGCATGCTCAACAGTTAAAAAGAAGCAGACAGGTCCTCTTCCTCACCAGGTCTCTCTAGCACACCCATCAGTACTTGGCCAGTTAGCACCAGCTATTCTGAATCTGCTTTGCCAGCATCCCAAACACTGACAAGTATTGTGGCTGTCACTTTTACCTTATACAGAGTTAGCTTTGTATCTGGCCACTTAATAATGAAACTAAACAGAAATAAAAATCACAAAATAAAAACAAAACAGGAAGCTATATGTATAATGCTAAGTGTATTTGGAACAAGTAAAAACAGCAAATATAAAAATTGTAAGAAATATGTGGCAATTGATGTCAGTGTGCGTTGGAGGAGTTGAGATCACTGGTGACACAATTCAGAAAAGAAACTATGCTAGTGAGAAGTGTTTATCCCTGTGACAAACACCTGAGGTCATCATCTGAAAAGAAGAAAACATATTGGCTCATGTTGTCTAAAGATAGCCATTGTCAAGCAGATAACTGCTTTAGGGCTTTTGTAAGACAGAAAGCTGATTCTATTCTAGAATCTACCTCCTAATATTTCTACACACATTTCCTGGAGTGCCACAAAAAAGAGACAAGTCTTAGATACTGAGAGCTAAACTATAAAAGTACATCTTGTCTTAATAAACTGAAGAAGTCAGAAAAATGTAATCATATGTTTTATTTACCTGTATAATTGTCCTGGCAGAAGTTTACTGCCGAATAAGCTCACTTTTTCTAGTTCTTTATGAACTTTGGTTGGCTGGTTCAACTCAGCTGTACTGGTTCACAACTCTTCTCCAAGCTGACGGATTCAAATGGGCTTCTGACTGAATTGCTCTCGCTGGCTTCAAACTAACTCTGGCAATCTGTTCTAATCTCTGGCTCCTTCTCATTATGGCTGCTTCTGTCTTTTCCTCTGTCTAACTTAAAGACATTTTAGATTTAACAAATATGAAGCCACAGCATACCCAAACTTATGAGATACAATAAAAGCAGTGCTAAGAGGAAAGGTCATAGCTCTGGGTGCCTTCATAAAGAAATTGGACAGACTGTATTTTTATTATTAAACTCTGAGTCATATTGAGATTACAAGATTTTGGCTATTTTTATCTCTCCTATTGAACCAGAACATGCTGATCCATGAATATGTAGACAGAACAATAAAACAAGAGACTTGAATTCTGTGTTGGCCTATATAAGATTTATTTTAAGATGAAACTTATTTAACATACCATGGCAACAAACCTAATTATTCACACATAATAATAGGTAAATCCTTAACTTTTAAAAAAAATCTGAGATTGTTTTATCAAATAACAACAAAGGTTAAATTTTCCTCTCTGTGAAAAGATCTAATAATCTTTTTATAGTCTTAGTGTTCCAGAATATTATTTTAATATTTTTGTTTATTTCTGAACGAAATGTAATGTCACTTGTTTATTCCTGGTAATGTGCATTTTTTTGGTTTGTAAGCCTTGAAGGTGTTTTTGTTTTGTGTTGTTGTTGTTTGGTTTGGTTTGGTTTTTGCTTTTGCTTTTAGTTTATAGTTGTTATTTAATTTATAAAATTGGGTTATTTTTATTTAGGGGTGTGTGAGTGTGTGTGTGTGTGTGTGTGTGTGTGTGTGTGTGTGTGTGTGTGTCTAAATGAGTCTGAGGACATTGTAAAAATGGTGTTTGATTCCCTGGAGCTCCAGTTTGGGCAATTGTGAGCCACCCAGTATGGGTGCTGGAAACCCAGTTCCACCTTCTCTATGAGCAGTACTGACTCTTAAGAGCCAGACCATCTCGGGTGCTACCATTTCTTGTAACTTTAAAAATTTGTTTCTTTCTCTCTGCTTGCTTTGGTTTGTTTTATACTTCATTCTGGAGTCTTGAAATAGAAGCTCAGATTATTTATTTAAGACATGTCCTCTTCTCTCATGTCTGCATCTAACCTTACATATTTCTTACTCAGTACTCTCTTCACTATATTGCTGACCTTTTATTTTCTGTTTTCATTTTCCTTCAGCCCAGTGTGTATCTTGTATTCCCCTGTGAAGTGCTTGATATGTTGATGATTGATAAATATTTCCATGTTTGTATATTTTCTGTTATTGATTTTTAGGTTTTTTTTTCCCTTGTGGTTGGATGGTTGGATGGCACACTATGATTTCAATTCTTTTAAACATATGACTCTGCTTCTTTGTTGGGATATAGTTTATAGATGCTTGAAATTAGTGTGCAGACTGTTGTTAACTGAGATGTTTTATCAGAAAAATCAAGAAGGGAATGAACAATTTAGATACTATCAATTGATGCAGTTCTTTTTTTTTAATGTTTATTGGTGTTTTATGTATTTCACCTCATGTGCCCCAGTCCAACTCATCTCCCCCTCCTCTCATTCAAACGCTCCACCCTTGCAACCTGCTCTGCAGCAGAACAAACAATCTTGTTGTGGAAGCAGTAATGTGACACAGTGTATACTACAGTATACCTTTTGTCCACACCTCTTTGCTGGCAAATGTTCATTGCAATTGTTGGTCTAGTACAAGCCCTCTGGCTTCTGCTACTCTGTCAGTACTTGAACCTCCCCAGGACCCCTTGAATATCCTGTTGTTGCCCTGTGTCATGGAGATCCTACAGATTAAGATTTGTAAAACTCCAAATCTTTATGTACTCCAGCAGTTCACGGATGTGGTAGATGTGGGGTGGGCCAACTCAAAGACCTGGTCTCAGCCTAAGAAATATCTGAAGTGGTCAACCCACCAACTCTCCCTCTCTCATTCTCTTGCAGTCAGATCACCAGCAACCCAGTGGAACCAGAGCCAGCTCTACCCAGCTCCCCAATTGATATATAGTGCCCGCTCTCCTGAGTGCTGCCTCAGGTGAGGAACAGGGACAGTTTTACTGCCATTATAACCCTAACACCAATTCTTCTACCTATCACAGATAGCTAGGGCAAATGAGAAGAGTGGCCAGGTCTTCTACTCTCATGACTCCAGTGCTACCTCTTCCACTTGCCATAGATGGCAAAAAAAATGGAAGAAGAAGAAGAAGAAGAAGAAGAAGAAGAAGAAGAAGAAGAAGAAGAAGAAGAAGAAGAAGACAAAGTAAGGGAGAAGAGGAGGGCATCTCTCCCTCATCTGCACAACGGCCCAACAGAAAAGAGACAGTAGGCACACTCATGCCCTTGGATCCAACTTACCCTTAACTCCCTCATACAGGGAGATGTCTACTGTGTTGTCTAGGTGAGGGGCAAGGCCAGCTCTTTCACGATGATTACCTCAGGGTCAGCTCTCTTGTCTGCAGTAGGTGGCAAGGGGTGAGAGGTTGGCCATTTCTTCTTTGCCCATATGGCAGACAAGTTTCAGGACCAGCTACCCCATCCTCAAACCCTTGGGGCTGGCTCACATACATCCCCACCACCAGAGTCACCTCTATTATGCACCCCAGATAATGTACAGGGCCCACTCTCTGGAGGACTGCAGCAGGTGGGGAAAAGAAACTGCTCTCCTGCTCTCATGACCTGACCTCAGGGGTGGAGAGGGTATCTCAATGTCATTGACACCACCACATGGTAGAGCCAGCGCTCTCACACTGGTATCTTCAGAGCCGGCCCACCTGCAACTCCCACAGTAAGTGGTGCCTCCTCTCCTCAATAGTGCAGCTGTCTAAGGGCCAGAGAAGCCCTCCTGCTCTCATGATCCTGTAGCAGGAAAGGAGGGGCCACTTCTATGTAAATGCTGGACTCTAGCATCTCCTGCCAGAGGACCTAATTGAGGACTGCCTGAGAGACCAAGGATTGCTGATGAAGACAATGTCAGCCAATCTGAAACTGCTGTTTAAAAATGATGCTTTCTTGGGTCCATTTGGGTGCTGGTGGAGGGTATTAAAAAGTGTTCAGAAGAGCTTGCAGTGGCATTTCTCACCTGCTCCCAGAAGTCGTGTCATTGATTTTGCATCACCTCACTTCAAACCCCCAAGGACAGGTAGGGTTAGGGAACAAGTAGTTCAGGGCACAAGCAGAAATGCTCCCAGGGACAGCTCTTTCATGATGTCCAGGTAAGGGCTGAGGACAGTTCTGCATAACCCTCAGGCATTAACATGTCCCAGCCCAGACCATGAACATTTGCCTGGACTTTGGCAGTAACAGACCCCTGCTGCTGCAGGACCATGGACGATCCAGACATGGTTCCAGTGGCAGCAGAAGCCAGGACCCCACCAGGTGGTATCACCAGCTACTCACATCAGTCTGATCCTCACTACCCTCGAGTCTCCAGTTCTGCCTCTCTTCATTGTGCTCACATACTTCTGTTTCTCTTTCTCTTCCATTTCTCCACAACTTACTTCCTCCTATTAATAATGGCCAGTGTCTCTGGGTGTCTGGAATACTCTTACTAGTGGTCTCAGGAGTGTTATGCCCTTTTTGTTCATTATAACACCAGGCAGGTATCATCTCAGTATGGTTTTCCACTATCCACCCCTAGGCCTGTATAACACCAGACTAGTGGTCATCTCATACATCTCCCTGGCTGGGTCCCATGGAACTGGTCTGGTGGTTGTCTTGGACTTTCTCCTCTCCTAGCCTGCCTGAGTGGCCCCATTCAAGGTTCATCTGTCCCGGGATGACTTGTACCCTGGTCTGTTGTTCCCAGGTGGGTTTCTTCTAAATTTCAAGCTTGATTCCCCATCCTGGGTGCTTCTCTGGGTCTGTATAGTATTGATCTGGCAGTCATCTCAGGCAAGTACCCTGTTCGTGTCCCGGGGCACTGGCCTGGTGATCATCTCGGGGAATGGTGGTCTACCAATTATACTAACTATTCAGATATACTAATTATTCAGATATTCATAAATCAGAAAATTGAGTATAGACGTAGTATCACTCCTCTCTGCCACCTAGTGACGTACATGTGGCACAGCAGCCATACTTGCATCACTTCTGGGGCAGGTGATGGGAGTGCTTAAGTCCTTATTAAGTTTCTAATTGTTTGAATTTCAACAAAAAGACTGATTAAACACCAGCTCTGAATGTGTCACTATAGCCTTACTGTTTGGTATATGCGCTCAGGATTGTATGTCTTCTTTACAGACTCCTTTATTATTACTTAATATCCTTTGGTGTGTCTAAGAATTCTCTTTGATCTGCAGTATACTTCTCCTATTATTAATATACATCTTTAATTTTCACTGAACTAATGTTTGTGTAGTATATATTCTTCAAGGCTTTACCTTTAAAGGGCCTATGTGCATGAAGTGAGTTTCTTCCAGACAGATTACAGTTAGGTCATCCTTATAATGTACTCCGATAGTCTTGAGAATTGATTCACTTAGACTATTTGCATTTAATAATTGACATATTTGTGCTCTCTGTTCTCATGTGAGCAGGTTTTTGTGTGTGTAGACAACAACCTGGGGAATTATTCTATTCCTAAGGAGCTATTCAAATTAAGGGTGTGTGTGTGTGTGTGTCTGTGTGTGTGTGTGTGTGCGCGCGTGCGTGTGTGTGTGTGTGTGTGTGTGTGTGTGTGTGTGTGTGTGTGTTTGGAGACAGGTTCTTTCACTAACCTGGACCATGTGGAGTTGTCTAGGCCAGAAGTCCAAACAGCCCATGATACCTATTCCAAGCATGAGTCACCACACTCAGCTTTTTTTCATGTGTGGGTTCATGGGATTGCATCCTGCCTGGTGCTCACAAAACAAGTACATTATTTACTAAGCTGTCTTTAGCAGCCTTCTCTGTAGATTTTCTGCTCTCATTAATTTTCATGACCTCCTTGTGTTGCTTGTATCATTAATAGCAGTATATTTTATTTTTCTGCAGTGGTTTTCCTGATTTTTTTTTTTTTTGTATATAAGCTTTCCATGGTGGGTGTACTAGAAAAATATTTCCCTAATGCAATGTCATCATTGTGACAGTGGAAATAAAACACAGATTCTTACATTTGTTTACATTTCTATAACCTTTTAAAAAATGGAATAACAGCCTTAAAACTCAAGGAAAAAAAGAAAGGCTATGTCTTCAGTTGAGAATGTTTAAATTTCAATTTTGTTCTTGAAACATATGATTTGTTGTCATTGTTGTTGTAGGCAAGCACTTGTCCCTGCTTTCTTTCAGAACATGAAGAATGTGGTTCCAGGAGGGAAATCTTCATCAATAGAATTGTTCACTCACAATAGATAAGGAGTCATTCTCTTCTTGCTGGACCAAAAGCTCTTTGAGTAGGTCAGATCAGATGCTTATCATCGCTCCCTATGCTTCTCTTGACCCTACACCCCAAAGGGATCTGTATTGTGATAAAAGCACTAAATCCCTATTAGGCCTCCACTGCTGTCATCCTGATGATGAGGAGAAAAGTGATTATTTCTTCCAAAAGGGGTTGAAGTAGAATACCCATGTGTACTCCAATCATGCCATGGCAAAGGTTCTTCCAATTATAGACTGGAGTGAAAGTCCACACTCATCACTTAATACTGTCTCTACATAGTGTCTAGAGTGTCATAATTAAACATTGTAAAGATAGATGTTTAGATTCCCCTTTCATGCTTTGGTGGCCAGAGTGGAGCCAGAATCATAGGTAGTTTGCAGTAAAGCTGTGATTGACTAAACATTTATCAATCTAAGCTATTACCTTACTGGTTTTATTATAGAAATGGCATATTTATAGAAATGTCATATTTCTGGTGATTTTTAAAAATATAAGTATTTTTAAAAGTTTCAGACTAACCATGCATCCTGTCCTAACCAGAGGATATACAAACTAAACCCACAACATTCAATTTTGTGCTATGGCTCAGAACCAACGTACAAATCCCATTTGCCTACTTTTCTCCAACTTAAGAATCTTCCTAGGTTTACTTTAAATACAGTGGGCAGGATATTAATCTGTTAGCAGGAAGGTTCAATCCTGTTTATCAGAATGTGTAGTTCTTATCAATATTTCTTTTTCATATAGAGTTAAATAAAGGATATTCCACATTCTGGGCAAGTACTTTACCAATGATCCATAATCACAACCCCTTCCATGATTCGTAAAATAAGACTAAATGTTTTCAAGAGTAAACTGATTGAATATTGAGCAATGAAATCACTACAGGAAGACACTGGCTTTCTAATGAAAGTGAACTGAAATGTTAATTTTACCACAGAGAATTGTTAAAAGAGTTTTAAAACTGAGTGAATAAAATCAGAGAGAGAGAGAGAGAGAGAGAGAGAGAGAGAGAGAGAGAGAGAGAGGAGAGAGAAGAAAGAACTGATGTGTGGAATGTTTACTGAACAAGAGAGCTGGGAGATTGAAGAGGACGCTATATCTACAGTTCAGTTATAAAATAGTAAGGCTCCTATTGGAAGAAACATCTGTTAGAAGGTATTAACATGGGTGAAGGGAGTAGATTTCAGCAGAAATGACCAATAATAAGAGTTGGGTGCTAGACTACAGTGGTGAGATTAGATACTTCTATACTATCATGTGCCACCAACAGCATTAACATAATGATGGTTCTGTCTCTCTAGGGAGGATTCTGGGGACTCATTTATTTATACATAGCTGTTGTGTTGTGTGTACTTAAACAAATAATTGCAGTGAGGATACCATCAATTTTCTTGGCCTGATCTGAGATTCTGATATTGTTTTAACTTCCATAGCAAGTCCTAAAAGAGTCAGTTCTTGTCATCTCAGACATAGAGCTATCAACTTATCTCTGAGCCAATAAGTTCCATTGTTTTGTGAGAAAAATCTGAGCAACAGAGTCTGCTCCTGAAACATAGGTTGAGATACTGTGACTCAGTATGCAGAGAGTCACTTTAGCATTGATGTAGAATTACATAAACCTAAATGAAAATGAGGAGCATGAACTTAACATTATGTACATTAAAAGATGGCAGAGAAGGTGATAATTTCCAAAACTACAACAGACAAGGTATAACTTGAAACCAATCTTGGAATAACATGAGCCTTACCCAGAAGACAAATTAAAAACTAAGATTTCGAGATTCATTGAAATTTCCTACTACTATGGGGCACAATTTTTCTCCCTTTTAAAATGGGTGACACATTATTGTTTCACTTAGCTCACACATAAAACACATTGCAGAAGGCATGAAAAAATTTAAGGGTCATGATTTCCAAAAGTCAAAGGAAAATATAGAAAGAAATAAAGAGAAATGGATCTCAAAAACTGAAGAAAAGAAGCAACAGTAAGGACCACACTCCTCAAATAAAGAGTATCCAACCTTTTCATTATAAATAATCCTTAGAACCAGCAGCTATCAAGCCTATTGCACAGAGCAGCACATAATTTAGAATCATACTGTGTTTTTGATATCATAAAATAGAACTGATTACTCTCCATCTAAATCTGAAAGCTGAAGATACAGAGAACCTGCTAGACATTTTATGGATCTTTACTAATATGATAACTGAACTCACTTTCTGTGGACTAAATAATCCCTGTGCATGAAGAAGTCAGGAAATTTTATGAATTCAGGTGATGTATATCATTGTTTGCAGCATTATTCACAGCAGGGGGGGATAGATAATAAAAATAGAACATAGACATCCTTGGAAGTAAACTTAATCTCAGAGTGAGTACAACCAAAAAACAAATGGGACAATATGCATGTTTTGCACTAAGAAAATATCAAAGCAATTAAATTTTTATAATGCAAGTGTTGTGTCAAGTCACAGCTGTATCATGCTTTCTGCATGTAGAATTTACTTATAATCCCTCAACACAGACCACGTGCTCCTCCGTCTGTCCATATGCAGTGCTTTGTGCTCTCTTTCTTCAACTAGCTGAGGATTGTTAGATAAAACTTTTCCCACTGTTTCCTTTAAGGATGTCATCTGAGAGTCTGGATATATAAACCGACAGCAGGCAGACCATACACGAAAATGTAATTTCAACTCACAAAGTTTGCAGCATCCATTTCAGAAACTCAGTTCACCACTGCTGCCCCATGAGCCCCAAACAAGACCTTGGTAATGACTATTCATCTCTCCATTTATTGACCCACTTCTACGGCAGGATTAATAAAAGAAACAGGTGCCAAGTGTGTGCTCCCTAAATTAAATTAATCACACAAGTAAATCCTCCTCATCTTCCTTCCCCTCCTCTTCCCCTTCCTCCTCCTCCTCCTCCTCTTTCTCCTTCCCACTCCACTTTTCCTTGGTTTTTCAAACCAGGGTTTATCTGTGTAGCCTTTATTGTCCTAGGACTTTGTAGACCAGTCTCAGAAATCCACTTGCCTCTACCTCCTGAATGCTGAGATTAAAAGCATGTCACCACTGACTGGCTAACTTCACTTCTCACTTCTACCCACCCTAAAACAACAGTCTTTGTCAGAGGAGCTATTAACCCTCCCCATTTTCACCTTCTGTCCTGCCTTCAAATCTCTGTCACAAATAACTGACAGTTTCTGACCATGCTGCTACAAGAAGTTTTAAATAAATCCCAATTTTGTTTCTCTTTTTATTGTGTGTTCCTTTGTTTCCTAGAATTCTTGCTTCTCCTCTATGTGGAATCGGTGTCCAATGGCTTAATGTTGAGTCACATTCATGAGTATGATGTCTCTCAACTTAATTGTCTAAAAATTCACTTCTGCCCAACAGAACATATGGCAGTATTTGTCTTCATCAAAGACACTTAGTTCTAAGGATGAGATTCTGTGTGTATTTTTTTACGGACACACCCTTGTACTTCAGCTATCTGTGCTGTTACATGTAGTATGGTCTATTAAAATTTAAATGCTCAATTGCTCATTGCTAATTTGTAGGAGCCAGAGCTTTGTTTGTGTATTTGTATCCTGTGAGCATGTAGAACTCTTGAATCTTTGAATTTTCTAAGATATTATCATAAAATATTAAAGTGACACAAAGTACACAGGTGCAAACATGGAATATTTGTCTACATGTGAACAAGGTCCTTGGAGCAGATCCTCAACACTGAGAAATAAAGAAGGATGCTAGACTGATTTTAATTTGCTTATGTCATTTTTACTTGTTTCCAAATAAGATATAGGGCACACTACATTAGAGAATCGGTTTCACATACTAATATAATTACAAATGCGTAAGAAATGTTTTTTCCCTTCTATCTTTTTTATTTTAAACCCCTTTCCTTCTGTATTTTAAATATATGCATGGTTATATAATAAAAAACACTATTGTATTAAGATATAAACTCATCCTAGAGTGATCAACAGAATAAAATTAGCACTAACCAGGTCCTCAAGAATTATTTTGTAATCAGCAAGCTTATCCAAAACCATATGTGAGATATCTAATGAATTGGAATAGATGAGGTAACTTTTACAGCAGAGAGACAGAACATCTGATTTCATGCTTAACATTGGAATCAAAACTTGTTATTGAAATGATAGGCACAGAGATTAAAGAATTTAGTGGAAAGCACAACTATGTATTATTGCAAAAATGGCCACTTGATTAGTAACTCAAGTACGAAACAAAGTCCAGGGTGATAAATACACACACACACACACACACACACACACACACACACACACACACACACTTCATTTTATAATTTTCTGAAGTTTATAATTTATGTGAAGATTATTTCTAAACATCACTGTATAGCCTAACAAAATTTGAAAGTATAACATTTCCTCTGAGACAAACATCACTTCAATTATTAATTAAGAGACTGCTGGATGCCAGTTTAAAACAACTTTCAGAACTCTGTGAAGTACAGGTGTTAGGGTTAGGTCTTTCTTTTCTCTTACATAACTAAAGAGGATTTGTTGTATTGTTCAAAGATTTCATTTACATATATAGAATGTGTTCTAATCAATCTACCTCCACTCCTTCCCCATTTTCTTTAGACAATAAATGCAAGGAAATCTTCAAGAACCCTAAGTTGTACAGAAAGTTCTTTGATGTTCCTTTATCATGATTTTCTATTTATGATATCCCAATTCATCAATTTTTACCTTAATTCTTGGGTGAATTGAGTGGTATTCAATAAGTCCTTTCCTACACCTACACTACATAGAGCACTACCTATATTTTCTTCTAGCACTTCTGGTTTCATGTTTACATCTCTGATACATATTTCATTCTTTTTGCAAGTGAACATCCAGTTTTCCCAGCACTATGTATCTAAGATGTTTTTTTCCCCTAGAGCTATGTTATTGTCTTTGCCAAATGTTAAGTGGCTGTATTCACGTTTCCTCATGTTGGGAGCCATCACTTTTGCCCCATTGACCTACATTTCTATGTTTGTTCCAACAGTATATTGTTTTTATTGCTATGGCTCTGTAATATATCTTAATTTCTAGAGTATAATCCCTCCAGCATTGTTCTTTTTGGTCAGGGATGTTTGGGCTATCTGATGTCTGTGATTACACATCAGTTTTGGAATAGATTTTGCTATTTAAGTGAAGAATGTGATGGGGAGTTTGATTGGAATTGCACTGAATCTGTAAATAGCTTTCGTTACAGTGGTAAATTTCACAATGTTAATTCTACCAATCCATAAGCATTGATGTCTTTCTATGTCTCCAGTGTCTTTATCTCTTTTTACAGAGGTTTAAAGTTTTTGTTGTAGAGGTCTTTTACTTCTTTGATTGGTTTTATTCCTAGATATTTTATTTTCTTTGAGGCTGTTGTAAATAGGAGTAGGTCCATGTTTTCTTTCTCTGTGTGTTTGGTGTCTCTAGTAATGTCAAAAGCTACACCCATGAAGTCTCACTAACTTCAATGCCTAAACATGAGCTGAAAGAAAATTAAAAACAATAGACATGCTAAAGCACATGGTAAAGCACATGAGGTCTCCGCCCTACACAAAGAAGTAGATGCAACTAAGAAATAATAACTGTGAAAGAAATAGTTTCCAGAAATACCACGTCAGTTGGTTATCCAACACCAACTAGTCAGCCTGAAAACAAACATACAAATGACATTGTACAGTCTGAGCAAGTCGTATTTATGTGTTTATAAATATATATGTATGCTAATACACACAAATGTCTTTAATAATAATTAATGAAAAACAGACTATGGATATAAAGGAAGACAAGGGAGGTTTTATAGGAGAGTTTGAAGGTAAGAAAGTGAAGGTAAAATGGTGGAACTATATTATAATCTTATAAAAGGAATAATTTTTTTAAAAATTATTAAATGTGATTCAAAAATCATAACCCATAATTACAAGTCACTAAATTTGTCTTCATCGTTGATATAATTTAAATTTTCACTGCTAAAATATTAATAAAATAAAATGACAAACCAGAGGAGAAAATATTCAGAATTACTGTATCTGTTGCAGAACTTATATCTAGAACACAAAAATGTAGAAATGCAATGGTAAGACATCAAACAAGCCAGTTTTTAAAAAAAGAACAAATGATTTTATTGTTTATTTAACAAAGGAAGAAAGATTCTCAAATAGTAAATAAGTATAAATACTTCCCATGATTAACTACCAGGGAATTTAAATCAAAGCTTCAAATAATCATCTATAAAATTAGCAAAAATAACAACAGAGAAACAATAATACCTACTTCCAGAGTATTGAACAACTGCTACTCTTATGTATTGCTGATGGAAACAAAAAATGTGACTACTTTGAGGATTAACTTGCTTCTTCCACGGAAAATTGAATGCATGGTTGCTGTGGGACCCAGTTTCCCAACTTTCCAATGCAACCTTTAGATTTGAAAACAAGTGTTCAGAGGAAAATCTTTATATAAATATTTATACACAACATCAACATTTGTTATGTATGGAAATGCTTCTGCCACTCCATTTATTATTGCAAAATAACAATCAGTAACATGAAGGCTTTAAACTTGTGAATGTGCTAACAGGGAGATAACAGTGGAAAACTGAATAGTTTTTTTAAAAATATCAAGCACCCAAACTACACACTGTGCTCTATTTCACACCCACAACTCTGCCTGCTTTCCTGGAGGCCTGTTGGCATCAAGGACACCAGGTAAGCCTCCCTCCTATAATCCCTTGCCAACTCACCTGAAAGGACACCAACCATTGGTAAACTTCCCCCAACATTCTGCACCCAGCTTCCTGCTCTACAACTAGATGTAGATTACTTTACTGGATGCCTACTTTACTGGAGGCTTCTCAGTGCCTGGGACACCTAATAAGTACCTGCCTAGACCTGTCCATAAAGCTGCCTGAAAGCAAATCACTAGCAGTAACTGTGCTCCATTTCCCACTCCACAACTCTGCCTGTTCCTGGAGGGGGTACCATGGACAACAAGGACAACCCTGCCCCAAGTCTTTGCCTGCCATATTCCTCTAAAACACACCCATCAGCCTTAAACTTTACTCCAGCCCCTGGACTTCATTTTCCAGCCCACAACTCAACCTGATTTTCTGGAGGTCAAAAAAAAAAATATTAAATCTAAAAAGTTCCTGACACAAATCATTCTGGAAATCTGAGACACTATGAAAAGGTCAAACCTAAAAAACAATAGGAAGAGAAGAAGAAGATTCCCATCTCCAAGGCCTAGAAAATATTTTCCAAAAAAAAAAAATCATAGAAGCAAATTTCCTCAACCTAGTGAGTTATAAGAAAGCAGACAGAGGTATGAGTGTGAAATGGAGCACAGGCTATGCTGTTAGTTTGGGTGCTTGATATTTTTAAAATCTATTCAGTCTTCCATTGTTATCTCCATGATAGCACATTCACAAAGCAGAAAGGTTTCATGTTATTGATTCAAGTGTTAAAAGAATACTTGAATCTGGAAAGGACATCTATTAGTGGGACATGGGCATTTGAAGGTAAACAGCAAAGGCAGATATCATTAAGAAGTGTTTTATTTGCCTATGAAATTTTCAAAGAATAAAACTTAAATATATACAAACTAAATTAATGTTTTAATAGATTGAGAAAAGACTGTTATGCATATATATATATTTGCATTGGCAATTCAGAACATTTTATAAGTGGTTTCACATTAGTCCAATCTTACTAGACTGAACTGTTATTTTAGAATTACTTGAGTTTTTCTCACAATTAGATTCAGTTTAATTGGCCAAAATAACCAATTCCCATCCTAAGTAAGAATAATCACAATCAATGGGTGAATGAGAACCACACATGCTCCTTGAGCACTAAGCAGAGTTTCTTCCATTTCTAGAATGAGTCAAAAGATTTATCAGATATAATACGACATACATAACCATGAATGCATACATTCTTCAAATGCCTTTCCATTATTAATTTTTCTTTGACCTTCTAATAAATGCCATGAAATTGATTCAGTAAACTACCAACATACATTTCATTAAATTAAATCTTGACTCAGAGGTTTGGTTATTCTATTTTTAGATAGATATGTTCTTACTAAATGTTTTCTTTTTCTCTTTAATGGTAGCAAATCTCTCAATGTAAACACATACCAAAGTATTTCCAAGTGCACTACATAAGCAGTGCAGAAGATTTTAAAAGCACAAAAAGAAAGGGAGAACAGCTCAGCAATAAATTGTGTGTTAGCAGAAAAGAAGGGCAGCTCTGTGATAAAGAGTGTGTTAGAAACATCCACATAGAATCAAGAGAAGAAAAGGACAGGGGAGGGAAAGGGAGGGGAGGGAAGAGAAAGAGAAATGGGAAAGGAGAGAGGAGGAGAAAGGGAGGGAGAAAATGATGGAGGGAAGAAGGATAGAGAGATGTCATTAAAGCTGTACCTCTTATGCAGACAAAGACACATCAGGATTTAGCTCACCTTGTTCTAAACCAAGTCAGCAGCAAAATATATGCATGGACATTTAAAATCCTGACATGCGATTCATCAAAGTTCTAAGTTGAGAACTCCTTAAAAATATGAAGGATAAAGAGAAGGGAACCCAGTCACTGTAGCATTTGAAATGGGAATGTTGAAAGTGGTTTTTTCTGTACCTGATATGAAATTCACAAAAGTTATCATCAAAGAGACTAATTCACTCTGGTATATACTGCTTTAACAATTATTATTAAAAAAGGGAAAGTGGGGTTGAAAGAGAAACCTTGGGGACAATCACTTCAAAGTGTTCTCTTCTCTGTTGAGACACAATGGTCATATTTTATAGGGTCTCTAGGTCAGCCATTTAGAATGACTCTCCCTGGATAATCAGCCTTCTGATTGCTTGATTGTTGATTGTTTCTGTTGCAGTCTTTTACTCCGACAAGTAGGACACCTTCTCTCTTGGCACTGGTGCAGCCCTTCTGTAGAAGACTGCTGTCCCAGCAGTCAATGCTGCCCATCACTGGACAGTTGTAAAGGAACTCTCAGTGCAGGGCAGCACTTCCAAATTGCACACCATCTGGGTGGAACATGAACAAAACTGCAATAAATCACTCATCACATTGTGAAATTTTATGGAAATTCATATCATTTTTAAACATGTGTCACATGGTTATTCCCCAATAGATTTATAGCAAGCAGGTTTATTTGCTAATAATCTCATGATTGTAGCTTCGTTTGTTAGTTGCTTTATGCCTTGTGTAAAAATGTCATCTTTTTATCACTAGCAAGGGAGCCTTGATTCAAAACCTTTTAATACATTGCCTTTTGTACAGATGGGTTTTGGGCTATGCACTGTACTTTATCAAGACTATGTCTATGCTAACAGTATTGTGAGAATATTTCTATGATAAAGAAAAATTTTTAGTGTTATGTTTTGATTGAGTTTTACTTTTACACAACTGTAACATATACATTTACATACAATAAAACTGTATTTTGGAGTAAATGAAAAAAAACAAAGCTTAACTAAAATGAATTCAGTATAATTTTCCAAATGCTTTCCAAGGCAAACACAGCATAATTACATGAACAGAACTAGGGAGCAAGTTCACGGGCAGTGAAACAATTGGTGGGTGGCAGCACTTCCAAATCTGGAACTGGAAGAGATTTGAGCGGGTTTTCCTGCCGTGGGAGAGATGGTTCAGTGGTTAGAGCATTTGCTGCTTTTCTAGAGGACCTTGGTTAAGTTCCCTTCACTCACATGGTGGCCCATGACTGATTGTAGTTTTTTCTGCCTCTGAGGGTACCAGCCATGCACACAGTGTGTGTGCATACAACTCTTATACACATAAAATACAAGGAAATTAACCTTTGACACTGGCTTTTTTGTATTTCCTTCACTTCTCCTCTGGCAATCTTACCTTCACAAAAAGTACTACACACTGCAGGATCCTTGTGGAATTCAAATTTGAATGGATTGAAAAGTAGATTGTGCAATCCCAGTGCTGGGTAGATGGAGACTTGGCTTACTGGCTGGGGACATCTAGCCAATTGAAGAACCCCTATTTCAGTGAGAGACTATTTCTCAAAAAATTAAAGTAGAATGAATTGAGAAATATACCAACATCAGCTTCTGGCCTTTACATAAGTTTCAGAGGAGACATGAAGTCCTTCTTCACGAAGTTTCAATCTATGTCATACTACTGTGCAAACCTCATTCTCTCAGAAAAATTATGAGATTATAATGAAAATCAAGTCTTTCCACAGAAACTGACTTTATGAGAGGGTTGATCCCCATGTGCTTTTTCTACTGCAGTCTCTGAGACGTCTAGAATGCCTTGGATCTTTTTCTATCCACTTACTAATCTTCCTGTTTCAAATCTGGGTAAAGAAAAAGCTGTCTGTAACTCCAGTTCCAGAGGCTCCAACACTACACACAGATATAGATGCAGGCAAAACACCAAGACAGATGAAATAAAAGAAAGAAAGGAAGAAAGAAAGAAAGAAAGAAAGAAAGAAAGAAAGAAAGAAAAGAAGGAATGGAAGGAAAAATCTTCTCACACTTGTCTATACAACACAATGCGGTTAGTCAACCATGATCTTTCATCTTAATAGTCTTAATATTTAATATTAATAAAACAGATGCTAAATAGGCTAGGACATGGCTTGGTCAGGAAGAACAGTTGCTGTGTAAATATGAGTACCTGAGTTGGAAGTCCCTGTAAAGAGTGATACAGTAGGATACTTAGTGTCCTCCTCTGGCCTCCATATGGACAAATAACACATACACACTCACATACACACATACACACATACACACACACACACACACACACACACAGAGAGACAAAGACAGAAACAGAGAGACAGAGAGACAGACAGGGAGAGAAACAGAGAGTGAGACAGAGAGACAGAGAGAGACACAGAGAGTCAGAGAGAGAGTGTGAGAGAGACAGAGAGAATGAGACACAGAGACACAGAGACAGAGACACAGAGAGAATATCAGAAGGGGAAATCGCTGATAAGAGATGACCACCGGTGTCTCACTGAAGTACATAGAAACTATACCTTCTGTTTTAACAGGTCTGTGACCTTAGTCACTAGTTGCAGAATGATAGAGATTGAGAACTTTGAGGCCAGCAGACATGAAGATAATGGCTTGTTAATTGCTAGCAGAATTTCAAAACACCTAACTAAAAACATAAATACACATGTGAAGATATATAAGCTGGGTGTGGTTGTTTGAATATGCATGGTCCATTAGGAGTGGCATTATTAGGAGGTGTGGCTTTATTGGAATAAGTGTGGCCTTATGGGAAGAAGTGTATCTCTGTGTAAGTGGGATTTGTCTCCTAGTACTCAAGTTCCACACAATGCAGAAAAGATCAGATCAAGAAGTAGAACTCTCAGATCTTCCAGCACCATGTCTGCCTGGATTCTGCCATGTTTCCCACCATCATAATAATGGATTTATGAAACTGTAAGCCAGTCCCAGTTAAATGCTTTCCTTTAGAAGAGTTACATTGCTCACGGTGTCTCTTTACAGCAATGAAACCCTAAGACACTAAGAAAGTAAACCCTAACTAAGACAGGGTGTCAGCTTTCCCTGTTTGCAAGAATTTGTATGGAAAGGCATTTACTTCCATGCATAACCTAACTAGCACTTCTCAGCTATGATCTAGTTAACACTCACTTCTAAAAGTATGAGACCAGTGTGGGGAATAAAAACAATGGATCTCTTGCAAGTGTGAAGCTCGAGACACACTGAAAGTTCCTAAGGAAAGAGAGCTTCTGGTGAACTATGTCACTGCAAAATTTACACTGAGACAAACAAACTGAAGCCTTAACCAAAATGTGATCTGTTAGTAAATGTCCTTTGCATTGTGAAGTAATGGGAATCTGAATGTGAACTCACTCTAGAAGAGAAGAATCTATGCCCTGGTTGAGCAAACACACACACACACACACACACACACACACACACACACACCACCTAAATTTGTGTCTACTTAGTGTTCAGGATTGTGTCTTAGAACTAGTGTCTTTGTTACAACCAGGTCATAGTGGAATAGCTTGAGCCTTCAGTCTAGTGACCATAAGAAACTAATAAGGAGAGGTGTAGAGGATGCCTCACGAAAACACAAGGAGACAACCAGATGACAATGGAGACAGAGACCAGAGTGATGCAGCATCGACAAACTACGTCCTGACAACAGTAGTTAGCAGCCACCAAGGGTTAAGAGAAGACCATATCGTATCCTCCTCAGGGTGAGCAGAGTGCAATGCTCTGCCAGTATTTGATTTCACACTCATGGCCTCTAGACCTCTAAAAGAAGAAACTGCTGCAGGGTTAAATTGCACTGTTTGTGCAAATCACTAGATAATTCCAAGAAAATAAAATTGAAGATTGGAAGTTTATTTAAATTTCTGTGCATCTATATGTGCTTATGTGCACATATGTGTGCGTGCATGAGAGCAGGTGCTGGCAAAGAATTTCAGATCTCAGAGAGCTGGAGTTATGGGCATGCGAGATTCTGAGTATGGGTGCTGGAAACTGAATTCCAGTTCTCAGAAAGAGCAGCACACACTGTTTCCTGCTGAGCTATATCTCCAGCTCCAAGATGGAAAAAGCAATGCTATTTAAGATATAATAAACCTTATCTCCTCCACTTAGGCTAGTAGCACTCAACCTTCCTATTGCTGTGACCCTTTAATTCAGTTCCTCATGTTGTGGTGACCCGCAACCATAAAATTATTTCATTACTACATCATAACTGCAATTTTGCTACAGTTATGAATTATAATGTAAATATCTGATTGCAGGATATCTGATATGTGACCTCCAAAGGGATTGCAAGCCACAGCTTGAGAATACCTGACTTAGACTCATGGGGGATATCTTATGGGTAGGTATCTACCCCTGAATTTTTAATTTTTGGTATCCTGCTATACTTTAAGAGTCAAGCCATAAACCTCTAACTTAACACACAAATTGAATTTAGTACCCAAACATTATCATACCGTTTTCCAAGTATTTAATTTTCTTACCTTCTTGATTTGTTTCCACTGAGAGGGTCTGAGTCATTTACTTGTGTAAGTGAAGTGATATATTTACATACAACTTTTTATGCATTTGCATATATTAGCAAATACTTTACACAGCAACATGATTTACATGATTCCAGATTCAACAATATTCTAATGCATTAGAGTGTCCAATAAGACAGGAACCATCAGTTATGCAAGCCATTAAGTGGAGAAGTATTAAGTTAAGCTAAAATTTACTGGTATATCAAGCACAGAAGGACATTATCTGTTGTATAAATGCCATAGTATAATTCATGATTTCTACACTAGACAAAAACAAAGTAAGTTTATGCTAAGAATCTTGTTTGAAAGGGTAAGAATATTTTGTTACAAGGGCATTAGATAAATTTCTATTGTTGGTACAGGACATTTATTACAGTATGTCTTAATTTTCTATAATATTTTCTTAGAAGTCCTCTTTAAGTTTGTAAGATATGGTCATTTCTCTTTATGTAATTATGGATTTGGTATTGGTTTCACTAGAGAAACAAAAGAATCTGATGAGATTGGTGATTCAATTAATTTATTTGGATTGATTCCCATCAAAAATGTAGGACTACATGTGAAAGTGTGACATAGGGGACATTTGAAATAAGATTGAAAATCCAGATTTTCTGGTGTTTTCAGCACACAATTTCTCAACATCAGAACTTTTGACCTGTTTGGACCATGTTTTTTATAGGGAGTGTTCACTATACTATGGAATGTTCAGCAATAGTTTTTGTTTTTCCCAAAAGATGCCAATAGCAGTATCCTAGTTGTGAAAATGAAAATATTGTTCTTATAGTTGTTAGACACCTCATAGGAGTAACACTGTTCCAAGTTGATAAATGCCAACATCAAGGTCCTAAAGCTCATGCCTTTTCTCAGTTGTTGGGTGCAGCTTCTTAAGTAAGAACATTGTGAAATATGAAAAATTGCAGTGTGCAAAGCAAGAGATGTAAGAACATGAACTTTGAAGTGCCTTTGGCTGTCCCTATTGAGGTCTGGAAAAGCTTTGGCATAGAACAGTGGACTGCACAGGATGTCAGGGGATAGGAGGGTCAAAAGGTACTGTGCAGGGAAAAAAATGGTAGTACATGCACCTGAGGCTGAGGAGGAATCGGAGATAGTTGGACAGCCTAGTGCTGATTGTCACTAAACTCATGGCTATAGTAGAAAAGTAAATGGCACTGAGTTTCTGACCTACGAACTAATGGCTCAAGAATTCTGGAGACATCAGTTGGAGAGATTCCCATTGGTCAAATGTTTGGGTAATTTGAGCATCAGAACAAATAATAATAGTTAATACTATAATCCATTGATAAATATAAGAATACATGTGCCTATACTAATAAAACACATAGATATGAATATTTTCTTATTTTAAAGTCAGTCCCCACAAAATATCTTTTAGTTATTAAGAAAAAAGAGTAACTTTATAGAAAAAAATTCTGGCAAACATGACAGTAACAAACTCATAAAACTTGATATTTTCAAAAATAAGCCACATAAAAATCGTGCTCCAGAGAATAAAGTGGAATATGAAGAACACTGTATCAATGTGAAATATCCCCTTTAAATATGCAAAGATAGAATCTGAGGAGTAAACAACAAACAAATCTAGAATGCTGAGACCTATAGTTACTTTAAAAAGTTAAGGAGCAAAAGTCATCTTCATATTTATGCTATGTTGTAAGTTTTATTGTGATAGAATAACATATTTCATCAAGGGTTATAAACTATGATATGGCAACATTGATGTATAGGAGTGAAAAGTGAATGGTGCTTGAGACACAGCTTCCCAGATAAAGGGCTCACAACTTTTGCAAAGGGCTAGAGTTCAGCTTTCAGCCCCTATGGCAGGTAGCTTACAACCTACTGTAACTCTAGCTCCAGGTAATCTAATGCCTCGATACTACAAGAACCTGCATGCAAGTGCATGTACTCAAATAGTGACACACACACAGAGACACAGTGAGAAATAAAAGGGATCTTTAAAAGAAAATGAAAATTAAAGGAACATTATTGGAAGAATACTTTTGAAATATTACTCATTTATACATGTCTGGCCTTTCAAAAAATTTGAATGATCCTACTTTTAAATGTTGCAAAGTATAATGGATACCTGTAGTCAATACGTTTTAAAATATAGTACTCTCTATTTCTATTAAAAATATCTCTATTTTTGCCTTTTGAAAAGTTGGTGTTAGATCCTCTTTGCTCCCTCTGTGCATGAATTCTAGTCTACTTACCAAGCTAAAAGAAAGGAGGGTGGGGAAGGTAATGTCAGAGAGTTGAGAGATGCGGACAAGCCACCTCCTGATTGGACACAGCTCATTTGTGCAGCATTGTTCTTGGGCCACACACAGAACAATGCAGTCTCTTTCAGGCTTGCCAGGAGATCACCTCATCAACAAGATGAGCAATTTAACTAGCACTCAAATTCAGTACCCAGTGGATTTGGTTCAATTACGTTCATTTCCTTCAAAATACTAATGAGGATCCAGGTCATAAGAGCAATTTGCCCTTTGCTTTCTGCAGAGCCACAGTTCCTAGGGTCTCCTATCAAATGGGTTTTAAGGGAAAAGGGTCCTCCCCCTCCTTTCCCATCATACAAATAAGAACATCTGGGAAAAGCAGCTGAGACTGACAAGAGAAACGATATTGCAGGAGTGTTATTCTTCCAACCCACCTTCACCCTATTTTCATCCCGCAAATAGTAGTTGTTAATCACCTCATTGACACTCATGGCATTAATTAATATCACCTCAGGCCAGCTCTAAGCTCTATGTCTTGCAATTGGTATTGGCTGGGGGCAGAAAGCAACATCTGCCAAGAAATATTTATTTATTCACTAGGCTTTCTAGAACCCATCACCATAATCCTTACCCTCAAAAAATGAAACCCTGCAATAACACAAATCATTGGCAGGCTGTGACACTTTATGAGCGATTGCTCCTGCTGCAGAAATGCGAACTACCTGATTACTGGGACAGACTTCAAGTAAAAAGCAAAGCAGAAACTCCCTTCCCTTGGCCCTGATATTTGCCTCCTGCAAGAATGCACACAAACCACAGAGTTCCTTTACTGGTTTAAAGCACCCACCAAAAGGTGGTCCGTCCAATTGTGCTACCATGCCAGCATAGCTCTGGTTTGTCATTGTCCCCAAAGGAAAAGATGTTCTCTAAATAAATTGTATAAATAAATAGAATTCTGTAAACAGAGCATCAGCCAGGTGATTCATTTTTCTTCAGCTTTTAGGTATTTTCTCCCCCATTACAATCTATAATAATTTCCTACTATGAATATTGCATAGCCTCTCATTAATTATGTATGCCAATGAAACATGGCACTCACTCTGCCCTTTCCATATTCCAAGTTGAATAGACTTCTCTGTTTTTGTACAGAGACCAATAAGAGATCGCATGGTCTTTAATGGTGAAGAATCTTCTAGAAGTTTTTTAACAAAATATTTCTATATTCACATTTTTATAAAGTTATTCATTATGGAAGTTTGACTCATATTTTGTCTTGAAGTAATTTCATGTATTTAAAAATTTCTCCCCTCACCTTTTGCAAAAGAGATTAACATTCATATTTCAAAAAGTTTAAACAAAATACACATATACAAAGTTTATAAACAATAAAAGCATCTAAACAGTAGCTATGCACAAACTCATAAGGAAGAACATAAAATCATGAACTATCAAGTTTAATAGCCTTTTTTGTTTTAGGTATTAGCATAGAACAGCAAAACTGTCATATCTACATTTTTTAAGACAGGATTTCTCTGTGTAGCCCTGGAGCTCACTATGTAGCCTAGGCTAGCCTCAAACTCAGAGATCCTCCTGCCTTTGCCTCCCAAGTGCTGGGATGAAAGGCACATGCCCCCACTGCCTGGCTGGTTTTACCTTTTCCTTGTTAAATGTGTGTGTGTGTGTGTGTGTGTGTGTGTGTGTGTGTGTGTGTATGTGTATGATTAAATATGAGGAAAAATTAGAGAGGACCCATGAAATTGGAGGAAAGGATGCTTTTAGGGACAAAGAGAGTGAAGTGTAATAAAACACCTGATATAAATACAGGAGAGGATACAAGGCTAGGAGGATACAGCAGGTGATGGGGGTTGGGGGGGGGGGAAGGGGGGAATCCAGGACCAGCTCAAAGCATGGAAAAGTCAGTATGAAAAAATTGGGAGGAAATATACTAATTTGTAAGTTAACTTAAAAGTAACAAATAAATTATTTGACAAAATTAATACTTAGAAGCAGCCTTCCCTAAACTCTGAACAAGCGTTTAGAAGACTGAGACAGAGTCTTCTAACTTGGCAAAGGGGAAATCTGAGGTGGATGCATTTGAAAAACTTTTGCCTTTGTGATTTATATTTTACTATCAAATTTATTAGCAAATAGCTTTATTTTTGGTGTATTTTAATTCTATATTCCTGAAAGAATACAGTAAAGAGTGAGGTGGTTAAAATGAGTTTCATTTAAAAAACTAAAAAGATGAGGAAGGAGTTTAAAAAGACCACAGGTGCTGTCATGACATCATCTACTATAAACTGAACTCCTAGGTTCTATAAAATGGCATATACAGCTTGATCATGTTAGTCTTTTTGTCCTGGGAATACTTTTATTCCTGCCCATTGTATTAAAGCTTTTCTTCGACAACATCAACATGTTGGCAGCCAAGTACATGGCTTGAGCCTCAAAATGAACCCCCAGACAGTGTTATTAAATTAACAGGCTGGCAAGCCAAGGACGGGTAAGATTCTGCACAGAGCCTTACCAACCTAAGACATAAATGCATTGCATTTGTTAACACATATTCCATGACGGGTAAAGAAGGCATTTTTATCAGAACAACCTAAGACAGGCTCAGTCTTGTTAATAAAATAAAAAAAGGGGGAGAAGTAGAGAACTTTTGGGGCTGATTGGCAAGAATCTGACATGGGCCAAGGACAAGGAAATGGACTGCTTGGCAGGAACATGACATTGGCCAAAAACAAGGAAGTAGGCTTCAAGCAGGAATCTGACATTGGGCTAGAACAAAGATGGAATTTCAGGTAGGAATCTAAATTTTAGGCTAGAACAAAAAAGTAATCTCAGGCAGGAACCTAAATATTAGGCTAGAACAAAGAAGTATTTTGAGACAGGAATCTTAATTTTAGGCTAGAACAAGGAAGTAGGCTTCAGACATGAAAATTACTTTGGGCTAGGACAGGAAAGTGTGCTCAGATACTTTGGTCATTCTGATAAGCCCTTAGAAACAGTGATGGGAGTGTTCATGCAATTGGGTTTAATGTCTTAATTTTTCTTTGACTATTTGTGTTTATTGTATTGCTTGTTCCTTGACCATTTCTATTTATTGTATTGCTAGACCCTCAACCTAAAACTGACCTTAATATATGCATGTAATCAAAATGAAATAAAAGCATAAAAAAGGAGGGGGGATGGGATGATGGTACTACGGAGGGGAAATGGGGAAAGGAGATGACATCTGCACTGTAAATAAATAAAATATCCAATAACAAAAGAGAAAAATTGTCAATAAGGACAGGGAGTGAAGACAAAAGATATAATTAGATGTAATTAGATACAATATTAATTTAAATAAAAAATGATGAAATGTAAATTTTAAAAAGTCAACAAATTACAAGAAGGCACATATGTTATTAATTCATATCCTGATAAATTTCTGTATTTCTAATTTTTACTTATTTTGTTACCATGTGCTCTGTATACAAGTGGTTTTCAATGAATTAATTTGGGTTCTCCTCTAACATATATCAAGAGCATCTGTTTTCATTATTGATAGTTTAGAAATGTTTTAGTTGCATATTTGTCTTTGATGTTTCCAATGTGTTTTTATGATCATTATCAAATTTGTTAAAACTAATAAATGTCACATATGGATATACATATACACGTACACATATACATACACATGTACATAAGATTAGTTAGAATTTCTCCAAATTTCTGCTCTTGCTCATTATACACCTTGTTTTTCTGTTATCCAGACTTCTGCTGTGTAGAGAGCAGAGTTACAGCTACTGATTATAACTACAGGAACCCAAGTAGTATTGGCTTTATTAAGAATGAAGACCACCATGGGCTGCCAAGACAGAGTCCACAGAAGACCATCAAATTACCACTTGAACTCCCCTTCTTAAATTTTACTTTTCCTCTTTCTCTCTCTTTTTTAAATCTCTGGGGACAGAACCAGGCCTTCTTTGTGCTAACCATTCACTCTTGGGAGGAAAGTCAGTCTATTTTGTGCTAAGAATTGTGTCTATAGATGGATCAGGAAGCTATTTCTTAGTCCCCAGCTGCACTGGCATTTCATGAGACTTCAGTTTCTGCAAGTACTGAAACTCCATATGGTTGAAAGGCCACAATCTCTGTACTTTTCTGCCTGTGTTGTAAACAATTCCTACCTGGGAAAGAAAAATAACAGATATTAATTAACATCTACAAAATATGAATACTCAACTATAAATTTGGCTGTCTGTTGGGCTCGTTTAAGGTGTGCTACTCTATGCAGCAGTTGAAACTTAATCAATGCTATGTGAATCACAAAAGATGAAGACTATCTTAATGTATTTCATTAAGCCAAAACTAAGTAGCATGACATACTCACCATTTCTGAATTTTCAGATGAACTATCTGATTCATTTAATCTACTCAGAAGACTGGCTAAATACTTTCAATATGAAGTTGGCAAATATATATATATATATATATATATATATATATATATATATATATAT
Source organism: Rhabdomys pumilio (assembly GCA_030674055.1). Classification (NCBI taxonomy): domain Eukaryota; kingdom Metazoa; phylum Chordata; class Mammalia; order Rodentia; family Muridae; genus Rhabdomys; species Rhabdomys pumilio. The sequence continues at coordinate 67,846,114 of JANHMN010000013.1, forward strand.
ATCCTGAACTAGTTGCAAAGCAGCTTTGGTTCCCCATTGATGGAAATGTTATCTGGTTTTTACACAGACTCTGCTTGAATCTGAATTTAGATAGAAGCTTTGCCTAAAAGCTTCCCCATACGTTTTTTTATACTTGATTCCTCTGTACTGCAGACAGACTGCTTTACCTTCTACCTTCTGTGTCAGCTTTTTTTTTTTATCAAGATGGAAGGTATTCCTGGAAGACTACAGGGCAGTGGTGTTCTTTTAAAGACTTTAAAAGTGGACTTTAAGCATAATTTAACAATTTTCAATGCTTGTGAGCAAAAGAGTTTTCCACATTTGTCTGTTCAGTGATGATTGCAAAGTGCTTTGGACTTTGTGGTTTCACAGTGCAAAGTGTGGAAATAAATATGTTGTTTAGATCTTCTTTTAAAAGGGTTCCAAGAATATTTCTTAGTTTTAAAGAAAATATAGCCACTAAAATGTCTTTGGCAAATCTTATCATCATTACTGCACGAAATGGGTGAAGGGATTTTGTTGTTGTTGTTGTTGTTGGTTCTTGGTTTTAGGTTTTTTGTTTTGTGCCCCAGGGAATGTCCACATCAACAGTAAGCTTATGGGCAAAGTTGGATGATAGGAAGAATTTATTTTTCAACCAGTACAAGGTGATTTGTTTAT
>JANHMN010000013.1:67859008-67879855 GCA_030674055.1 Rhabdomys pumilio
CACACACACACACACACACACACACACACACACACACATGCCAGGAGCCAAACCCAGGAAATTACTCTCTGTTTTAAGAGAACCTCAGGAAATTACCTGCTGTTCTGGAAAGCCTAGTCAGTACAAGGTTAAGAAAGGATGTTCGCTGGTCTCAGGTCCCAGAAACTTAAAAAATGTCTGGTATTTCCTGGGAGCCGATTACAACAGTGAGATAGTCTTGGGCAATAAGGTTAGGACAATGGTATGGTCTTAGACACTGAGGATTCAATTGTGAGATAGCCCTAAGCAGTGACCCTCGCCTAAACTTAGTGTTTTGCTGTGTCTTTAAAACCTGCCGCTGAAATTAAAGTTACAGAGTTTGATCAGAACTTCAGACTTGCTCTCAGTCTTTGTGTCTCTTGTCCCTTCATTCTTCCATCCCCTTCCCTAGGGTCTCGTCTAATTCCCTGTGGGCCAGGGCACACACACCTTTGCACAGAGGCATATTGCTATGAGCTTATCTTCCACATTTATTTCTACTATATTAATATAAACTACAAATCTTATAGCTCTAATTGTCTTTGAAAGGATACAAAATAAAAATGAATAATTACATCAAAATATTCTGTCTAGAAATAAATGTGCATATTTAACTATATTATCAAGGAAATAACCTTAAAAATTCTCACTCCCAAGTCCTAGTTTATCAAGATGAACAGATCCCTCTATCATGAATGTACAATGACGTCTATAGTGGTGTTGGAGCTGTCTCTACTGACGGTGTGCACCACCTCCTGCTGTTGACTTTGAACCTTCCAAAGTTTGGGAAAGACAGACATCGATACTTGGGTCCCAGTCCCTCATGGGACTTTTACACGTATTTTTTTTTAAATAATATCCATACCTTCTGAAAGGCTATATTCACAGTTTTCTAATTCTGTTCTCTTTTGTTTGGCCTCTCAATAGAAAAAGACTAAATGCCTGAGATTGACTGTGGGACCTTGAAACAGGAGTGGAAAGATTCGTAATGTAGAAAGTCTGAGGACGTTGTGGAGCCCCATTAGGATAATACAGTCCTGAGTCCTGAGAAAAAAAAATGTGACCTGAAGTGTATAGAATGACTGTGTATTCTGTTTTCAAAGAAGTTTGTGTCCCAGGTCAGCATAGGAGACAGTGTTTGGCAGTGGAAACAGTTAAAAGCTGTTGTTCTGTTTGCATTTCTTATGATCCTAAGACCAACAGTGACAACCAGGGACACAGAGAGCTCAGCCAGAAAATCTCTCTGCCCTAGGTCACTTCATACATTTAAGCCAGGAGCCCTGAACCAGTGCTGGGATCCATTTGCATTGCTAGTGTCTGGCACTTGAGTGTGTGTGTACAGTCCAGCATGCCAATGAGCACGATCTGTGCCATTGGCCAATGACATCCATCCTTCCAGCACAGGTTGCCCTCGCCCTACTTGATGTGATGCTCCTCTGAAGCACAGCTGATAGCTTCTAGAGCACTGGGGTGTTAAGTTTTCAATACTCACTGGTAGAAAAGTGTTGCAGATAAACAAAGTCACAAATGTTTCCCTCCAACAGCTTTGTTAGCCTCATGCATGTTTCACTTAGCCTGGTGTGTCTGTCCTCTCACTCAGAGCTGTGAGTCAGCAACAATCACACAATGACAGAGCTCTGTGAAGCATCTAGGACATGAATATCTAATGCCTCCTGAGTACCATGTCCATTGCCATGACCAACTCTACGGTGATCTCATCACATTTCATGATCTCTTTATTTGAGGCTCATGATACATCCTGGTACAGATCCTGCCCTTCCTGTGTGCTGAAGAACACCTTCCCGTCTCCTCTTAGACAGATGATGCTATGATTATGTCTTTTCAATTTTCGTCTCCCAGCACTCCCTTCCTTTTCACCATACAATCTTGTCCTGAGCTCTTTGTTGGAGAACAATTATATGAAACACATAGAGAAACCCATGTGATTCTTTCTGTACTCATGCCCAACTCTCTCCTGCCTGGTACATTCAATTTAATGTATCACAACTCTACTGCAATTAACACCAATATCATTGTTAGCTACCTAGATAGAACACCATATAATTCAGGCCTTATTTGACCTGACTTGCCTTTTAGTTTGGCACACATCTTTGCAGTGGTCTTTCTTTTTCTGTGGTCTTTTCAGTTGGTTTTTCTCCTTTCTCTCACATCCTTTTATGTTGGCTCTTTTTTGGAAAATCAGTTTCTTCACACAGCCTTTGCATATCATGCCTTCTAACATCATGTCGGTCCAGCCCTTTGTTTCATCTTTCATTTTGTATACTCTGCCTGGAAGTCCCACCCAGACACATAAACTATCTATACTAGGTGGAAAATGTGTTCAAGTTGTATCATCTTATCCTTACTGAGGACGAAGCGATGCCTGTCGCTTTGCAATACACATCTGCACCCAAATGTTTATGAACCTTCAACAGCTGCAGGTCATCTCTCTTAAATTTGCTCCTTTTCAGTCAGTTTCAGAGCATAATACCCTCTCACTTGCTAGTCATTCTATTCTATTTAATACAAACTCAATCATCCCTCAGCTCTTTTGTTCCACTATCACTTCCTCCATGCAGGAGTGACATTCCATAAACTTTCACTAAAATGTAAACAAATTAAACATCTCCATTTTCTTCTATGGAAGGTCATCTGAAATAGAATCGTTTAATTGTAGTCTAAATTCTTATCATAGTATCTGTATATGGCAGCTGTTTATTATATAATGAATAAGCATTTCATCTAAAGAAATCCAACAGACAGCCTATACTTGTGTTTCACACTCTCAATATGCTATTTAGCTACCAAACTCTCCTAATATTATTACCAATCTATTACCCAAACTTTCCCTTCTCTTTCATATGCCCTTTACAAATATCTTTATTTAATGTCCAAATTGCTTTTCATCAGTTTGGCAACAGCCTCTTCATAATATAATAGTGTTCTGTTTAATTACAAGATTGCATCCAGCCTGTTTTTATATCCTGGCTCTGTAGCATGATCTGACCTTGAAAAGGACAGCCCACTTCTCAGAGCCTCCATTGGTGAAACAGACTAAATAATAAACATTGCCTGGCATGGTAACTGTGGTATGGAAGAAGAAGACCTGGTATAGAGAATATTTCAAACAGTATCTTGCCCAGTAAACAATGAATGAAAGCATCAATTGTTATTCCCAGATCTCCTTCTGATATTACCATCATACATACATACATACATACATACATACATACACTTGCACACTCTCACACACACACTCACAAATGAATACAAACACATGAAGAATCACACACATATTTATAAACATACAAACACACACAGCCACTAGAAACTATAAAATGCACACCCCATGAGATGACAGTTTTTGTCATCATTTTAGGGCTCCTGGTTGCCTGATTTCTTCTACTGAGATTCCTGCACAGCTTGACATCTGCCCACTTTTCTAGATGTCCTTGATAAAATCTTATAGCTTAAGAACTGGTTGTTAATCCACTTAGAGACCCCAAATACTGAAACCCCAGCAACATAAATCTAACCATAAAAAATCTCAATTTTTGAAGTACCTGAATCTTATTGAATGTTTAAAATATTTGGCAGCTATTACTCTAAGTATTATCTATATTTTGGAATACTCTCATTCTCATACATCCAATAACAAGTGACTTAAGTTTTAACATGATCTCAGGCAGCACTCTTCAACAAGGCCTGCCTGTCTTTCTGATAAAATATGGGATCTTTTTTCTGCATTCCTGCATTGCCATGGTTCTTTCTTCAGTCTGTTATGTCTGACAATTGCTTTAATGCTGTCTGCACTTGACATTTCATGGCCCGCAACTTTCTTCAGATCAAGAACTGTATATATTTAATTGTTGGAATTCTCAATATACCTATTGCATAGTGTGATGGTTTATATATGCCTATGTTTTGTATATGATGGTTTGTATAGTGCCCATGGAGTGGCACTATTAGAAGGTATGGCCCTGTTAGAGTAGCTGTGGCCTGCTGGAGTAGGTGTGTCACTGTGGGTGTGGACTTTAAGACCCTCATCCTAGCTGCATGGAAGCCAGTATTCTGCCAGCAGCCTTCAGATGAAGCTGTAGAACTCTTAGCTCCTCCTGCACCATGCCTGCCTGGATGCTGCAATGTTCCTTCCTTGATGATAATGGGCTGAACCTCTGAACCTGGAAGACAGCTCCAATTAAATGTTGTTCTTATAAGAGTTGCCTTGGTCATGGTGTCTGTTCACAGCACTAAAGCCCTACCTAAGACAACATTATAAAGAAGAAAATGTCTAAGTGAATAACTATTTCCAGATTTACAAAGGAAATAATTGCATTATATATACTCCATGGCATTTGTCAAATAACTAGGAGTATGCACTCTGGTATCATGAACAGAACAGAATCCTGAAGAGAGAAAAATATGATCAAATAAGTACATGATCAAATGGTGTGAACTTCATCACGTTGGATAACATTTTTCCTTCTCTTTGCATTCTCTTGTTTCCTTTATTAAGAATGTTTGTCTCTCACAATAGATACCCCTTTACTAAATATCCTTGTCCACATTACCCCATCCTAGATTCTTGCTCAGTTCTTCTATCAAACAGATTCTCATCCCTCTGTGAGAGGAGCAATCCAGACTCTGAGTTCCTTTCTTCCATTTGGCCCCTCCCACATATACAGCTGCCATGTACATGGAGACAGCAGATATGAATGACAGTAATTCTCTTGAGATTATGGCCAGGTTAGTGCTTAAGATGTAGACAGAGGTGGAGGAACAAGCTCACAGGAAAAAAATGCTTGTGTCTTTGATGACACACCCCATGAAAATATGTCCCACTCCACAAATACACATTTCTAACACATCTCAAATCTGATTCTCAAAAAGTTTCCATCAATTAAAGCCACTTGGTATAGGTGGTAGTTTGGGTAGTAACAGCATTTTTAATGATATTTATAATATTTTATAACATGTCAGTTATCTCAACTCTTTCCACATCCTCTCTGTAGGATCATTGGGAAATGATTCAAAAGCCAGGTTGAATTAACTTTAATTCTGCTTCAAAAGTTTGCTAAGGTCTCCATAAACATTTTTAGAGGTTAGACTGTACTGATAGATATAGTAAATAACTATGGAGTTTATTAAAAATAACTAATTTTTAAAAACCTCTATTTTATAACATTAATATTTATTTCCTTAGTTGAGAAATATTAAATATATCAATAAATAATAAATTGGTGTATGAGATATAGCTCAGTGGTTGCATGTTTGACTAACATACAAAAGACCCAGGGTTTGAACCCAGCACAGCAAATATAGTTAATAATAATAATAATAATAATGATAATAATAATAATGATAACAATAATAGATATAAGAAAACATCATTGCCCCTGTTGAGTGTTTATTATGATTCAATAGTGTGTCATGAATCATCTCTTGGGAAATGATTTTCCTACTTTTTTAATGGGGACACCACATACCAAACATTAGAATTCACAATTATTAATTATATTTTGTGTCTATTTTAAACTCAAATCTATTTCATATATACTTACTGAAATAGAATTATTCTTTTAAAAAGTTTATTTGACTAGAAGAGGTAATACACACCTGTAATCACAGCACTCAGAAGGCAGAGGCAGGTAGAACTCTGTAGTTCAAGGCCAGCCTGGTCTACATAACTAGTGCCATGAAAGCCAGGGCTACATAGTAAGAAACCATTTCCATGCATAGACAAAAATCACTGGCCAGAAGCCAGTCTTCTAATTTTGCAAGTGTGTTAAATGTTGACCTTTTGTTTAGTGATACTGATCAAAGTTGATATAACAACTGGAAGAATTCCCTTTCTGGGTAAGAGCTTGTCTGTGTGGGGCGAAAATAATAACAAGGAAATATGTCCCTTGAGTGTGAATCAAATTTGTGAAATAAAAACACTCAGAATTATTTATAATCACCACAGTCCCCAATTCTCCCTGCATTATCTTTCCCACAATGCCTTAAATTGAAGTGGGACTTTAATGATGCCACTTGTGGCCATCTGTTACTAGCCCTTGAAACCTAGTTTCTTTTTTTCTGGGTTCACATGCATCAGTCTCCTCTCTTTTTAATTTATCTACTACTGATGTATACTTTCAATGTCCCCCCAAATGTTACATTCTTTTTATTCAACTAATTGGTTTTATTTTGGAAACTGAAGTTTTTACAATTAGAGTATATATATATATATCATTTTGTGGGGTTTCCATTTGCAGACAGCACCCCAACAGTTGCACAAGAAAACACAATGAGCTCATAAATACCAGATACTGAAACCACATCCTCCTTTCATTCCTTTCAGCAAAAGGGCAGCAGATTCTGAACCACTCTGAGATTCAATTTCCTTGTCTTTAAAATATAGATATAACACCTATCTTCTGGTGTTATTTGGAAGAATAAAATTCTAGAATATAAACTACCCATCTCACAACTGAGGGCTCCTGCTATTGTTATGATTATATCTGCTATTTTCCTGTGGTTGTGGCAAAAGCTTTCATATATGTCTGCATGCTAAAGGTTAAGTCTTAAAGCTTCTGCAGAAAAACAAAAGGAATGTTTTCATAAAGTAAGGTGGTAAGACACACACACACACAGTAAACACTAACTTAAAGGATAAGATTGTCACTTAGACTTTATTGAAATTAAAACATTTCTATTTTATTCTACTTATTTTATTCTATTTATTTTTATTTATAAGATTAATATAAAAATAATACATGTGAAAACTTCAACACTATTAAAAAAAGACATTTAATTTAAAAGAAAATTTTGATGAATACTTCATCAGGAAGATAGCCAATGAACAAAGTCATATGGCAAACTGGTACCTCACTTGGCACCAGGGATCTTCAACTTTAAGACACAACAAGATCCCACTACCAGTGAACTAGAATGGCTCAAAATGTCACAAAAATGTGGAATACCATGAAATGGAACTCTCACAGTGCTAACAGTTGTATAAATTAGATTGATCATTCATCTTGGGAAGTTGTATGTCTCCAAGCTCACCACTATGACTGTACTGACAGCTTGTACAGTGTTTGGTGAGGTGGTTAAAATAAGAAATGTCCATCATATCACATGGTCACCAATTGGTTTGATTCTACAGGTTATAGAACATTTAGTACATGGATTATTAGAGAAGATGAATTTCTGGGGGTAGACTTTGAGAGTTTATGGCCTCACCCCACTTCCAGTTTGCTTTCTCTGCTTTCTGCACATGTAGTATGGAGATGTGATCTCTCAACTTTCTGCTCCAGCCTCCAGCTGCCGTGCCTCCCCACCTCTGTGGGTCATAATATTTTGACACAGCAACAGAAAAATAACTAATATAGTTTCTAAAACCCACATGTTTAACAGAAACTCAGTTGTAGAAATGTTATTCAGAAATGAAAATGAGTGGATGCTGGTAACATATTACAGTATGAACTTAGCCTAATTCTGACAAATACAAGCAATTATGTTCATTTTACTAACAGTTTTAAAACAAGCAAAAGTAAATCCACCGTTGATGTTATAATGGTGATTTTCCTTAGGAAAGGAGGGGCAGTGACTTGGAGACGTGTAGGGCTCACTGATTAGAATATCTTCTTGGGTAGGAAGCAATGCCAGGAAATTTCTCTTTGTGATAGTTACAAACACTCAGGGTACCTACACCTGTCTTTATTTTTGCTATATAATATATATGATTTTATATATATATATATATATATATATATATATATATATACATATATATATATACACATATATATGATTATATAATTACATATGTGTATATATGTATTATATAAACAAGATCATGTATATATATGTATATACATATATACATACATATATATTGTATAAACAAGATCATTACAAAAATTTACTCCTCATTAGGAAAACATGTACATTTTTATTTTACAATGGGAGTTTTCTTTAACAGGACTTCTACCAGATAAGCTGTGATTTGAGAAACATGCAGACAAATGCATGTTTGGAATTGAAAATAGAAATGTACTTCATTACTTTTCTTTTCTAATAAATATTTCATTTGTTGTTTCTCTAAGTCCCCCGAGTCTCCAAAGAGAAAACAGACAGCAGGTGACAACGCGCCAGCGTGAAGGAGACAAGATTTTTTTTCTCACTGATCACCTTGTGAGGTCTTTATAGCAGCATCTGATCTCTCTGGTTTTTCTGTCTGAAGTCCATTTTATTTATTTATTTTTTTTATTGGAAATAGATTCTTCTCTTATACAATATATCCCTACCTCAGTATCTCCTCCCCCTTCCCCCAAATCCACTCCCCCTCTGTTTTCCTCCAGAAAAGAGTGAGCCTCTAAGAGACAACAAACAAACAAAATAAGATGCACTAAGATAAGACAAAAGCTCCAGAGACATCAGTAACAGGCCTATGTGTTCTGCACTAGAATCAGTGTTAGTGGATTGTTGGTTGATACTGGAATATATTTCACACTGTTCTTTTGGATAAGGTTCAATTGTTGGGATACTCTTTTGGTGCACTGGGTAACGCTTGTGTTTATATTATTTCAAATGTTGATTTCTGTACCAGCAGAGTGCTGAGTACTGTCTGGACTTTAGTATTGTTATTTTTACGAAGCATCACCAATCTCAGTGTTTTGTAAACATTCTTCTCCATCACCTTCTAATTGGTTTAATAAAGATCTGATGGCCTACAGCAGGGCAGGGGAGAAAAGGAAGAACTTCTGGGCAGAGATAAGAACTCTGGGAAAGAATCAGACATGGGAGATTCGCAAGCCAAACATACAGGATTAAACAAACAGGTGCCATTGCTCAAAGAGAGGTAATGAGCCACGTGGCAGAAAAATCGATGAGAATAAATGGGTTAATTAAGTTATATGAGTTAGTTGGGAATGATCCTAAGCTTAATAAATAATAATAAGTCTCTGTGTCATTATTGGAAACTGGCATATTGAGACAGCCTTACAGTATTCACTAAAGTGTGCTCCAGTGTTATAATTAAAGGATGAATAAAGACCATATTAGAGAAGTGACTGGCAAACCTCTCCTAGGAAGGTTTGTCACCTATCTTTGAGGATAGTGTTGTTTATTTAGTCAAGATTCTCAAAAATATCTCTGCAGCAGAATGTTAAAGATTTAAAAAAAGAAATTATTTGATCATGGCTTAGTTGTGGTGAGTCCTCAAAAGTTCATATATCTCCTTGGTCCCAAGTACAATGTTATTTCAGAGTGATAGAACTTTTAGGATGTGGAGCCTAATAGAAAGTTCTCAAAAGGAATTGATGGGAACAAGCAAAACTGGGCAAGATTTCACAGGAGATTATAAGCCATGAAAATACCCTCATCCTTTCATTACCACTCTGTGGTCTTGTATACACATACTACTCTTGGACATAATATATAGATGCCATTCATCATCAAGGGACATATCATTCTATATCATGGGATATAGACGGAACCATATAATCAAGAGCCAAGCTCAATATCACGCTTTCAGACTTCCAGAAGTATAGGCTAAAGAAGTCTCTTTTTTTTGCAATACCTCCAAATTCAGGCAAGCTTACTACAATGCCTGATAGACTGAGGCAGACTCTTTGGATGGCATCTTCTTTTTCTATTAAGCCAGAAAAATGCCTAATTATGCCATTCTTTGGGTCACAGGCCTAAACAAAGCTAAGGCAACTCTACATTCTATACAGTTTACTACTTTCTATCTAATTTTTATATTTTTCAAACTTTTATTGTTATTATCCTGCTTATATTGTTACTTATTTAAGTGTTGTTTATATAAATTGCTTCTTTTTATTGATTATTTGGGAATCTCACATCATGCACCCTGATCCTGCTCACATCCCAGTGTTCCCACACCCTCCCCCCATACCCTGTCTCAAATAAAAACAAGTCCATTTTGTGTTGTTCATTTACTCAGGTGGAGCATGATCAAATTCCTAGTGGCCTCCCCCAGCTCCAATGTAAAATGAGTTTTTCTCCACTTGCATGCGTGCCAGAACCGATCAACTGAGGAGAGGCACAAGATGGACAGAGAGGCCCAGGGCCAGCCCCCCCACAAGGGGCAAGGCCAGTTCTCCTGTGAGGAGTGGTGGTAAATTGCTTCTTAGGTGAAAAATTATAACATACAATTTCTTTTTTTTTTTTTTGATTTTTATGAACCATTCTATGTCTATGAATTTTTGCATTGAAAATAAATTCTTTCCTCCAATACATCCTGACCACAGTTTCTCTTCCCTCCACTTCTCCCAGCTCCCTTCAACCAAAATGTAAATATCTCTATTACTCATATGGTTCAGAAGACACAAAAATGTTTTGGCTTTTATAGAAACTTCAGTGTAGCGAACACATGCACATAAGAGTGGACAATAAATATTAGACTAATGAAACAGACCATAAAAGCTTTCAGCTTAGGAAACAATGGCCTCACATGTACACAGGTCAATGAAGAAATTTGATCTGGGACTTGAAGCATTTCTATGTAGAAAAAAACAAAGATTTACCGTACTATTGGCCTGGCTTATTGCCTTGAAAGAAACACACATTACATTTTATCTTTGGTTGTTGAAGGAAACAGTCACAGAGTGCTTTATGATGAAGATACATCCTAAGAAATGTCAGTTGGCAACTTTGTCATTGAGTAAATGTCACAGAATGTAATTAAAAGTCAGAGCTATGACATCATATGACCGCAAACAATCTATCCTATGGAATCACTGTGTTATACATGGCATGCTGTAGACCAAGGGTTGTATGGGGTGTTTAAGAGCACAAGAAATATTTATTTCATGTTAAGAGCATGATAATCTGAAAGATAAACATTTAGGAGATAAACTATTCTGCAGCAAAATATGTTGTCCTTTGTTGCTACTAATTTTGGTTGTCGTGATTCGGGCACTTGCTTTTGTGTTTGTTCCTGTTTTACAGCTGCCCACGCTCTCACCGAGGGTTTTTACAGACAGAGATATGTTGTAGAGCTCAGCAATAAAATCTAAAGAAATTCTCTGGGCTACTTTGCTTTTAAAAATCACAATTATTATTATAATATTATGCAAAACTATCTTTGGTCAAGACAACCGTTTGAATAGGATTAAAGGCCCTCAGCAGGGACAGCTGCCATTTCCACTAATGACAGAAATGGACTGAACGTGCATTGGTCTTGTCTCTTCATGTCTGTATTAGCTCTGAATGTCAGGTCTGAGTAGATAACTGGGATGTTGGAGGTTATCAGGGAGCCAAAAGGGGTTAGGGGAAGAGTAATGAAGTAAAAACGTGCCACTTAAAATTCAGTGTCCTTGAACAAGGAAAAAAATAAAACACAAACATGAATGCCTGTTTATGCTTATATATGATTTTATACATGAGATTTCTTTATATATTTACCTGTAATAGAATGAGAGTCTCATTGGTTTGTAATGCAGTTGAAGCCCAAACAATGTGTTATAGATGTCAAGATCGAAGATATAAAAGTGCTGCACAGAGAAGGCTCATAAAACCATCCCAGGGCAGGTAGAAAGGGCTTTTACTGCCCAACTTAATGATCCAAAACTTGGTGGCAACCGCGTTTGACTTGAACTCTGAAAATTTCTTACCAGACACTTACAGTGTCTTTGTTGAACTATTCTTGGACCCTTCCCATGTTGGGGCCCTTAATCCTTTCTCCTCTAGCCAGACAGGAACTCCAGTGGAGAATAGAGACACCAACTCACAAAACTTTCAACCCAAAATTTATCCTGTCTACAAGTAATGTAGGCACAGAGGAGGGAGACAAGTCTGAGGGAATGGCCAACCAATAACTGTCCCAACTTGAGACCCATCCCGTGGGAAAGCACTGATCCTTAACGCTATCAATGATACTCAGTTATGCTTGCAGACAAGAGCATGTTGTCCTTTGAGAGTGTGGGGTGGTAGACTATGAGAAGCCTGGTAAGGTCAAGCCAAAGGCTTGAAGCCCTGGAGACACTAAAGGTACAGTAGGACCTTAGCCTGCTTCTAGCATTAGGCCCCTGTTATGTAGCCACAACACTGCCCCCCCCCCCATAAATTTGTGGCCATCAATCACATAAGGGCAATGTCCTAAGCCCTTCCACATGTAGATGAGGCATTCCTAACATCTCAAACCAAGACAACAGAAAAAGAGATGTGACCACTGTCAAGTAGGCTCAAAACAGAGTAATCAGTGCTAATGAGGTACCTAGAGGTCTGTAGGGCATTGCTAATAAGCTTCCCTTCCCAGACATTCCTCCCTGCAAAAGATATTTAATCTCGGGTCCATTCTGAGAAGTGTGTTATGGTTTTACATACCCACTGTCTACCACAACAATAAACTGTTTAGTACATGGACCATCTCTTTCCATCAAGGTCTGCCATGGGGAGCCAGGGAGAAAGACTTGGCCTACAGAGCCACAGCCTAATCTCCAGTAGAAGACATCTCTACCCTCCCAGGCACAACCATTGCCAAGTCTGACATCATCAAACTGGAACCAGCCAGAGCTTCCCTTTTCTACACCTTTCTCCCCTGGCTAGATGCAACCCCTGGGCCCCTGACTCTGTTCTGTGCTCTTCTGTGACTCCCAATGATGCCTGAATGTCCAAGAGCCTGAGAACCCAGAACTACAGACTTGTCTCAGGCCCAGGGAACCCCCAAGACAGTTTTTTCTTTCCCACATCTCAGACTGCACTTTCCTAACCCCAGAGCAGTGTGTCAGTGCTTCCCTGTGGCCCAGCACCTGCCCAGTTGGCTGTGTGGGATAAATGCAGTCAAACTTACAGTTCAGTTGCTCTGCCCTGTGGTGGATCCAATGAGAGACTATAACCCTACATGAGAGGCTCCACCCAGCAGCTGACTCAGCCAAATACAGATACCCATAGCCAAACAGTGGATGGAGCTTGGGGACTCTTACAGAAGAGCAGAAAATATATTTCAAAGATGACTGCCTCCACATCTGTTTTGTTCCTCACTCCACACTGACATCAATCCTCAAATCTGGATGGACTTCCACAGGCTAAATAGAACATGTAGTGGGAAAGATGCTAAATATTTCAGTAACAGCAAAGGACAAAAGATTTACTCTCATAAACTCAATGTTCATCCCTGGAGAACCACTGCATGGCCCATTCTCCCAAGGTACAAACATATAACCTTAAGACCCATTACTTAGCTATTCTAGGCTAGAACTTGTTAAAGGTGATCAAATTACAATTGTGCTGCTTTGAGTTTGACTTCATGGAGAAGCCCATTGCAGTCTTGGAAGTTACATTTTACTTGACACAGATCTGATAAGGTATGATCAGCTAGACTGAACTTAAAAATCTGTTTTTCTTAAATACATTTTTGAGATTATAATATAACTATAATGTTATACTTATATAACATATATTATATAATATACATTATATATAATATAATAGTTATATTATATAATATAACTATAATATGAATCATTATAATGTAATTATAATGATTTCTACTTCTTTTTTCTCCTTTTGATCCCTTAAACATATACTACCTTATTCTTTTTCAAATTTATAGGCACTTTTTTTTTCTTTGTATGTTTTTATGTATGGGCACATACACATATATGCTTTATCCATATAATGCTACTAGAATTAAACTTATTTTTAAGGCTAACATTGGTCTTCCATTGATGTGCTCTTCTGTGGGTAGAGCATATATCTCCCTCTTCTGGCATTCCTTAGTTAGCTAGAGTTCTTTGTGTTTTTTGAGTTTGTTTTTTTCAGCCATCTATATTAACATGTCTACTGGTGTCATGCTTGGTCAGGTCATACTAGATAAGTGTAGTTCTCATCCCTCATGAAGAAAATAGATAGAAACTCTTTGACCAGCCACAACTGATCAAAATGTTGTAGAATCCAGTTCTGATAAGTATATCTATAAAACATCTCCCTTGCCTAAGGTTTAGGGGACAATGTGGAAGTTGGGGCAGAAAAATAATAAAAGCCAGAGGAAACAGAAGTTTGCTGTGATATTATGTCTCCTACAAATGTCAGAGACGCTACACTCATAAAATCTCACTAATATGATCCTTGTGGTCTGCACCTGTGCCCTGAGCAGTCCTGGGGTGCCTGCTGTGCACCCAGTTCCCCAAAACCCAGAGGAGGCTGGACTCCCAGAAGCTCTACCATGCCCAGGATTGTAGGTATAGGAAGAAGGCGTGTTTGTGTTTTTTTTTTTTTTCTGCAGGATGCTGAAGGAGCATGGTGGCTGCCAGAGCAACGAGTGAGACATGCTGATGCACGGACAAAGAATGATGCTGACCTGTGAGCTTGCTGAGTGCCCTGACAATGGTGACTGGGAAGCTGTATTGTACATATGTGCCTAGCCCACCTTTGCTTATCTATACCCCAGATGGGACAAGCTACCTTGTCTCAAGTTTTTAGACCTTGTGGAACAGACAATCTATAAGAGAAGTTATAATGACTCTTGTATTGTTCTTAAATGTGACCAGTTATTCAGATTCAATTAAATTTCAGAAATATTTGGAAGTTAGCTGCAGTTCTCTAGGATGTTATGTGAGCAAGAAACAAAGTTGGGACAGAATCTGGATTCCAAACAAGTGTTAGTACATGTGTTAAGGCTCTTTTAATTGTGAAGTTAAAATTACTTTTGTTTCTTCTACAGTATTTAATGTAAGTTCCATTGATTGTACACTTTTTAATTGTGTTAGTGCATTGAAACATGGCATGTCTGCTATGGAGGTCTATCAAACAGTTTTTATTTTATTGCCCTGAGTATTACAGAACCCTGATATTCTGAAAAAAGCTTGCAAGTACTAGAAGTGAGTCAGGCTCTAAGCAGAAACAAGAGGGTAGTGGGCTTGATTATTGCTGGTATAGCAGCTTTAATTACATTAATTGCTGGCACCACTGCAATTGCTTTGGTACAAGAAGTTAAGACAGCTACTTTTGTTAATCATTTAGCAAAAAATTTTACTACTGTGTTGAATATACAAGAGGATTTAGATAGGCATTTGGAACAATGGATTGATGCTCTTTACCCTATTAAAATTATTGGAAAGAGGTTCAGAGTTTAAGAGTAAGAAGCCATCTCAAGTGTCATGCCAAACACCATTGGATTCATTTTAGTTCTAAAATTTACAATAGTAGTCATTATAATTAGGAAAAAGTTTAAAGACACTTGTAGCATATTTGGCATAATTCTAACACCTCTCTGGATGTTTTAATTTTGCATAATGAACTTATTAATTTAAAGAATGCTGCTCTGCTTAGTGTTGATGCAGCAGATACTGCTAATAAAATTACCCATGGCCTGAGGTCAGTATTTCTATTTTAGTCAAGCTTCAAAGAATGGCCCTTCAAAGTTTGACCCTTTTTGTCCTGGGAATATTTTTATTCCTGCCCATTGTGTTAAAGCTTGTCTTTAACAACATCAACATGTTGGCAGCCAAGTACATGGCTTGAACCTGAAAATGGACCCCAAGACAGAGTTATTAAACTGACAGGCTGGTAAGCCAAGGTTGGGCAAGATTCTGCACAGAGCCTTACCAACCTAAGACAAAAGTACATTGCTTTTGATAATGTATATTCCAAGATGGGTAATAAAGGCCTTCTTGGCAGAAGGACCTAAGACAGGCTCAGTCTTGTTTATTAAATAAAAAAGGGGGAGAGGTGAAGTGCTTTGGGGGATGCTTGGCAAGAATCTGACATGGACCAAGGACAAAGAAGTAGGCTTCAGGCAGGAATCTGTTCTTAGACTAGAACAAAGAAGGAATTTCAGGCAGAAGTCTAAATCTTAGGCTAGAACAAAAAAGTAATTTCAAACAGGAATCTAAATCTTGGTCTAGATCAAGGAAGTAGGCTTCAGACATGCAAATGGATTTGGGCTAGGACAGGGAAGTAGGCTCAGATATTTTGGTCATCCTGATAAGCCCCTAAAAACAGTGATCAAGGGATTGTTTACAGAACTTTGTTTACTGCCTTGCTTGTTCTTTGACTATTTGTTTTTATTGTCTTGATTGTTCCTTGACTATTTGCATCTACTGTATTGCTAATTCCTCAACCTAGAACTGACCTTAATACTTCCATGTAATTAAAATAGTATAAAAGCAAAAAGGAGAAGTGAGGATAGAATATGAGTTTTCTAGGAGGGGGAAATGAGGAAAGGGAATGACATCTGAAATGTAAATATATAAAATATCCATTAAAAATTAAAAATAGACAACCTGCATTAGTAAATTTATCAATACTTTTAAAATAAATTGAGCATTTTTATTTCAATAATAAAAAAAATAATCTCACAAATACAACTCACTAAAGCTGTTTTGTTATCTTCCTGTAGTGGAAGCTGCCACAGATGTCACTGGGGAGGGCAGAGGAGGACAGGGCCTGGCATGTTCATCTGAATTTGTTTTGTTGGTACTTACAGAATCTAAACAAAGATAAGAAACATCTTTGAGTTAGATTGTCATGTAGCTGCCATCTGGCTCAAACAGCCATGCTGGCTCTGAAAGAAAATAATGTCTCATATTCCTACTATACCATATACTTTGTAAAGATTTAAGTTGCTTGTCTCCGTGTGCCAGAGCTTTTCTTTCTTCCTAGACATTTTGTATTTACAACTCGTTGACTTTATTGTAATCAAATAAGTATTGTACTAGCTTAAAGACAGACATCAAGAACAGTGGAGCAGACTTTCTGCTCAGAAACTATCATGCTTATGATTCAGTCAGGTTGAAAAAACCTTTAAAAAAAGTTAGTGAGGAAAGGAAAGTTTTCAAATAATTTTGAATCAAGACAATTTGTTTAAATTATGAACAGTGATAAATAAGTAAATGATGAACACTAATTTCTCCTAATAAAAGCAACGAACGGTCAATAAGCATATCAAAAGGCATTCAACACCAGCGGATATCAAAAGGCGTTCAACACCAGCAGTCTTAAAGGAAGGCAAAGGAAATCCACAACAAAAGTAAGTGAGACATAACATCCACTGGGGCAGTTATAAGCAGGAAGAAGGTGATGGTGATGTAGAGGAATAGAATCCCCATGATTTGTGGTAGAGACTTGAATGGTGTTTCCATGCTGAAATACATCTTGGAAATTCCTTAATGTGTTAGCCATAGATGTGATCGTGATTTTATCTGTAACCTGTGATTTTTGCCCTTATGTCTTGAAGACACACCAGTTCTTGCATAGAAAGTCAAAACAGTGTCATTCATAACAGTAAGAAAATTAGGATCAGTCTTCTTCATGTGCAAATAGAACTCTATATTATGCAATGAAATATTTTTGAAATAAAAACACATACCAACTAGGGAATATTAATTATATTATAATAGAAAATATGAATAATATCATTATAACTATAAATCCGCTGTGGCTCAGTTTCATTCTAAGAGGTGTTTGTCTTTTTGTTCTGGTCTCAGGAGATCACCTTTACTTGCAGATGTACAATTACACTCAATAGGACATAGCGATATTTAATAAGAGCAATACGAAACTGTGCCATTCTCTGGCCTACTGATATATAAGGACTTCCTATGCTGTAGCACGCATACACACACACACACACACACACACACACACACACACACACACACACACTTTCATAAGTGGGATTGACCTGGCTGTTACGGTTTGAGCCAGAGTGCATCTGATAGAAATCAGAGTGAAGCTAATACCAGCATTTGCACTCTGTTCTTCCTGCCTCCCGTATTATTCTGAAAGATCATCCAATTATTCTTTTTTATCAAGCATCCTAACTCAGATTTTTCTTTTTGGAACAAAGTATTTATTTATCATTCCTCCTATTTTCTGTGCACATTTAATATTTGGTGTCATTCATTCTTCCTCAGGGGAAGAATTAGATTTTATCAATCCTGTTTTATAAATGAGTAAAGAATTTCCAAATGCAGAATTTGTCCAAATTTAAACCTTAACATGGCTGAGTCACTGTTTGAATGCACTTTGTGACTTCTACAATTATGTTCTTAACCAATACACAGATTTATCCCTAAAGGTCCAAGGCCTGGATGTTACAGCTTTCTTTGAGGGGATGCTCCTCTTTTTGCTAGAGTCATTTTGAGGTATGTAAAAGACTATTCATTTTTATTTTATCAATCGAATCATACAAGATTTGTGCTTCCATTACTCATTAAATAGCAAAAGTCCCAATTCTTTAGTTTTGGGTAGTATGTTCTGCAGAAGGGTATGTTTGAACACCCGAAGACACATTCATATAGCTCTGGTTCTTACAGGAGGCGTGGGAGAATTATACTCAGGGTCAGCTGCTCTTTTTAAAAGTAGGGGGAGGTTAATGCAGAAAATGATTTCAACCACCTCCTGTAATGGAAAATGAAGCTAAGCAAGCAAAGTAAATTGTGTCAGAATCTGACATTACAATCTCTATTCTTTAATTACTTTAATAAGAACTTGAAAATAATAGGTCTTATGCATAAATCCACTGAAGTGAAAAATAAACTCTTAAAAACTAAGTTCTCTGGGAGTTAGCTGTAGGCTGTATAGGAGTTTGAGTGCTGGTGAATACTTTCACTTTATTTCAAGAGCATTGTAATATACTTGGGTGTTTTTTATCCATGCCCTTAAAACAAGGGCTACTGTGGGTTAACCTGTCTTTGGTAGTTCTTGTTTTAATTGAAATGCCACTAAGACATATAACTTCTTCATATGGAAGGAGACTCTCTTGGTGGTGGTGGTCTTCTTTTTATATACATTTCAACATGGCTGAGACACCATTCAGATGCAGTTTGTGACTTCTGAGATTCTGTTCTTAACACAATTTGTGTTCTTTTTATATATAACTAAGCAGCTACTTTTTACATTATATAATAGAATAGGTGAGGTATATACAGCACAACATTAGAACAAAGCCACGCATAAACATTGGCCAATCTTGCGGCCATTTTATGTGGAACAGATCTCTTCATGGCAGCATTTTCTAGTTTTTTTTCTACAAGATTTCACGTTAGACAATGAATATTATTTTCTGTACACTACAGCATGGACCTGTGAGACTGAACCTTGATATCTTTTCATAGTGGTAGAGGGTAAAGTTTGATTTTAAGAGGAAACCAATTTTGAATCTGCCAACTTAAGCCTGCCTGTAGCTTTTCCAATTTTCTTTCTCATTCTCCCTCCTTCTGCCCCCAATCCTACCACACACTCTGCTCCTAGACATCGCAGTTTTCACGACTCTTGTCTTCTTTACCCCACAGGCTACAAGACTTTCTCAAGCTCCAATAATGAAAAATGAAAGTCTCAGCAAGAGATAATGAGACAAGAAAATATTAAGGGCACACCTGCTCTCCATTCAGAATTCCCGAGGCTTCCCATGTAAAGGAAAGATTATGTTAGAACAGTAAACAATTTTGAGCTGTTGGAATAATGCATTGTGAAGTGCAAGTCTGGGCAGAAAATGAGAAAACAATAAAGGATAGAGAGAAAAGGCACAAAGAAAAGTCAACTCACAGAAGTTGCTCAAGCAGAAGAGAAGCCTAATTAGACCCACCCACCCTGACTTACTTTCCTAGCAGACTTCCACAGATTAATAAACACCTCTCCTTTCCAGAGACCTGAAAGTAATTATTATAGTTATTTTTCACCAACAAATACTTCCAAAATACTCAGTCAATTTTAGTATCTTAATTTTTGATTAGGCACTTAGAGCACGTTTTAAAAAAATAATTTGAGCATCCTCATCTTCCCCAGTAAAATACAATTTCATAGAAGCAGAGGAAGGAAAGAGCTTCCAGTTGCAGAAAGGATGTTGATTTTCACAGGGTTCCCCTCGGCCTGAAGGTGTGTTGATGTTCAGACAGTTGCTCATGTTGTGACTTAGCTTAATCTAGACATTTTTCTTCAGGAAAATGTCTACCTCATGGAACAGTTTTGGTGTGAGTTCTTGAAGGGAGGAACTTTGCTAGGCCTCTAAGGAACAAGAAGATATTGGGTTCCAACCTAATATACATGTCAATCAACAGAACTCGCAATGAAGGTGTGGTATATGCACACAATTGACTTGGACTTTGTTGCAAAAAAATAAATAAATAAAATAAAATCTGAAAGGGAAGTGACCAGGCTCAGAGAACCAAAAATCACACATATTCTCTCTCATGCCCAGAGCTTAACTTTTGATCTTTGTATGCATGTAAATAAGAGTTTGTATATAGACTATGAAAGTATGTAGGAGACCACAGTAATGAACAGAGAAAAAGGTCATATGTTTATGGAAATGAGAAGGAGGTTACTGGAGGTGAGGTCACTAAGGAAGGTTCTTAGAAGTAAAAAGAAACAAGAAGAGAAACAGGTTTTCTTATGGAGGGAAAAAAAGTCATGACAAAATCTCATTATTTGTAAGCTAATAAACACACATAAGTAAATAGAATTGAGCTAGAGAAAAACAGAAGGGGCATATTGGAAACTTGGAAATTAGAGGAAAGACATCGCAGAGGTAGAGGTAATGGGGTTCTATGGTGTTCATGGGAAATTTCAGTTTTATTAATGTTTGCACTTATTATACAACATAATCCATTTCATAACAGCATTTTCATAATCTATGCCTGACTTTGCTTTCTGTTGCTCATCTTATACCCTTTGCTCTCTTCACCTGCTAGCCCCACCATCCCACCCTGCTTGCTGGTTTTCTTTCCCTTCCTGACTCCTGTCCAGAAGTGAATATTAGGACACTTTATTAATATTTTCTTATTGGTTGTATTATGAATTATATAAAATTTCTAGTAAATTTAGTAAGGATTTATTTGAAATGTTCTTAGTAAAATAAAAAATTTCTTATAA
>JANHMN010000013.1:67884335-67898540 GCA_030674055.1 Rhabdomys pumilio
GTGTGTGTGTGTGTGTGTGTGTGTGTATGTGTGTGTGTGTGTGTGTGAGAGAGAGAGAGAGAGAGAAAGAGACAGAGAGAGAAAGAGACAGAGAGACAGAGAGACAGTGAGAGACAGAGACAGAGAGAGATTATTTAGAGCACTTTGGGTCTGATCACACATGAAAAATTGAAAGAAAAGTCAAAAGAGACCACATTGACAGTGGTTTGGAACCCTAATTCTAAGTTTCAGACTACTTCCAAAACATCTTAAATATAAGAAGGAAAGGGGGAAAATTTATTAGAATGTTGCTGGGGTCTCTCATGAACAAAAACCCATCATAAGAGAGGAAGGGAAGAAGTGCATCTGAAATTCAAACAACTGGCATCAGCTCTGGGCTCTGGTTACTCTGCCTCTTGACTTCATTATGCTAGTAGTGTTGACTCAGAAATGGAAAGCTTGGACGTGAAGCTTTTAAATATTATGTCTAGGTTCAGCTTCTGGAAACTGGAGTACTTTCTGATTCAAACACGTGGAAAGGGTAAGTGAATTCAGCCACTGTTCCTATGGTCCTGCACTGATGGGCTGGCTGTGTGTGATTAAACAGGTCTCATACTCACTTGGAGTCATTATCCTAGTGGAAAAAGGAGACAATAACAGGAAAATGCAGAAGAAATACATTTGAGTAGTTCTGGGTCAGAAAGAAACAAACCAGAGAAATGAGTAAATGTGTGACTAAGGAGGAGAGGGTTGTAGAAGTCTGTGGGGACAGAGTTTGAAACAATCCAAGGTGAATAACAGTCAGCTCTTAACAGTGACAACAGGCTGAAAGTGTAAACAAAGGCAAGAGAACTAATAAAGAAGTAGTTGACATATTAGAGGAACTTAGGATAGAGAATGGAGTGATAAAGTCTGAGACCAAGTCAGGACTCAGACTGTACACAAACTTATGAGGTACTGTAAGCAACAGCAGCAACAACAACAACAAAAGAACAACAGCAACAACAACCACAACACTAATAATAAGTTCCAGGAATTCTAAATGAACTAGAAGACCATTTAGGGTGGCGGGCTAAGGGAAAAGAAGAAAATTAAAGAAATAGAGCACAGGATTTTGTAGTAATTTAAATAAAATATATTGGTGAACTTGGGTTATTGGGAATAGCCATTGAAGTATAATTTAGAAAATATTGCAGAATGAGGGACACAGGGGATTTGGATAGCATAGTTGTAAGTAAGCAGGGGAGACCAAAAATCCTAGTTTTCGGAGCATGAAGGGATCACTTCCTATGATAGAATATTCCAGACAACAAGCAGGACAGCATTCAACAGCTGGGTTGGACAGGCTGACATGCAGTGTCTAGAGCTGTGTTTTAACTGTAGGTTAGACTATGACACTATTACGTACTCATGAAAGTTATTAAAATTTAGTTGTCCCCATCTCTTAACCTAAGAATTCACATTTTTCTATTTTCATAAATTGATAGTAACTTTTTCAGTTGGGCGTAAGGAAGGACAATAGTTTCTAGAAAAATAAAGAGAAAGCAAATAAGTTATTGGCAGCATTTGAAAATGAATGGTAAATACAATTGTGCCTATGTACACATAGGCATATACATATATATGTATATGTATGTGTATGTGTGTATGTGTATGTGTGTGTGTGTGTGTATGTGTATGTGTATGTGTATGTGTATGTGTATGTGTATGTGTGTATGTATATGTATATGGTGTGTTTGTATAGTTGATAGATAATATAGATATTTATATATGTAAGTCATTATGTTGTACACACTATAATACATATAGAGACACTTGTCTATGTATGTATCTAGCCATATATGTGTGTGTGTGTGTGTGTGTGTGTGTGTGTGTGTATGTGTGTGTGTGTGTGTGTGTGGCATAAATGCTCTGTGACTGGCTACCCTAACATGCCCAATCTGGAAGCCATTAGCATCAGCCTCTTGTTTTTAACTCAGAAGTTGCCCATCATGATCTACGGGGTTACAAGAAAAAAAAAGTGCACTAAGCACCTAACACGTATTTGTTTACATGCTTAGAATCACCTGTATGATAGCAAGAAACTGAATCATAATGTTCAGCCCATCATGGTTTTAAGTCATTCCACCTAACTGGAAAGAAAAATCTCAGACATGAAAAGAGTTACTATTTCTAATCCAAGGACTTGTCAGGAGTGTCCATCACAGTTCTTTCTGCCTCACTCACCAAGGACATTTGTAACCTGACAAGATGTATCTGTCCTTCAGAAATATCCTTTCAGGAGGTTGTCAACTTAAAAACAAACAAACAAACAAACAAACAAACAAAAAACACCTCTAAAGAGAGGAAGAGAAAGGAGCTTGTTTACATGCACCAAAGGTCAAAATACACCTCTGGGCTCCTCCCCAAACACCTCTGTCAACTGGTGTGATGTGGGATTCTTGATTCTTCCTTTCTCATGGGAAGCTGCTCTTTTCTTTCAGAATGGTTCTAATGAATTAACATCCTATTCCCTGGAAATCCCTTATCCATTTGTGTAATTTGATTAAATGGCAAATGTTAAGTATCTATATTCATGTTTAATACATAATGGATGCTTCAATGGTGACAGCAAATTGTGAACCATGCTCTCAAAAGAAATTGGAATTTTTCAAAAGCAGATTCTTCACCTGTGTATTTTATGCTTTTTGTTATGAATGTTGTGAATTTATATTTTTTCTGTTTTGAGCTCATGGATGTTCATCACCCTACTTTTTCCAAGTGCATCCTGAAACAGCTGGCGGTAATGACCTACATACTTTTGTTTGTCAGGCATTGGTCTCATTGTCTAGCTCAATGCCATATCAGAGACAGTGTGGAAATGATCTTTTTACCTGGAAGGAACCAAGAAAAGGTAAGTTCTTTCTCTTACAAATAATGTAAACATGTCTTTATGTCTTCCTGAGAAAGAGATGACTTAGTAAAAGTTTAAAATATAATTTTGTGGTTGTCATTTACAGAGTTACTGTCATTGTGATTGTACTAGATCGCCATGATAGACAGCATGCTAAACACAAAACCTTGAAATCTCTTAGTGCAGCTTGGACAATCTCTACTTTGTGAAAATGAGTCAAAGTCTCCTGGCTCCTCCTTCTAGAAGTAAGCATACAGAGGGATCAGACACCTGTGTGTGTGTGTGTGTGTGTGTGTGTGTGTGTGTGTGTGTGTGCCAGAGGATGACATGTTCATGTGAGTGCATGTGTGTGCATGCATGTCTGTGCATGTGTAGCACATATGTACATGTGAGTGTATTGGGGTGTGGCTTGGGTGAGGCCAGAGGTTGGTGTATATATGTGAGTGTATGTGTATGTGTATGTGTATGTGTATGTGTATGTGTATGTGTATGTGTATGTGTATATATGTGGAAGCAAAAGGTTGGCATGTATTTGCTTGTTTTTGTGTGTGTCTGTGTGCATGTGTAGGTCAGAGTATATGTATATGGGAATGTATGTGGGGAACATGAGGAGGACAGAGGCCAATGTGCACTTGTGTGTATGAAATATGAAAGTCAGATAATGGGGTTGTATGTTCTCCTCAATTACTCTCCATCTTAGATTGTGATAAAAGGTCTTCCACAGAATTTGGAGCATGAAGACTGGGCTAGGCTGGTTGAGGATCTGAACTCAGGTCCTATATCAATACTTAGTCTTGCCAATTTTGACTTGACAATGTAGAAACTATATCAAAATTCCGTGAACACAAACGACTGTCATTAAACAATCTTAAAATAATTCCAATTTGTAACAAATTCTGTTTTACTAAAATGTTAAAAATAACCTTTGAGAAGTATTAAAATAATGATAGAATTAGTATCATATATATATATATATATATATATGTGTGTGTGTGTGTGTGTGTGTGTGTGTGTGTGTGTATTTGTGTATGTGTGTGTGTATCATATACATGATTTTTAAAAAAATAGATCTTTGATTAAATTAAATGAATAGCAGGTAGTAGTATACTCTCACAGAATTTCACTGCTTGGATTTGAGCTTGTGTAAAATGAGCACATTTAGTTTGTGTAAATTGCATCTCTGTAGACTTCTACCATTTCTGCACCAAAACTTTTTTCCAACTGCTTAAAAATGAACAATTCACCGAAGGCTGAACAGCCATAGTTCCCACACTGTTTCAAGCCAATGCAGTAGGAAGTTTAACAGTTCGCTTTACTTTGTAAACTTTATTACTTAGCTACTCTCCATCCGTTTTCCACCTTCAAGCTTTAGGAAAAGCTTCATTTCACAGCATTTGGATTTGTTGCTAATGCTGAGTATGGGCTGATCTTAGACTGAGGCCGAAGTAAAGTATAGGCTGGCGCCATTACTGCGTGCCTCACAGAAGACAGTGACATTGCCATGATGCCTCATGTTAGACAGTGACATTCCCATGATGTCTCATGTTAGACAGTGAATTCTATGATAGCCTGCCTGTGACAGGCTGTGAGGGCCAAAGGCATGTGTGAGCAAAGCACAGAACCTCAGTGGAGATAGGCCAGGCCTTCTTCCCAACTAAGTATTCAAAAATGACTTAAATCTTTTATTACATTTATTTTTTGCTCATGCATCTATATACACATGTGCTATGGTGCACATGTGGAGGTCAAAAGTTACCTTTCAGTATTTCTCCTTGGCACAATGTAGATTCCAGGGATGGAAGAGGGTAGTCAGGGTTGGTTGCAGGTGCCTTTAGCAGCTGAGCTGTCTCACCTGCCCTTGAATTGTTATTTAAGTCTGTGGCTCAGATGCTGTGCTTAAACTTGCTGCTTCTGTTTGCTGCCTAAGTAGCAGTCTCCTTAGTCAAACATAAACAATAATAGCCCCAATTTTGTTTTCCTAATCTTTGCCGAACTTCACCGGCACCAAAAGTAGAATAACAACTTAGAATATTCATTAAATTAGGTCATTCAAAATTTATTCATTAAAAATGGGTTACCTTCATACACTAAGTAGCTACAGAATCACAAATATGAGAGCAAAACTACTTAAAACATACATAACTGAATATAAAGTAACTATTCACAGAAAACAACAAACCAAACACTGAAAACTTGAGATTTTCTGTAGTTTATAAGCTGACAGACTGATGCTCTGAGGCACTTGAGAGCTGCACATTTACTTTGTAAAGAGCAAGGACGGGGCTGAGATGGCTTTGCAGCCAAGATTACTTCCTGCTCTTCCACAGCACTGGATTTCGTCTGCAATACCACACTGGGCATCTAACAGTTCTCTGGAACTCCAGGTCAGCGTCCTAATGTCTGCCCTTGCTGACACTGGCACTCATGTGCACAGACACACAGGTACACAGAATTAAAAAATAACAATCAGTAAACAAAGCCCTTTAAACAACAATGCTCTAACTGTGGTTGCATAGGTATACGGGTTGAATGTAAAGAAGGAAAGGCATTTCATGTGTTTCAGAATGCAAGGCAGTAAAATAGCTCAAAATAATTTTAAAAGATAAGGCATTGTCTGAAAACAGTTTTGTTGTAGAATTGACTAGCATTGCATTCTGTTATATAGGATATATGTACTTCATTATCCAATGTTTTTATCACCGGGCTTCTAAATCTGTCATAAGTGATTCTCTCCTTTGATGGAACTGAAGACTACCTCCCACCCCGACTAGAATGCATATTCTCCCAACACTCAGAGTATAGATGTTGTCTAATAAGATGTAATTCCTGGTGTACTAGCCAGTTTGAGCCCAAATCTTAATTATGACACTAATTCTGTATGGGTAACCTTCTAAGAACTATATTTGATTTTCTTTATCTGTAAAATAGGAATAAGGATGAGTTGTTGTTGGTGGTGGTGGTGATGGTGGTGGTGTTTTGATTCTGTCCCTGTTTTCAGTGTTCCCCAGGTTTCTATCACTGTAATGCTATGCCTGAGACAATCAACCCATAAAAGGTAGAGGGTTCTGAGAGCTCACTGTTTCAGAGGTTTCCATAGGTGAATGGGTGGCTTCGTTAGTTAGGAGCCTGTGATGAGGCAGCATACCGTAACCAGAATCCCACAGTGGAGCAAGTTGCTTGGTTCTGGAGACCAAGAAGCAGAGGAAGACGCAGAAAGACTAAGACCAACATATGCTCAGAGGCATGTACCCTGTGACCCAGCTTACTCCCACTAGGCCACATTTTTGTGGTATTTTTCTTTTCCCTTAATAGATAGTTACCTTGGCAAGCTTTTTTGTTTAACTTTTACTTTCTTTTTTGTTTTTTA
This sequence comes from Rhabdomys pumilio, assembly GCA_030674055.1. NCBI lineage: Eukaryota > Metazoa > Chordata > Mammalia > Rodentia > Muridae > Rhabdomys > Rhabdomys pumilio. The sequence goes on from JANHMN010000013.1 coordinate 67,890,575, forward strand.
TTTATAATATTAAAATACAAACATTTTTCTCTTTTTGTCCCTCCAAGTTCTCTCATATATGTGTGTGTGTGTATATGTGTATGTATATATATATATATCCGTCCCCATTCTTCTTTAAATTCATCACCTCTTTTTCACTAGTTGTTACGCATGATATGTATATATACACATATAACCTAAATTTAGCCTGTTGAGTTCTTATAATGGTAATTGCATGCATATTTTCAGGGATGTCCATTTGTTATTGGACTACCAATTGATGTTTTCTTCCCTGAGGAGAAATCTCTTTTACTCTCAGCTTTCCTCACTTCTTTCTAGCTCTTTGTATAGGGCTGAGTCTCCATGGCTTTTTTCCCATTTATTTTACAAGCTTCAGTTCTTAGATACTACTGTAGCATGCAATGGTACGACAAGATAGCAAGCAAACTCTAACTTACTAGGCTTTAGAATACAGTTGGCCAAACCTGAGAAATGTAGGATTTAGAAGAGATCAAATGATTAACCCATTAAGGAGTCTATAGCTAGTCACACATTCATCAAGCACCTAATGACTGTCATTATCCTACGGAAATAATTGCTACTATTTTCATAAAGTCAAGTAATGGCTATGATATGTGACTTATTTATAATGCCTAGAAACACAATTTATGCTAGACTACTTTTGATAATATTTGTTCAGTATTTTCTGTCAGCTTTGTACTATTACTCAACGATTTGACATGGAAAAATGGAAGATGTGATTGGTTATTTCTGTCTGTGGTTTTGAAGAATAAAAGAGCCCTACAGAAATCTATCCTTTACTTAACAGAAAGGAAAAAGTTCCTCTGTCAAAGCAGAATTAATAATGCCTTAAGGAGTGCAGCACCCATACTGGCCATGAAATGCTTTTTAAATGTCAGTTTCAGAAAGCAGATCAAACCCCTTGATTTTATAAATGAGGAAACAGAATCAGAGAGATTAAATCACCTACCCAGAGCTGCCCAGCTGGTTTGTAAGAGGCAGTGTGAAATTATTTATTATGAACGTTTTATCACTACCTGAGTGACCTCTAATCAATTTGTCACTCATTGACAAGCCCCATTGTCCTCATTGGTACAATGAGTACAATCTACCAATATGACTATCAGAAAGATTAATAATCTAATGGATGGGTAATAACCCAGATAGCTTTAATGCAGCCTCCAACCCTCTTGAGAGCCCCGACAATAAGAAGAATGAGCTTTGGCAGATAGGGAAATGACTGAGGCCACAAGGAATCCTGAGAGCTGTCAGCAGAAGATAAGGGTAGGTGGAGTTGCTCTTCCAGCTTCAGAAGCTTAGAACCGCTCAGAAATTAAGCCATTTCGAACCTAATGGATATTTATTGAGCACTTAGAATCAGGTACTAGGAACTGCATTAAGTGTTGGTCTCATCAGACTAGAGAAAAAGTTCTACGGAGCTTGGTTCCTAGTAGGGAAAAGGTGGTTGATATGCAAATTGATAAAACATTAGATGGCATGTTAAATTTTGATTAGTGTTACTGGTTGCAAAAGCAGTGAAAGATGGCAGGGAATCCATAGTGGGTGGAAGGGTGTGATGAAGGTTAAATGAGAAGGTCTGTGAACAGAAGCATCTTAAGCAAACCACTTTAGAAACATTTTGACAGTGCAGGGAAAATTTCCCTCTCAGAATGCAACAGTCCCCATTTCAGATGTAGCTGGAGATTTACCTCCCAAGACTATCTTATAATATCAAGCCCCAATTGAAAATTTCACCAAATATATACAGAGAAAATACATGAACTTTTAGTAAGATGATCTGGGAGAGTATTCAATGACAGAGTAGCTACATTTCATCAACGATATCCAAAATACATGTTCCTATTTTCTTACGCATATTGCAATGAGATCTCATAACTTGTTGTGGTATTTATCTCATTGAGAAATAGCGGAAAACTTTAATTCAAACAGATTTTTTTCTTGTCTTTTTATATCTTCCTATCAGAAACAAGTCTCTCAACAGCAGATGGACCTATTCCAAAAGGGATATTTATATAGAATCTAAATGAGAAACACATTTTCTGACAGCCCAGCACAAAGGGCAAAATTGTCAAGGTAAATATCATTCAAAAATAAATTTGAATTCTCCCTTTGGTGTTTTTTATAAATAGAGGAAAGACTTACACAGAAGAGATCTCTCATGTAAAGGCCTGGGAAATTTTAATGTTTAATGTTTAATGACCAACAGCTCCATCTGAGCTAAGAGTAGTGTTTTTTTCTTAGGAGCTAATGATCTTTTAAGTTCATTAATATGCTGTGGTCCTAGTGAAGGCAGCCTAAGTCCCATTGCAGTCTACACTGGGTGAATAAAATCTGGTACCCAAATGAATTGAAACTCTCAAATTGGGTCTTGCTTTTCTCCGCCACAGTGCTAGACACACCTTCTCATTTCAGGCTGTGCATAGGATTTGTTCTACTCCTGATAGTCCTATTGGCCTGTATACACCCTGAGATGAGAGACTGTAGCTTTATTTTTTGATACTTTCTCTTCAGGGTCTAGAACAGGTCCTTGTGAAAATAATGTAGCTTATTATTCAACATGTTGTCAATTTTAGCAACCTCATTTGGTTCTTTTGGTTTAAAGTTTAGCGTAGTTTCCTTGTACAATGGAAAGTACTAAATTTAATGACAATAGTTCAGGAAGCCTTGTCTGTGTGGCAGAAACCTACACCCTGACTACCTAGTGTTGAGTAGTTTCTGCTTCATGCAGGAGTTCACTTGTACTATCCTCTTCAACTAACAAAAACGTTTTAGTTTGCCCACCACCAAAAAGTATACATGGGCTAGTCCATGGCTCCTGCTACATAAGTAGCAGAGGGCAGCCTTATCTGGCGTGAGTGGGAGGGAAGGCACTTGGATTTATGGAGGCCGGATGTTTCAGGGAAGGGGAATGCTAGACGAATGAGGCAGGACTGGGTGGGTGTGTGGGGAAGCATCCTCTTAGAGGCAAAGTGGATGGGGGATGAGATGGGGTTTCATGGCAGGGGGACAAGGAAGGGGGACAACATTTGAAATGTAAATAAATAAAATAATTAATAAAAAACGTTTTAGTTTGCATGTTATTATATTGCCTCTAAATTAAAAAAAAAAAAAACCTTAAATTATTACATCGAATCTTTGCAAATGTCTCTGCAATTGGTATTCATGTTATTCTCCTAGTTTCCTCTCAAGTTGTAAGATTAAATGCCCTTAAAGAAATATTAAGAATCAGTTTATTGGGCTTACAATTTGAAGTTACAGTCAATTAGGTCAAGTCCTAAGGCCTGAACTTGAATCGTCTAGTCACGTCAGACCCACAGCTGAGAGCATCCATAGCTGCTAGTGCTTAGTTTCCTCTCTACATTTATATATTAAGGACTCAAACCTAAGGCATGAAGCTGCCCTCAATGGTTGGGTCTTCACACCTCAACACAATCTAGACAATCCTCCACAGACATGGCCACAGGCCAATCTGCTGTAGACAGTATCTTATTAAAACTCTTGTCCCAGGGGATTCTATTTTGTGTCAAGTTGACACCTAAAACTAGCAATCACAGTTTTTACACTATTGCCCACTCTTTCACGGGAAAGGGTGTAGACAAGTCATTAGTGTCACAGCTATGACTCGCTCCTGATGCCTCGTTCAAACGTGGACCTTCTCAGTCTGCTCTGGTAGCTGATTTGATTATCTCAGCTTGCTACAGAGTTCAGAGCGTAGAAACTAAGGATTCTAACATGAAGTAGCCTACATCATTCACCTTTATATACAAACTGATTAAATCAGTGAGCACTGTGGTTAGTCAGTTATCTCCTGAACACTAGGAAGTTCCCAGGACTAAACTAACATTTTGTGTTATTTGGGAACGCCCAATTTCATCACATGAGGCCTTAATAGTGTATACCTTTCTGAGTTTTGGTCAGAAAGAAAATTGACAGAGGTCAAAGGCACACATCATGGCCGGTAGTTGAAGAAGGCCAGTTTTGACTACACAAAAAAGAAAATCACTGGCCTGTCTGATAAAGATTTTAGGTTTCTTTTCAATTATAGTTTCAGTCCTTTTACTTCTACATAAATTAGTCCTCTCATATGTTAGCCTGCCCTTCAACCAATAAGCAGTTTTAGCCTTCAGAGAGCAAAAACTTCTAATTAATTAGATTTGATATTGTTCTTCTTTCATTTAATTTATGTTAATTTGGACTTTACATTTATATTTGTGATTTAGTAAGTCTTTAAAAATAAACATTAGATATTTAAATATTGGAAGTTGAATTCTGAATTACATTAGGCAGAAAAATGTCTCCAACCCTGATCCCCCAATAATATCCAGAGCTCAGTCTCTAGAACTTAAGAATGCTGGCCTAAGGGACCTTTCATTTGGTTTATCTAATTGGCTGCCAGCTAACCACTTGTGTGCTTAAAGACATAAAGTTTTCTCAACTGGGGTAAGAAGAAAACAGGGTAGAAGATAGAAGATTGCCCGTGTTTCTGGCTATGAGAAGATTCAAGGGGAAGAAGGAACCCTACCTACCAAAGCCTTGATTTGAGCTTATGGATTATTCATTTATCATCAATATTTTCAGTTATAGATTTATAAAGTGATAAATGTGTACTGATTCTGCCATCAGGTTTATGACCACATTTTAGAAAATAGAAAACTAATAAAATAGAACATGGGGATAGGCTGCTCTTATGTTGCAATATTTAAACGACTAACCTTATAAAGCACAAATTCTAGGTGGCTTACAATGTCCCATAGATTTCTGAGATTCCCTACTAACATTCTGTCATTAGCCAGTATTCTCCTCTTAGGAGTATAAACTCCAGGTTTTGGTGATTAAGAAACTTATATTACAACTGTGAGAGCCAGGCTTCCCAGAAGATGGTGGTATCCTAGGGACTTGGGAGAATGAACCTAGTTCCAGGAAAGGCTGAACTTCAGTAAGATCTTGTCAAATTTATCTTGTCAGACTTTATACATTGGGGAATCTGATTTGTTTAATCTGATCTTGTTCAATGCAGAGTTGACTGCATCCCATGGATATGTGGAGGTGTGTATGTGTCCATTTTATTTATTAATGACACCATTTTATGTAGATTTCATGATGGGAAAGTGCCCTGAGCTATGAGTTTTCTTACTAAAATACCATAATTTCAAGTACACAAATCAAATGCACTTCTATGTGCTAGAAATTCTCAATGCCAGAGATTTTCGCTCCTCTTGGTATAAAAAGCACCCAGAGGATGCCAAGGAAGTAGAAGCTGAATTTGGTGATGTATGTACACAGTATTAAAGCGTAAGAGAAAACAATTGGATTTAGCCAGACCTGTTTGGTTCGTGCTTTTTTATTTCCTATATTGGAGAGGCACCTCCTATAATGTCCAGTTTGATTGTACAGAGACCTGACACACCTGGTTTAAATAACCACTAAGCAACTATTGTTTATCTTTTTCATTTTTGACTTGACTACACTCTTGAAGGTACAGGGAAGTCTCTTCTAAAAAGAAATGAAAACTAATCAATTTCAAAAATGTTTGCATTCCACATTAAGGGATGGCACCTTAATTTGCAGACCAATACTGAGAGATATATACATTGCTAACAAATGCATATCAGATTCATTAAGTGAAGTTTGTTATCACATAACATAAATCAATTATTAGTCTTTCAATTTTCCTCAAGTAACTAACGTAACTAATGAGACAAGTGTCCGTCGATTTTAAATTGAAACAGGGGCAATCCCAGAAATAAATTTTCTCTTTCTACTTTTTAACTTTTTCAACTTTCTTAGGTGGAACTCATTTATCTTGAGCACAAGTATTTTACAGCTAATGGCACTGAAGTAACACCTGGGGGTAGATGTGAAGATGGCAGGCTGTGACTTATAGTTGCTTTGGGGAAGAGAAATAGCCAAGTGTCAAAGAGATCTGCCACCAAACAGACATAGAAAGGTCATGAGGATACCCCTCTGTCTCACTGGCCTGATGTTCCAGGCTCTCTCAAGCTACAGGGTGTGGGAAGAAAAAAATAGTTTATACTAAGAAAAAGCCAACTCATTTGTACCTCATTTGAAAAGCAAAATGTGATCCACTATCCCACAGTAACATGACAATGTATTAGGCCGGAAATGTATTGTTAGGAACGCTGTCTTTGTGCTGAGTACTGAACTCTTAATGTGAATCAGAGTCCTAGAAAATACAGTTACTGCAAAGGCGACAGTAAGACATTCTGATCCTTCCTTTCCAATGTGTATTATTACTGTCCCACATCAGAAGTTTTGGAACTTATTAGGAATATTGTCTTACAGCAGAGCTAATAGTAATTGGCTTCCAGATTTTGACAAATTAGTTGGTAGTATGGACTTGTGAAAATATTAAAGATGAGATAGTTCTGTATTTGTTTTTTTCACAGTCACTAGAACTTTGTAAAATGTGTTTTCTTATTCCTTTTTCCTACCAAGCCTCCAGTACTTGAGAAAATCACATGCACATATGTGTGTGCCCACATGCCCCTCAAACACATACACACACATGTTCTTGCATGTGCTCTAAAAGTATACACATATGTATTTCTCTATGCATTCTTCAATAACATGAATATTGTCTCTATAATATCTTTAATGAAACAATTTCTTTGACTCAACTGTAACCAGGTCTTCTCAAGAACTTTAATAAGTGGCTTCAGAAGCCATGCTCTTTTTCTTGACCTAGAAGAAGTCTGATCCAATCACATTCTTCTCTTTAAACAAGAAGTTGGAAAAATAATACCGCAAAAAGGTACAATTAGAGTTACTGACTTCTTTATGCTAATTCTATTTGCCATATGGCTCCTAAACTTAGGGCTGGAGAGATGGCTTGGTGTTTAAAAGCAGGCATTATTCCTGCAGAGGACCTGGGTTTGATTACCAGCATTTACCCAGCAGCTCACAGGTGCTTATAACTCTAGGTCCAGGAGATATGACATACTTCGGATCTCATCAGGCATATGCATACACATATGCACACCCATGGACAGAAAAATGAATAATAATAAAATGTTTTAAAAATTAATTTTCCTAAATAGCAAAGTTTATGCTTTAAGAAAACACATAAACATTCATATCTACATTTTTATTCTTTGATAGTTCTACTTATGCCATTTTGAAGTATTAAAAACCTCTTGAAGAAGAATAAAAACTTCAAAGATGGTTCTTAGAGAGGCATTTTATGTAAACACTATATAAACCAAATATACTTTATGTCCTTATTCTTGTTTACTTTAGTATAAATCAATAACACTGATTTTAATGGAAATAAAATAATAGATAAATGCTACCTTTATGAACTATTAGCATTGTCATAAAGGGAAATAAATCCACAGCTATTGCTAAGTTGTTCTGTTATTAGATCTTTATTTAACTTTGTTGGTTCATCAAAATTGATTTGCTGTTGAGATATCATGACTGTTCTCAAGTTGTCATTTGCTTTTTAAAAAAATACACAGTTAAATTAGTTCTATGCTTCAATTATATTTGTCAGTTTTATTTGTCATTTTGAAGTGTCCTAGAGGGAATAATTTTATTTAGACCTTGAGAACAATAGCCTTGTTTCTCTTTGTCCGAAATATCATTTCTCAAAATCTCAGTCAAGACAGAAGCGACCTGGGCTGGGGAGATGGCTGTTGGTAAAGTGTACCAGGACCTGAGCCTGACACCAAAGCCCATGTACAAATAGCCAAGCACCCTGGTGCTTAGGAGGCAGAGTCAGAGGGATCCTAAAGGAACACTGGCCACACAGCTTAATGTGCTTTGTGAGTCTCAGTGAGTGAGAGCCCCTACTTAAACAAACAAAAAAAAGGTCTGAGGAATAACACCCAAGTTTAACCTCTGGCTTCTACATGGACATGCAGGCATACACATACCATACACACACACACACACACACACACACACACACACACACACACACACA
>JANHMN010000013.1:67905882-67956939 GCA_030674055.1 Rhabdomys pumilio
GGGAAAGGGGAAAGGGGAAAGGGGAAAGGGGAAAAAAAGTAAAGAAACAAAAGGAGCAGGTCCCTAATGTTGAGAAGAAAAAGGCCAACCATTTCTGGAAGTGTCTCCAACAGTTCTGCACAATAAGCAGGTTTCTTTCTCTGTCTTCTCATTGTGCTTTAGTCAGAAGTGAGGTAGGTCTCTCATAAGGAATTTACTGAAATTTTTAGGTTATCGACAGACCCATATTTAAAGAATATGGTTGAATTCTTGATTGAAAAATTTAATGTCACACTACTATTCTAAGTCCTAATACCACCATCCAACCTGTAAAGAGCTGTAAAAGAATTGGTAAGGCTCTGGCGGGGATAAAGGGGGAGGTGACAGCAGGTGAATCCATCTTAGATGTGTGGTCTCTGACTTACTGTGCTTGGTAGTATACTTTAAGTTGATAAGAAAGTGAGAAACCACTTAGTAGAAACCATACTTTGATCCTTTTCCTTTTTGAATCAGAATCTCATGTGTAAAGTCACTCTGTAGGAGAGAACGACTGTGGACTTCTGATTCTCATGCTTCTACCTCCGAGGTACTTGAGTTTCAGATGTGAATGATGACAACTAGTTAATATAGTGCTGAGACTGAATGCAGGGTTTTCTGGATGCTAAGCTAGTACTCTACCAACAGAATCCCAACCCATATTTCAATTTTTGAATGTAGCATAGCCACATGTGTTAGGATTCTCTGTTGTGACACTGTGAAGCTGCAGCAAGTGCCAGCTCCCTCTCAACTCAACCAACAGGAAGGGAAGCTACTGAGATTCTCCAGTGCACCATGTGACTAAGCTGCAATGCTTGGTGGAGACTCTGGTCAACGCCATGATGGTACTTAAATTCTCACAGCCCTTTGACCTCCTTGTTCTCAGCAGGTAGGCAAGCTACATCATCTAACCCTATGCCTGCGTAACCCTAACCCATATTATATAGGAATTCTGGAATTAAGAACTCAGCTCTAGAAAGCAGACTCTTGGAGGAAAAGCATTAGGAGAGCTGAATGTGTTTCCTTTCCACATCTTCCTTCTTTTACTACCGACTGTCCAACAGTGAATGAATCAACACTGTCTACCCTGCACCAAATCAGGAAAAAGAGGAAGCCATTATGAGATTTGAGGATGGTGTGTGAGAAGCACTATTCTAGAAACTGAGGACTGAAAGAGCAGCCTGCTTAAAGAACATGCCTTTCTTCCTCCTAAAGTTGAGGAAAGCTGACAACTTAAGGAGATAGAAATAGCAACCCATAAAACAGGGTAAACAGCCCCCTTCCTGTGGATAAAACACACCACTTATTTATTTATTTATTCAGCCTTCACAAATGTTACTTCCATTCTATGCTACCATGGCTCTGAAAATAAGAAAAAGGCATTTACCGACAGAGCTAGAGTGGACAATAAGAGAAAAATACGAATTTGTTAGAAGGCATTAACTGCAAGTCAGGGAGTATCTGCTTTAAATAATTTCCCCAAAGCCCCACAAAATGCTGATTATGTTGTCAGAGTAAAGAAAATAAGACTTGGTTCAGAATTTTTGTTTGTAAAGTAAGTTTGTAAGATGCAAATCCAATATTTATTCATAATAAAATCTGCCTAACATATTATACTGTATTCCTTTTACCCATTAATTAATTTATGTACTTTACATCTTGATGGCAGCTTCTTCTCCTTCATCTCTTCCCAATCTCTCTTTCTCATCTGCCCCTCATCTTTTCTCCCTTTCTCCTCAGAAGAGTGGAGGCCTCCTGTGGATATCAACCAACCTTGGCATGTCAAGTTGCAGTAGGACTAGGGAGATCTTTTCCTACCAAGGCTAAATAAGAGCACAGTTAGGAGTAAGGGAGCCAAAGACAGACAACAGAGTCAGAGACAGCCCCTCCTCATTCTATTAGGGTCCCACATGAAGACCAAGCTGCACCTGTGCTCCATATATGTATGGGCTTAGGTCCATCCTATGCAGATTTTCTGGTTGGTGGTTCAGTCTCTGTGGGACCCTATGGAATCAGGTTACATTCTGTAGGTTTTCTTGTGGTGTCCTTGATCTTTAAGGCTTGTTCAGTTCTTCTTTCCCCTCTTCCACAAGATTCCTCAAAATTAGTCTAATGTTTAGCTGTGGGCCTCTTCATTTGTTTCCATCATCTGCTGGGTGAAGCCTCTCAGGTGACAGATATGCTAGGCAACAATCTTCAACTAGAGCAGAATACCATTAATAGTAGCAGGGTCAGTAGTTAGTTAGTTGGCCATTCCCTCAGTTTCTCTTTCATCTTTATCCTGCACATCTTCTAGGCAAGACAAACTGTGGGTCTAAGGTTTTGTGACTAGGTTGGTGTTGCCATCCCTCTGTTGTATGTCTGGCCTGGTTGAAGGAGGTGGGCCTGATCAGGCTCCATTGCTAGGAGTCTTAGCTCAGGTCACCCTTGTAATGTGTTCTTTTAATGCAGAAGTATACAAGAGCTCAAGCCATTAAGAATGAATCAAGCTAGGCTCAAAGAAAGTGAAGCATAAAGTCCAAATCTTATTGAACAAGTGCTGTGTCTTCCTTGTGGTAACTGCTATCTGAGAAATGTTGGTGCACACTAACTAGAAACAAATGTGCTGCCTCTCCTAGACCTACTAGAGAAGAACAGAAGCAGGGCAGGCATGATTAGAAGAGAAGGTACAGATGCTAAGAAACCAACAAGCACTCATGCATGCAGTTACTGCTTGTATGACTTAATTTGGTGTCCACAGAAGCAACGAGGGAGTGTGTGTGTGATTTATTCGAGATGTGCTCCATGACACATAAGATGTGGCATCTGTAACTGCGGGAAGGAAAGAGAAGAACCTTGGGAAACCAATTCGTATTTTTTTTTCTGCCTGACTCTTGATGGGTGAAGTATAGAAGGATGGATGAGCCTTAGAGTTGCAATCAAAATTTCAGCACCTCAGACCTCAAAGTCCTAATCCTCTCTTCTCAGAGTTCCCTGTTTTGTGCTCAATGCTGGGGAGTGAGCCTTCTATGAAAGACTCTACTCCAAACCAGATAGACCGATCCATGATCGACCGATTGATTGGTCAATTGATTGATTTTCCACATTTTCAATCATAGTAGAACTGTCAATAAAGTGCCATGAAGATTTTCCAAACTTGAACTTATCTTGAGATACTAGATGGTAACTTGGATGGTGTTACTGTAGTATGACATTCATACTTGGGAAACTGTCACTAAATGCTGAAATGTGCTTCTCTAGCACTGGTCATGTCCAACAGGGAAGAACCATTTCAGAAGTTCAGGTTCTTTCTTGAATTTCTGTACCATTCATGCAATAATGAGGCCGTCACCTCAGTACCCAGCTTGCAGAAGCCGTTTCACTCTCCCTTCCCTCTCAGAGGCAAGCTTTGTGATGAGGCTGAGAGCAGTAGTTTGTTTTGGAGGTGACCACAGGAAACACTGGTAAATCGGTGAAGATGTGTGAGAAGAAATGGAAGGCAGAAGATTAACGACCATTATCAAAGCGGTTAACCTCTTGAGCATTATAAATTGGTTTCATCTTTGCACAACAGAGGGATCTGATATGTGGTTTCTACCACTGCCCCAGCAACTAATGGTGGCTGCTCCTGAACCAGAAAAGCATTAAGACTTCGTCACTTCAGGCTGCCCCATGATGAAGACAGAGCAGAGTCACAGCAGCTCTGAAGCTGTGTCCAATAAAGTTAGACGGAACTGCAGCAGATAACAGCTGTGTCTTCTATAAATGTATTGAAAATTTCAAGGTTCTTGCTTATTAATACATATATTTATCAATATAATATTAACTATTACATGTGATGTATATATTTACCTTTTTAATTTATACAATAGTAGAAGTTTGAATATTAGTTGAGTTCACCTAACATAAACATGAAAACACTAAGTAGAATCAGAGAAATGTTTCTTCTTATTTTTCATTTTAAATAATTATTTATTATTAATTATTTTCTACTTTAACCCTTACAGCCAATATATTAGTTGGGTTATTTCAGCTAGAATCTTCCATGGAATATATTAAACATGAACAACTTGTCTCTCTTCCTCTACTCTTCTTTGAGGAAGATAGAGACTTATGTTTATATACTAACGTGGCACATGTGCAGTGTGTGCCTATCAGAACGCATGTGCACTTACATGTAACTGTGGCACATGTGCAGTGTGTGCCTATCAGAATGCATGTGCACTTACATGAACTGTGGAAGACAGAGGTCAACCCCAGGTGTTATACCTTAGGAATAACTTGTTTAACTTGTTTTGTGAGAAAGAATCTCTCACTGAGACCTGCAGTTTGCTAATTCAACCAGGCTGGCTCTCCAGTGAGTCTCCAGGGGACAAGAGTTCAGCACTACACTTAGTTTTTATTACACTGGTGCTAGGGAATAAACTTGGGTCCTTATGCTTACACCACAGGCACTTTTTCAACTGAGCTACTTAGTTATCACGTCTTTCTCTCTTCTTTACATGCATGTGGAAACAGGAAAGATACATTTTCTCTATCAGTTTCCTTAACTCAATGATAATTCGATTACCATTCTACATTAGAATATTGGTGTATCAGCCTATGACAACCCAAAATATTTAGAACGTGATGCCTTTAAGGAACTTGTTAAGAAGGTTCATTTTAATCACTCACCATCATTTATTATTTTGGGATATGAATCACTTAGAGTCTTGATGTCTAAATATATCTATATAATATGTTACAAATAGTTGAATCTTTGGACCAAAAGCTGCATGCATTCTTAATTTTAATAGACATAGACATGTGCTGTAATGTGTCTACATGAATTAAAACTACTTAAATATTTAAATAAAAATTCCATTATCCTTCCCCTTTGCAAGTAAATCTGAACTTATTTAAGTTGGTAAAACAGGAGAGTTCACACTCTGAAACACGCCGTTAGTATGTGAAATACTCAGTGGCACTGTGCAATTGACAGTGGTTTTTTGCGATTAAGAACTGTCCAAAGCAACAATTAAAGCAGTTTAATTGCTACTATGCATAAATATTTGATTAAGCTGTTGGGTGAATATGAGCATATTTTAAATGGGTTGATTTAAATGGGAAATTTCAGCAGTATTTCCTTAAATACAATGGTAGCCCAACATTAGTATTATGAGATAAAATTATTTCTGTGAAACCTCACATTTTAAAGAATATAAAAAATGAATACTGTAATGCTAAAGAAACATTACTTCTAGTGTGTTTGAATACTTGTTATGTGCAGGTGCACATGTATGTGTGTGTTTGTGCAGTTGGAGGTCAGAGGTCAACGCTCCTGCCTGCTTCATTCACTATCTACCTTGCTGTTTAGAAACAGAAACTTCCTATTGAACCTGGAGCATCTGCCTCTAGCCAGGCTGGCTTTCTCTTCAGCCCACAGATTCTACTGTCTCAGTGTTCGGGAGCGTCAGGGTTACAAATGCTCACATCCATGCCAAGCTGGTTTCATGTTTGTTTGATTTGCATGGTTTCTGGGTTGGAACTCAGTCTTCATGTATACACCACAAGTCTTACACTGATGGAACCGTCTTCCTGGATGCTTTTTTATAAACCAGCACATTGAGCTCAAATTCAACAACAGCAACAAAAACATCACCAGTTATTTGGCGTATGTCAAAGAATTCTCTTCAACACATTCAGAAATTTTTCTTTATGACAGTATTGACCTCATTGTGGGAGTCTATCAAGAATCCTGTGACACAGAAGAAACTTTAATGGCATCTTCTTTGATTTAGACAAGTTGGCCTCACTATCATTTTCTGCTGGAAAGGGAGAGTTAATTTCTTACACTTTCCTGGGGCTGAAAAGATAGTCTATAACACATGCACCAAAATTTCTCTTTCTACCTGAGAGATTGATTAATCTATAGCATAAAAATGTAAATCTTCAGGAGTCTTGTCACTTTTATGGTCTGAAGAAGATGAATTCAAGCAGGATTTCAATATTGCTTGGGCCTCTGGCCTCAAAATAATATAGCCATGTCACTGGAGGAAAGTCTTTGGGAACATGCTGTGCTGTAATAGTTTACAGATTCATAAAAACTATTGATCAAGCTTCGTCTCCTGTAGTTCTAAATAGAGTATTAAAGGATTTTATCTTCTTGGCTACAGCAGCCTGATAGCGCTAAGCATGGCAATGAACAAAGCTTGAAAATCAAATACAACTAACAAACACCAGGCATCTGGCCTTGTGTTTAACTCAATAATCATCAAGTTAGCAGTACAGTCACGAGAAGCTGCCCCCTTTGATGCAATAATTAACTATTTTCTGGTGGACAGATTTATGCTTGGCCACAATGCCATCTTTAGAAACCACTATGTCAGGTATATCACAGCAAAATAGTTTATGTGACTTCAATATAAATCCAAAAACAACCTCCCACTTCCTTTTTATTTTTATGTCTTTGCTGGTATATTGGGTTATGAAAATATTAACAATATCTTGACAATTGTCCTGAAAATTCAACCTGCTTATGGTGCCTATGTTCAAAGTTTATGTTCTGAAGCAGAGCTTTTAAAAACAATCACATTGATTTTTTTCTGGAATTCTAAATATTATTTTCCTCTATAAGTAATTTAATGCAATTTTACCATTGACTCAAAGTTCTTGTGTAAGAATTTGTTTTCTTCTTTGTCAATTTCCTTTTTGGTTTTGCTGTTCAACACAGTGTTCTTATTCCAGTAACGAAAAGATTGAAGTAGAATGTTAAAACTCTTAATCACACTGTGATAATAAAACTTTAGTTACATTCAAATAAGATAAAGTTTATACTACTGTCAACAGACACAAATTCTGCAAATAAGTTTTATAGTGTTTGCTACTGTTAAAGTCTCTGAGTCTCTGGTTCTGTCAGCGTAGAAGAAAATTAGGATATATGTCTACATGCACATACAATCTCTGTTATAGTTTGGGTCTAGGATAACATCAAAAGCCTGTGTGTTAGTACAATCAGGAGGTAAGAGAGCTGTCAAGGACTGTATCTATGAACTACTGGAGGTATCCTGGAAGGAAACAATGGGACCACCAACTCCCTTATTTTCCTTTCTTTTTTCTCCCTGCTATTGACTGAACAGTTTTTATCTGGTCCTCACTCCCATCTGGTACATATCACTGACCCAAAGTACTAAGAAACTGTGGACTGGAGCCTCCATGTCTATGGTCCCAAACAAACCTCTTCACTTTCTAAGTTTCTTCAATCACATATAGCAATAACAGGAAACTAAGTACACCTAATTCTCATGTATGAGAACATGTTTGCTAACATGGGAAGTATCTCAAGAAGAGAAACACACATACTTTTTTCTTTAAATAAATGACTGAATAGAGATCTGATATTCTTGGAATTCTCTAGAAAAGACCTGCCTTCTTCACTGTTTTGTGAAAGATCTAAAACCTAATTGCTGAAAACAATGCCATTTGCCATTTTGCAGTACTAAGTCTTCAGTAGTGGTTAATGAATATTTAAATGTTTCTCCAATTAAATTGAGAAAACAACTAATCTTCATTATAGGGGAATTACTTAAATAGGTTGTCTGCAAACCACTGGAGGAAGCCCCCTCCCCTCCCCCAGTGTCAGTGTGCTTATGCCCACAGGTGAGAAGTGGGTATTTCACAATAATTGTTTTATAGGCAACTCAAGCCTACAATTTTCATTCTATTGTTGATTATACTAGACCTCTCCTGGGTACACAAGAGACAATTATATCTATCAAACTATACTGAGCATAGAGGTTTTTTTTTATTCTGAAGAATTAAATTTTTCAGAGGACAATGCAGGTGCTTCAGTAGATAATAAATATCATTTCAAGAATCATTTTTTTCTGACTCAAAGACACATTGAATATCACATGATCAAGGAACTGAAACATGTTCAATATGACTGGTATAAGAAAAAGTCCCCTGACAGATGCTTAAGTGGACCAGTGATCTGCTCTGCTTCTGATGGAAAAGCACAGGTATTTTCAGGAACATTTCAAATCATTTCTGAGACAGTTGTTACACTAATGAACATTCTTCATTAAATGTTTTAAATTACATGACACATTATACATGTATGTAGTGAGGAAGAAAGGCAGTTATCCTACACTACGCGTGTAAAAATCGAAGACTTTCTTTAGTTGGGTCTCTCATCGAAGTAGATCCTAAGGATCAAATTTAAATGACCTATCTTAGCAGCCAGGGCCTTTACACCATCTTACCAGTGCCGGGAAAGAATATTTATTTTTCTGTTGTTGGGTTTTAGTGAATGGCAGAGAGGGGGGAAAAAAAGGAAATTTCTTCAATGTTGGGAGGAAGGTAGAATAAGAAATTTTTTAACTCAAGTCTGTCTTTTTTGTTACAAAGTCAGATCAAAGTACAGAGGGTGACGGTTATGCACACCTAAGCTGTGCCTGCTCTCTTCCCGTGACTGGGTTTCAGTGTCTTCCTGTCAGGTAGACTGACAAGTTGTTATAACAGTTTGAAAACTCTCTCTCTGGGAAACTCCCTTCTGGTGAGTGTCCATCTTTTCTTTCTCACAGGAGATTTCTGGGGAAAGTCCCATTAATTTAGGAGCCATTGTTTTAGTAGCCTGACAGATTAAGAGGCATAAGTTTCTCTTTAGAATACTTTTATTTTTGTCAAGCTGGTCATGGATTCAAAGTAGGAACATGCAGTCGTCATACGTATAATCCTCTTTTGGGGAAACAAGCCTTAGCTTTCTTTCTGTGCACAGAGAAAGCATTGTCCTTCAAACACCAGTGAGTCATTCTGCCAGGATCATGCAAACCAGACCAGTGGTTCCTTAGTGACTAAAGTTAGGTGTTTGGCTTCTTTTAATATGTAATCACAATATTGGAAAGAAGACGATAACAAATTCTAGAAACCAGTGAAAACGGAACAGTTTTTAATATATAATTCTGCAACCAGCAC
Organism: Rhabdomys pumilio; assembly: GCA_030674055.1. Taxonomy (NCBI): domain Eukaryota; kingdom Metazoa; phylum Chordata; class Mammalia; order Rodentia; family Muridae; genus Rhabdomys; species Rhabdomys pumilio. The sequence continues at coordinate 67,914,832 of JANHMN010000013.1, forward strand.
AGAAAAAAGACAAAAACGAGTACCATACCAATTTGGCCTAAAACGGGTTTTAAAGCCCTCTCTTTTGCTGTATCTCAAAAACAAGTGGTTGCCTCCTCCCCAAATTCTCTACCTTATTGCCTTAAGATGAAAAGCCATGTCAAGTCAATAATTTGGTGCTTGAGACTGTCCCCTTTTCTATACTGGGGTCACTTAATTAGCAAACTACCTGTATCTTTCCAACTCCTAAGAGTTCTGAGATAAGACAGCAATAGCAATGACTTCAGCTAAGAGAAAGGGCCCAGTGCCTCTGCTTGTCTGCGACTCAGGCAAAAGTAAAAGCATACTTCATATTGAAAACGTACCATAAGAAGTTACTTCTTACAAGCAAAACTGCACAGAGATAGCTGCTCATTCAGATAATTCCAGGATTCCTGAAAAGGATCATATGCAAAACTAAAAGACATGAGTTGACTGTCTCCAGGATGTAGAGTGAGAGGACAGCAGAAACTACACTGAAGTATGATAGAATCTGTAAATTCTTTCATTCTGTTCCTTATTATAAATTTGAATATATGCTACCATTTTGAATTAAATCCCTCTGGTTTGAAAATTAGGCAACTCCATGTTTAGTTGCTGTGACAATTTGAACTATGGTATCCATGATAAGGTTTTTATTGAAATCTGACCTTCTGTGCAACTGTGTTAAAATGTAAGGCTTTCAGAAGCGGTTACATCATGAGTGTTCTGCCCCAGTTAATAGGATTAACTCCTTATAAAAGGACTTGTGGTTAAAAGAAGAATATTTTGCCTATCTTGCTCCATGTGACCTCACAGAAATAAGATACCATCTTGGATAAAAGAACAGCCCTGCAAGACACAGATACTGGTATCTCAATCTTGAATTTGCCAACATTCAAATGCATAAGAAATAAAATTATATTCTTAAGAAGTTGCACAGGCTAAGGTATTTTGTTATAACAGTACAGATAGACTAAGATGGTTACCGCTATGACTCAGGTTAAGGAAGAGCAGAGACACGTTAGCCTGAGTCAGAAGCCATAACTTTCTAAGCATCTTCTTTGGAACTTACTCAAGGACAACTGGTTCTGTTTTATCCATCTCCTAACCTTCTGATTATATAGTGTGCTGAGCCACTCCTGGGAGGTATGTTTCTTTGTCATCATCCTCCATACAAAAATGAGGCAGAAGGGAGGTATGTGGTGTGATATTCATGACTCGTTGGGATGATTGCCATGATTAAGTAGCCATGGAGTACAATGGATAAAGCACTCTGCTTTCTAACACACCTTCTTCTTTGCTTGGAAAGGATCATTCTCCCACACAGATGGCCTCTCCCTGACCCATGGCTCCTGCTTGGCTCATTCTTTTATTGCTTAGATTGAAAAATACAGCACTCAGTTTTTTCCATTACTATTTTTGAATCATAAAACCAGTATGTGATAGACCCAGAAAAATTAAAATAAAATAGAGTTATAAGAAAAAAGTTTTATATTATTTTGAATTACTTTGAAATAAATATAATAGCAAAAGTCAGAATATAAAACACAAAGTCATGTTTTAGCAGAATTCTCTTACTACTCTATTTGACAATGCAAAACAGCAATAAGACAATAAAATAAATCATTTTATTTAGAATGTAGAATTTATTATGGTGAGACTTGTTGGGAACTAACTACATGTAAAACATCATTTCTAAGGGTAGGGGAATATTCTAATTAAAAAACATTGACTTAAGTAGCCAGGAAGATACACAGTTAAAAATTATAATTCAGTTTGCTTATTCAAAGAAAAAAACCCTGCAAAAGGCTGAAGGGTGATCAATACCATTCAATGGATAATCAAAACCCGAAGGCATTCAATCTGACAGTTTATATACATGCCGGGCTTTGTCTGTCACAGACTGAGGTCAATAAATTGACCACAATGATAAAGGCAACAGGAATAAAAGCCTGGTTTACTTTGTTTCAGTTTCTTCCCATTCTCACATTGTGCTTTTATTACTTCATAAGATAGTATGCCTCTTTATCATTTCTGTCTCCAGTTTTATATGAATAGGACACTTTAGTGGCCCATCTTCATATCCTGTGACATTGCCTTAAAGTTGAACACACACATGCATGCACACACACACACACACATTTCCTTGATTGTAAGTGTCGATGAAAGAAGGTAGCTCTAAATGTTTCATATAGGAATTAATCATATATGTCCATCACATATGGACTAGGAGACAGTTCTGACCATAAAGTGCTTGTCATGTAAGCATGAAGACATGTGTGCTCACCCTAATACTCGTAAAACGGCAGGCATACTGGAAGCTTGTGCCTATAATCCTGACCCTGAGTAAGTGAAGTGAAGTAGGTCCCTAAGGCAGTGAGGTAGCCTCTAGGTGAAGAGGTCAATGAGGGAACTTACCTTAAAAAACAAGATGGAAGGTACCCTAGGAAATGGTTCTTGATGTCGAGCTCTGGTTGCCATGTACACATACTTACATACATACAATTAAAATATATAATATTAAGTTTTCTAATTTGATTTGATTGTTCTTTTGATATATATATACATATATATATATATCAAATATATACATCAAATATATAAATGTATGTATACATAAATATACATGTACATATACATATATATTCACCTTTAAATTTTCTAACTTTTCACTGTAAAACAAAACAACAAAAGGTTTTAACTTTAGTTTGGGTTTTTATTGCTACAATGAAACACCAGGACTAAAAACCAAGTAGTAGTGGTGAGGCTGGGCTGTACTGCTTTCTGCTCTAGGCAGTTCACACTCGTGCTCCCATCCAGGAGCTACCTGGATTCACAAACAGAACACACACACACACACACACACACACACACACACACACACACACACGCACGTTAACTTTTAAATGCCCTGGATATCTCAAAGGCTCGGCACGTCAGCTCCTTCTCCCCTCAGTCATGGTGATTCTCTCTCTCCTTTTTCCCAGTTCCTAGCCCAGGCAAATCTAAAGGTCCTACCCCATCTCCTTTTGCCCAGTCATTGGCTGCTGGCATCTGTATTGATAGATCAAAAACCAATTGAGGACAAAGACCTTCAACATTTGGATATGCAGATTCCCGATTAAATCGAGGCATCAGAACCAATTCCTTCCTAACAGCAAGTTGTGGTAGAAAGAATTTGTTTGTCTTACTCTTTGATATCACAGTTCATCAGCAAATGAGGTCATGACAGGAACTCATGCACAGCAGGACCCTGGAGGCAGGAGCTGATACAGCGGCCATGAAAGGGTACTTTCTGGCTTGCTTCTCATTACTTGTTCAATCTGCTTTCTTATAGAACCCAGGACCACAAGTCCAGAAGTAGCACCACCCAGAAAGACTTGAGCCCTCTCCATCAATCACTAATTAAGTAAATCCCTTACAGCGAAATTAGACAAGATTAGTCAACACAACTGACCTCTTGTCAACTTGAAACACAAACATCCCTATTAAGCCATAACCTTTTCTTCCTTATTTGTCCCCAAGATCTCACATTAAAAACATAAATAACTTAAAAATACCATAGTCTGGACTAATTCAAGCACATTAAAATATCAGTTTCTTTAAAATAGCTAATCCCCTTTAAAATCCAAAGTCTTTTAAAATTCAAAGTCTCTTAACTGTGGACTCCAGTATAATAAAAAATAAATTAAATACTTTCTTGCTTCAAGAGGGAGGAGAACCAGAACACAATCAAAATCAAATCATAGCAAAACAAAACTCCAAAAATGTAAATATCTAGATTCACTCATGATCTTCCAGGTTCACTTCTCAAGCTGTGTCCTCTGCAGCAAACACAGCTTGTCTTCTGTGTTTTGGCAGGCTCCACTCTACTGCTTGGTGGTTATCCAGTGGGTGTCATTGGTATCTCCAGAACACTGGAGACCCCTCTTGCAACTGGGCTGCACTTTCACCAATAGCCCCTTATAGATTCTCTTCATTGTGCCTTACCTCAACTTTTCCTCATGACCCCTTCAGTCTTAGGCCATCAACTCCCACTGAGGCTGCATCTTCACCAATGGCCTCTCGGCCTCTCACAATGTCTAGCCTCAGCTGCTCTTCACAACCTCAAAACCAAGACCGCCTAGGTGACTCTTGCATATTATCAAGTTTGGCTGCTAGCATGAGACACAGCCTCTGCTAGTTTTGGAGCACAGCTTCTAAGTGCTGACTCTGAGGAAATACATTCCAGAAGATCTCACCTCAGTGATATTTGTCTCTTCTTAATCACTGATAATTTCCTAGCTCCAGCTAACCACCATCAATTGTCCTAGTGACTCACTTGAATGGTGCTTTGTCTCTCATTAATTGTGGCCAACTCTTCAGATCCAGCTGACCAGAATGACAGAAAGATGACACATGTCCTAATGTTTTTAAATAATGCCATCCCCGTTAAATAAATGCCTACAGAGCCATTTACATTAAAATTATCATATTCTAGTCCCTGACCCCCATAGGTTTGTAGACATATCATAATTCAAAATGAATCTAATCCAACTTCAAAATCTTCATCCAATCAGAGTTTCAAAACAAGTCCAAAATTCAAAGCAGCAAAACTAGGCAGCTTCTGTCATGTGTTTCTGGCTTTAGAGTCAAGGGTACACTCTGATACTCATGATACTCTCTTAACTATAATTCAAAATCAGAATGAAGCTCACATTCTTTCAACATATAATGGCACAGGATTATATTACCATTCCAAAGGAAAAGAAAGAAAGCATAGTCAGGAAATACTGGACAGAAATTAGACCAAAAACCATCAAGGCAAACTCCAAACTCTATATCTCTGCTCCTGATGGCAAATGCTCTTCAGATCTCCACATCCTTTCAGCTTTGTTGACTGCAACACATTTTTCTCTCTTGGGCTCATTTTAGTCATCCCAGTTAGCAACTTAGTAGGTATCTCATGACTCAGGCATCCCCAACATCTTGCGGTCTCCAAGGCTTCACAGTGTGTCCTCTCTTGGACTTCATGAAAGGATATCCTTGCCCCCAGCAGCTTTCCTCAGTTTTGGAGGGAGATGCCATAACCACTTTCTTGTAACCATCAACTCTAAAACCAAATTCTGCCAAATTCTGCTGCTTGTTAGGTCTGGAACATGGCTCCCTTATTTAATTACATCTGTATCAGCTTTCTGTTTTTGATGTTTCCTTTCCTTCTTAACCTCAGCTGTTCTGAAACTCACTCTGTAGAACAGGCTGAACTCAGAAATCCTAATGTCTCTGCCTCTCCAGAGCTGTGATTAAAGGTCTGAGGTGACATGCCTGGCCATCAGCTTCTCTTTAATTCCTTTCCACACACTGAAAGCTTTGCACGGTGAGGTCTCACCCTGAGATCATCACTCCCTTTGTTCTTTCTTCTCAAACTGTACATTTTTACATATTTTTCTTTGCTCATCTTGTTCTTTTTCATTGTAGATCTACATAAATATGGCTACTAATAACCAAGAACCAGAGTCAATGCTATGGTGTCTAGAAATCTTCTCTGCCAAAGCTGTTAATCCAAAACTTCAATTTAGTATCAGGCAGATTTTATTTTAATCAAGGGTGGAAAGCAGCCACATTACTTGCCAAAATATCACAAGAACTTTCTCTAGGCTACATTCTAATACCCTTCTCCTTTAATTCCTCTCGAGCCAGGCCTCACCATTCAAATGACTCTCACCACCACTGTCCGTGTTCCTAAGATTATTGCCCATTAAATCCAACTTTAAAAATTCAACAGTATTTCTGGCCTAAAGTCCCAAAGTGATCCATATTCCTCTAAACAAAGACATGGTCAGGAACATCCAAGACCCTGGTACCAACTTGCTTAGTTAGGGTTTCCATTGATACAATGAGACACCATGACCGAAAAGCAAGTTGTGCAGGAAAGGGTTTGCTTCCTGTACTCTTCATAGCACTGTTTACCACCAAAGGAAGTTGGTACAGAAACTCAAACAGAGCCAGCTCTTGGAGGCAGGAACTGATGTAGAGTCTATAGAGGGATGCTGCTTACTGGCTTGTATACCATGGTTTGCTCACCTTGCTTTCTTATAGAACCCAGAACCACCAAGCTTGTGATGGCACCACCCACAATGGACTGGGCCCTCCCCTATCAATCACTACTTAAGAAAATGCCTTATACCTAGGTCTCATAAAGAGGTTTTCTGTGTTGAGTTTCCCTCCTTTCAAGTAACTCTAGCTTCTAACAATATGAGACTAGATTGCAAAACTACATTGAAGAGCAACAAGAGAACTGGGCTTTTCCATGGATGTGACCTAATGACTCCCATTCAACATTCATGGCATAAAAAAACTCAACTTCCCAAAAGGACAAACCAAAGGCTGATCAGTACAGGGTTTTCTGTTCACCTCTCACTTATGAGCTGTGAGAGTGTTTTGATAAGTATGCTGGGCTCTAATAGTATCTGAAGAATTAAACAAAAGGTAGAGCTAAAAACTCACAGAGGCACTCCCCTGAACAGCTCTCGAATACCTACATGGTATGTTAATTTCTGTAACAAATCTTTCTTGCAGAATCAGTGAGGTTACAAATTTTAGAGTTCAGAGATGAAAGTGATCCTGATTTTATTTTTTCTACTACTCTGTTTTGTTTTTCCTAAATGAAGAAAGTATCAGCATAGACAGAAGGACACTAAAATTCAGGTTGAGGTAGATCCAAGCAGTAAAGGCAGACTCATTTGATGTCATTAGGACTGTCTTCTCTTATCTTGTCTCTGAGATAATGTCATGGCTATCTGAAGACATAGAACCTTTATTTTGCAAGAAATTCTTGCTTTATATGTTATGAATATGTTAAAAGAAACAGTTGCTAGAAATTCATTCTGGACCATGGATCATGACATTTGTTCCCCAGCTAATCTGAACACAGTACTAGAATTAGAATGTGAGTGGCAATGCAGAGCAAGACGCAGCATATGCTATACTATGCAATGAGGAAATGCATCGAGCAACTTAGCTAGTTTCTAAGAGCATGTCTGTCAGTCATGGTCAGAATCAATGTGTAAAAGAAGTTGTCAGAGTCTAATCGATGATATTGATCTATGAAGAAGAGGGGGTGAGTCAGTAAACAATGGCAGTATACTTACAATTCATGAGTAAAACAGAGTAGTGATAGATGAGGAGAAATGGTGAGAGAAAAAGGATAAACATTCAGGTCTGCAATGATAGCCTGGGAAGGACAACATCATGATGAACCCAAGCAGGAGGTTCAGTTACTTATGAGAATGATACCTGTGTGTTATAGATGAGTGCATTGATCATTCAAGCATGAATCTCCCTATCCATGGAAAGAACTGGTGTGGAAATCTATCCCTCCTATTCATTCCGTTGTTACTGATCAATTCTCTGGAAGTAATACAGAGTTCCTTATTGCTTTCTGCACTCGCTCCCTGACTGTGTTGGAGTAGCTATATTTCTTCTTGAAATAACTGCAGGTACATTCTGAATTTTACAAGTGTACTCTCTTACCAACTCTAGATGCTCTGAAGTAAATATAATTCCAGTGAAAACTCAGGAAGAGATCAACAACTGTAATGACCACTTCAAGAATGCTATGATAAGAGGTACTGTCTGATTTTATATTTGGTCTATAAAATATGTATGTGTCATTTTCAGAGCATTTATTCTTTCCCACAATTGTCTTCCTGAAACTCAAGCCTGAGCCTATATTCTCCTCTCTCCTTGTCTTCAGACATACCTTCTACTGATTGTTTAGACCATCATGTTTGACTAATAGTATTTCCTTGAACCTGTGCTCTGACACAGTTCTTCCAGAGTGTCTTTTGGATAAAGAAAAGGAAAAACTGATGATTCAGGTTTAAGGATTCAAATGAAGATGGATGAAAAAGTAGAATCAAAGCTAGGTGGGTGTGCCTTTAAGGCCAACACTTGTAAGGCAGAAGCAAGAGATATGTCACAGGTTTGAGCCTATCTATGCCTACATGGTAGGTTTGAGGCCAGTTTGGTCTACAAAGTGAAACCTTGTCTCAGAGAGAAAGGGAAAGAGAGGGGGTAGACAGAGAAAGAGAGAGGGAGGGAGCAATAGAAACAGAGAGATGGAGGAGGAAGGGAGGGAGGGAAAGAGGGAAGAAGGGAGGGAAGGAGGGAGAGAAGGCTGAATCAAGTAAGATAAAATTTAGAATTCAAAGATACAGCTAAAACTCACCAGGATACTTGCTGACAATTGTCTTCTCGGGGATGTGACAACCATGAGATTGATGGATTTTAGGCTGCTTGGCTTAAAGAAAGAATAAGTCAGCACCCCCTCTGTCCCAGGGAAAGATGTATGTGTACTGAGGTGTCATGGTGAGCTAACTGGCCCACAGCATCTTCAGCCTGCCATCTTGTCTCATCCATGAAAATACCCAGAATCAACCAGAGGCATCTGTGTAGGCAGATGTTTTGAGCATGTTTCCAGCAAGAATTACGTAAGGAACAACCCCCAAGAATGGGAAGATGATTCCAAATGGTACCCTAGATATGGAGAGGCCTCAGCAACAGCAGAGCTGCCTGCTTCAAGTTGAGGTTGCTAAGCACAACCTGCTGCTGCCATTCTCTGTTGCCACAGACTCTAGCTTGCCCTGAAATCCAGTGCAGAATGAAGACCAGCACCTCTCAGGAATCTTCAGGCCTCAATACCAGATGATGACTGATGTGGCCAAGATGGAATTCTTAGCTCGGCAATGACTGCTATTGACTCCATCTCTATAATGTAGGCTAAACAGGTGAATCCCAATTCATAGTATGTACACTTATGTAATATGTATATACTTACATACATACAGAACCTTGCCTAATGCATAATATGACGGCTGTTTATTTTTAAACTGAACAAAACCCCCAAACAGTCACTCTGAGGCTCTCCCCTTGCTGCATTTCATACAGTCAGGTCTTTGTCAGAGATCTTTTCTGGCATACCAGAATGAAGGCTGGAGTGTATCAGAGTTCCTGCAGCAGTTCCAGTGGTTATGCTCACATGACACTAGGATCTGTTGAGCCAAAGTTCACATTATACAAAAAGTGATAAATTCTAAAATGTCCCTTATGTACCAACAAAAGTCCCTTTAAAAAAGCAAATTAAATACAGTGATACTTATCCAAAACTTGTATCCAAACCACTTATCCAAAACCTCATACTATCAGTTCAGATCCACATGGCAAATGTCATTCATGCATACCAACAATGAAGTAACATAATAGCTCCAAATAGTTTTTAATATTTTGTGTTTAGTATACTTTGTTCAAATATCACTCTGACTATGCCATGTATCCAAAAATCTTAATCTTTTGGATTCTAATAATTTGAAGTTCCACTCACTATAAGATGGTGATGGCCTTTTTCTTGATGCTGTCTTCATCTATTTAAGAGGAGTTTGCTCACATTAGGTCATTGATATGTCTCCCTGAAAATTTTTAGTGAGCAAGGTTGAGTTTGGTTAAGACTTATCATCTAAGTGACATAGTAACCACTCACATTCTAAACTTCTGAAGTGTCCCTAGGCCAGACTGTTAGGTTCTGTGTCTTAGTCATTCATATGCAACCAAGCATCTACTATTAATATTTTTTGCTACTTCAGAGTCTGGAACTTCAACCAAGCATCATTTGCTTTTTGTTTTTTGTGTTTTTTTTTAAATTAGGTACAAAAAATCCCCTTAGCATTTACCCAGTCTGCCTGAGCCACTGCCAGGTGCTCTCTGCACTGGGCAGAGACAAACATCCTCAGACTTTGTCTTCTCATCCCTGCTTTACTCTGTTGTCTTAAAGCTCTGAGTTCAGCTGCTATTTTGATCATGCAACCCTTCTCAAAAATATGAGTACTTTTGTGGAATAAATAATCAATAAATAATAATAAATTACCTTTGCCACTGAAATATTCATCTGAACAATTTCAGTTCAGTTTTCCCAGACACTTGTGTTTGTTTCCTGCGTGAGCTCACCGAACTGTCAAACCCTGTGTATCTAGACTATCTGCTTCCAGGTTATTTAGTAAAGCACTAAGGCACAGGTACTGTGGAAGGGAATTTACACAGGGAGCTGGCTTCTTGGCCCAGGATTAATCTTTACCTAAGCCCTTTAACTAAGGGCCCAGAAGTCAGTGGGTGGGGGTAGGGATGGGGAGGAGGTCAGATGACTATAAAGTGTGGGAAGGAGTCAAGATGGGGAATCTTGGGTATTATTTATGGAGATGGAAAGAAACCCAGGCAGGACTGTACTTGCTCATTAGTATCCCCCCACTGAGAGCCAGAAAGGCAGTGTGGATCTCAGACCTACAAAGAGAGGGAGCTAAATTCTGCATCTGGAAATGAATTGTGAGATTCAGATGGGATGGAAGACCCATGAACACTTTGATTTTAGCTGTTAGAGTCTCTGTACAGAGAACCAACTTTGCCATGCTTGGGCTTTGGACCAGCAGAACTTGTCACTAATCAAACAGATGCTACAGTGAGGAAGCTACTGAGTTTATGATTGTGGAGCACCTAAACAACTTTTGAATAGTTTTTGCCTACCCATTCATCACGCACATACTATAGAGTTTATTTTATACTTTATTTAAAAAAAAAAACATTGACAAGCATTTGAATAAGAATTGAATTCCATATGCATTGGAAAGCATTTTGATAAAACTCTACATAACAAATTTGATTTCACAATGTTTACACATGAGGTCTTATAGCCTTTATAATGATACCCAAAGACATCTCTTTTACTTCTTTTTGCAGTATCATGTGTGTATGTGCATGCCTCGATGAGTAGGGGTACATGTGTATGTGTGTGGGTAATCTCAAGGTTAATGTCAGAAATCACAGTACATCAATTTGCCACTTCCTTTAATGAGGCAAGGTCTCTCAATTAAACACAGAGTTCTCTGATAGATAGGGCTAGTCTGACTAGCCAGCTTGCTCTGGGGACCACTGTTCTACTCTTTTAGGGTGTAATTATAGAAAAGCTCCTATGTTTACATAGTATGTAAGTGGGTTCTGAATATCTAAACATAAATCTTCACTCTTCTATGGCCAATGATTTGACCACTAAGCCTCTCTGAAATCTAAGACTTTATTTTTACTGGAAGTAAAATCATGTCTTTAATATGAAAACATAAACTATCAACCAATTTCCCTAATTAAATATATAAAAGCTTTTTCTTGGAAATTCTCAAACTATAACTTTACCATATTCAGATACGTGTGTATAGAAAATATCTGATAATTTTAAGCTATTTAAGTTTATTACTGAAATATATTAAATATTGATTATAATGTTTAGTTATAGATCTTAGTGTAGTCATATAAGAAAATTGGTAGACAGCAACTTAATTCAAAGCATGATACCACTTATCATTGACACTACTTACTCCATTAAGAAATATTTCAAATATCAACAGAGATAAGAGAATATGAAATGAAAAAAAAAACATTAGTCAAAATTAAGACAATAAAGAGCACTACTAAAATGTAACTATTGAAAGTATAACATTAATGCAAAATAAAATGGTGGGAATCAAGAAACATAAACTTTCTTTTGCTAGGACATGAGAAAATTTCTCACACCAGTGTCTCACTGGTGCCTTTTATATTAAAATGTAAGGAGAAAAATGTCACAAGGAACATAGTGTTATTTTCTGACTAAACCTCTAGGTGCATATGAGCACAAGTAGACAGCTTAGGACAAGCTTTGAAGAGAAGCAGAGGAATGTGTGATAACCACTCAAAACACTGCAAGAGCAGATCCAAATGAGGCCATATATTGCTGCACATAAGCTACATATAAGTGGTAGCAAACACTCACAAATGGACAGTTCTATCTAATCTACATATTGCCCTTAGAAGAACGAGATTCCCTGGAGATTTGTGGAAGATTAATAACTTAATGATGTAGATTCATTTAATCAAAATAAATTTATGACCCCAATTACATTTAATTACTTGCGGATTTTTAAAGTACTTGTTGCTGCCAAAGCTCCAATATCTTTACATTTTTAATTCTTTCATTACAGTTTTATTTATTTTGTGTGTGCCTGAGTATATGCATTTGTGCAGTGCCACAGCGTGCCTGTGGTTATTGGAGCAAACCTTGCAGCAGTCAGTTCTATTCTGTATCTGTGTGGGTCCCAGGATTGAACTCATATCCTTAGGTTTGCTATCAGATGCCTTACTAATAGATTCTCATCACTCGTTGGCCCACATTTTGTTTCCCTTAATGCCTTCTTTCTGTTTAAAAATATCTGATGACCATCTGTTTATAGTAACTCTGCTTTGAGTATGTCTGGAAAACTAGAGTAATTTATTTCAAGTTCTAATATGATAATCACTGGAAAAACTTAATAAATTAGCAAGTGGTATTATTTTTTTTTTCTAAAAAGGGCAACCTATTTCTTTGTGCTGAGGACAGCATTACACAGAATAGAGAAAACATAATATCTCACCACTAATGCATAGCATGCTGGACTGCCTAAAAAATAGATAAAGGAAGATATATCTTTGTGCTTGGGATCATAAAAACAGTATTTGCAACAGTTTTTAATTTTTTAAAAAGAGAAGTTCTGTAGAGGCTTTTGAAATTTATTACTGGAATATCCTTCTCAACCCAAGAGAGTAAATAGTTTTATTTTTATTTTCTAAGCATTAAGTTACTTGATTTTATTCTTGCTCAAGGCCACTCTTTGCCCAGGCAGATAAAGTGAAAAATTTATAATAGAAATTTATTATTATTAAGGCTATATTATAAGCAGATTTTAAAGATGGCTGATTAATTCTTTCACTTAGCAAATATTTATTCTCAGCACACCCCTCTGATGGACTTGTTCTAATTGTTGTAAGGACAGAAATGCTAGTCTCCCGTGACAGCTCCGAATCATAGCTGTTTCTGCAATGGAAATGCCTGGCTCAGTATGTTGAAAGGCTCTGAGGTTCACCTTCATGATGCTAAGCAGAGCTCCGTGTATTCTTCTGAACATATCCTGCCAGCAGCTAGTTATCCACTTCTCATGCTCTCTAGGTGTCCCACCCCCACAGCTCAGACGTTAGCTAATGTCAGTGTCATCCCTTGGCTAGTTCACTGTAAGGGTCCCCTCACACATCCCCCTGTCTCCAGCCTTGTGTACAACATGAATCTCCTTGGAAGTACAATTCCATGGTCTACTTCTTGATCCTCCCCCATTGCTTTTGAAATAAAGTTTACACCCTTAAAACATCACAAAAAGCTCCTGCTAACATTTGCAACCTCCTATTATCCATGCCATAGCATCCTAAGCTTTAGCCATGCTGAGAAGTTTTCTTTCTCCAAATACTTCATATCATTTCTCACCACAGGACCTGAATAGAATTCCCACCACCTCCTCATTTCTCACCAGTCTTACCTGAATCTTTAAGTCTAGAGTTAATTTTCATTTTTTTCCATTGACTGGAGTACTCCTCCAAAGTTAAGCAGCCTTCCTGTCTCTTGAGGCATTTCTTCAAAGAACATGACTGACCGCCTATCTTTACCCCTGTCTAACAGATCTGGTAACCCACTGTTCTACTGACTGTAGCACCATACATGATCCCTAGAGAAAGACACATGCTGAAGAGGGATATTTGACAAGGCATGGGAGGAATGGTTCAGTGAATGAATGGCATGTCTCTAACACATGAAATGTCAGGCATTCATATGCCTTATTCTGGAAAATTTGTCTTTATTTCTTTCTTCCAGGTAGACGACTGTTGAGGTTTTGTCTTTTACTGTCTATTGTAATGCTAAGTGTAATTCTGATTGGTAAATAAAGATGCCGATAGCCAGTAATAGCTGGGCAGAAGAGAGATAGGTGGGTGGGTTGAGGTTTCTGAGGCTTGGAGCCATGAGGAAGAGGAAGGAAGAGGAGCAAGAGGAAGCCACCATGGGATAGAGAAGAACGTGCAGGAGAGAAGAAAGGAGAGCCACCATGGCCTAGGGGCCAAAAGAGCATGGCTTAGAGGGATGACTAACTGGAGTTAAGAGCAGTCCGGATTAAACATAATAAGAATAACTTGGGTTATGGATAGCAGGTAGATTCCAGCAGCATGGAGGGTCAGCAGCTGTCCAGCTTTGTGCTGCTTCAGGCATATTACAATATAAAGGCTCTGTGTGTGTTTCATGCAGGAATGGTCTAAGCTGGAAAGAAACCTCATACCTGGATTCATTTGAATAGTTTTACTACAGAGAGCACCATACCAGATGGTGAAATAAGGCTTGGGACATGGAATCAAGCATGGTAAATACATTCTTCTACAGACACAAAGTGAGCTCTGAGGAAATCATTAAGATACAGTGTAGAAGGCCAGAGTAAAGAGTAGAGTTAGTGCCACTGGAACAAAGGAAGGAAAGAGTAAACCAAGGTCTCAGAGATATGAGCAGGTGCTGACATGAACTTTGGAAGCATAATGATGCCCACTAGACAACTTTGAAAAGCAAAACTGAAAAAAAGATAAGTGTTTTCTCTTTTCTCTCACTCTCTGTCTTACTGCTCCAAGGTCTCTCTCATTGGGAAGCCAATCAGAGTCCTGAAAGTCAGGATATTTGTGACAGCAGCCTCAATAGGTCTGTTTCACTATGGTTGCCTAGGAGAATGTCACTTAGATAGGAAGGGGCAGAAAAGGTGACAGCAAACTCCAAAAATGAGAGAGAGATCACAACTTTCTGCAATGTTGGAGATGAGCACAAGGCCTTGTGTATGTCACACAGGCGGTTCTGCATACTTCCTAGCTCAGAAAAACAGTCCACAACTTTGAAACAATGGAAGAGTCAATAAATTTTGAGTGGGGACAAGCCTTGCTCCAGTAGACAGTGGCAGACCCTGTCTTACAGGAATAAGATTCGGAGTGATAGAGCTTGCACCTGGCATCCTCCTGTGTGCTCCTTAAATGGTGCAGCAGAGTGCATGCTACTGCATACGCATGAGAGACACCACACACACACACACACACACACACACTCACACGCACACGCACACGCGCACACACACACGGTAAACATGCACACAAATGAAAAGAAAAAAGAGAAAGAATCACTAGTCTTATTCACATAAACCCTTCTGGAGAAGCCCCCATAAGTGTGAATGTGTCAGGATGCCTCCCAACTCCCCAACTTTCAACGTTGCTTGATCTCTCATCGTCACATGACCCCAATTCTTCTCTAACTTCCTTTCTATACTAAATTTAGTAAACTCAAGGCCTGTACCTAAGTTGGTCATGCTGTCTAAAACTGACACCCGAGGCTTCTGACTCAGGTTCTTTTCATCCTGGAAGTCTGAGCAGAAACAACTTTCTCTCCTAAACAACAGCCTCGGGTCCCTTTCCTGCAATGACTACTGTCCAGTCCTGTTCATTTCCTTCATACGAAATTATTATTCTCTGGTTATGTTGATTAGTAATTGCCTTGTTTAACATTCTTTTAAAATTTAATTATTTAACTTAATTAATTAAATTAATTAATTATCTTTTTTAAAAGATTTATTTTATTATTTTATTTATGCTACGGTTATGTATCATGTGGTTAAGTTCACATGAGCACAGGTGCCATCAAGGACTAACGGCACCAAATGCCCTGGAGATGGATTTACCGGTGGTTGTGAGATGTTTAATATGGGGGTTGGTAACTGAACCCAAGTCTTTTGGAAAAGCAGCAAGTGCTCTTATCCACTGATGCAACCCTTTAGCTCCCTCATGACCACAGACAGGACCTTGTTTTTCTTGTCTCTATAGTAGCTCTCAGAGGCCACCATAAATTTGCAAACTACTGATACACATCTGTCAAACAAGTGAATAGAAGCTTCTACGTCTACAGGGGATAGGTGCGTGTACATGCATTTATGTAAGTGTTATGTAGTGCTTGCTGCTTCCCTCCTAGGGTACCCACATTTAAAAAACATTTCTTCTCACTTTTTCCATCTTGAAGACAATGAAAACAATGGTAGATTACTTGTTTTTCTTGTGTATCTTACATTAAATTCAGTACTGTTGGTAAATCAATTGCCGTTTACCTACTGTATGCCAGGCACTGTTTGGTATTTGATGTAAATAAAGGATTTTGTTATTTCCATGTCTATAGATCTCAGACACTATGGAAGGCAGTACAAGGGAGGACACATGGTGAGAATTCCTCTAGAATTTTGTACTTTATACGTTAATCTGTAAATTAAATATGGTAATAGCAAGCCTACACGTTCCTGACTTGACTGTCATACGTCTATCTGCGTTGGTGAGCATTTGCATTTTACAGTTTGATAGTTGACGTAAGTTTAGTCTTCTATTTTATTTTCCTGCAGACCAGAAATATATGCAAGAAAATTGTTTTGGGGAAAATAACTTTGCTCATGCAGATACAATTTAACTGAAGAGCAATGTTTAGCAGGGTTTATTCTGCCAAGACAAGAGACTCCCAGTAGGTAATGTGATCTGTAGCTATTTACTCTTTCTCATCCATAGACATGCTATAATACTCAACACAAGTGGGAATAAAAAACTGTGTCTTTTCTCTGCCTCCCTAACCTGATGCTTTTTCATTGTTGCTAAGACTATTTCCTTACAGATTTTTGAATTATTTTATGACAGTAAATGATGGAATAGATTCATAGTACTTTTTATGGTGAAAAATAATACCATTTTATTATCTTTAATGAGTTACTTAAAATTTGCACACAAGGCCATGGAAGAGCTGTTGCCCTTTTGCATTTTCTCATTTTAATTTCTGATATTCACCATATAGACACAAGCACATTGTGCTTTGAGAGGAGCTCTCTGTCTTTCTAGAAACTTTCTCATCTACGAAGTCTTCAATCAGCTTGCAACAGTATCAGATTAACCCCTAGGCTTGAGACAATATTTGCACCTTTAAACTAGAGCTACCATCAGTTTACAGTGCAAACTGTAACATGTGTCATTTGAGCATTTTATTAGCAGTGGCAACAAAAGCAAGCAAGCAAACAAACAAAACAAAACAAAATTCACGCAGTGGCTCTGTACTTTGTGCACATAGGATAGGACAGAAGTGACTTGGCACTAGTTAGGTGAGTCTGGAAACAGAGATGTTCTGGTTCCTTACTGTGTGTCTCTGAACAAAATGAGAAACAAACCCTAGAAGAGTTATCAGATGTGTCATTGTGAACATTCATAAAATGTGTGACTACCCACAATATCAATGTGTAACTGTGATTCGGGAATGCCTTTACCCGAGACTTACAGAATAAGATTGGCATCATATATCAGATATTACAATGAGAACAACTGTGGGTGGTCTGTAAAGAAAAGAGCATAGGAGAGGAGAAGCTGGGGCCCGTGGAGGCAACACTGGCATCCTACCACTCTCCATTTTTTAATGTAAAAATCAACTTAACTATCACTTCTGTGATGGCTGTCACAAGAGATTTTTCCAATCTGAACCCTCTTAATTAGCATGTGTCATAAGATATAGCTCCTTAGGAAAGAGAGCACCAACGTTGCTCAGGAACACGAGGCAGGCCAGGTTGAGCAATACCAGCAAGACTCTCAAGAGAGCAATAGGAAGAGAATGAAAGAAGAGGGAGACATAAGGCCTGGGAAGAGAGAAGAAGAGGAGGGAGAAAAGAAGGAGGGAGGGAGAGGTAGATGAGGGAGGGGAAGGAGAATAGGGAGAAAGAAAACAAGAAATAATAGGAAAAGGAAGGTGGGAGGGACTTGGGTAATAATATTGAGTTCATTTACTTTACCTTAGTATTTAAAGTTCAACTGTAAGCCAAGAATAGCATCGTTTTTCTTTGGTGAAATCAGGCAGTCTCCCAGTACAAAATCTCTGTCACTATTTCTCAAAAATACAAAGCAGGAAGGTAAATATCTAAGGATTGTTAACTTTCTTTCCTCTTTTCTACTTATTAAGAGAAAATATCTTTAAAATACCTTATTTATTACAATAGAAAGAGAAATGCACCAATATAAAGACATCAGAAAGAATAGCAATATGTTGACATAAATTGGGATATAAACAAAAAAACATATGCTTAATTAATGATGCTGCTAAACTAACCTCCTTTTCCCACTCTCTTTAAGGACAAATGCTAGAATTAATGCCTGCTACACATTCCTGACTTCATATGCCAGGTGTGTGAGCCTCCCAAGTGTGAGGTTATGTGACTTTTATACTGATTTTTATCTATACATTAGACTTCAAAACTCACTGTTTTCATCATTTGATAAAGCTCATCTTTCCATTAACGATATCACATATTGAATGAGCAGTAAACAGAATCTCTTCCTTAAAAAGGTTAGGATGGTCACCATGGTCTGTGTCCCTATCGGCTGAAATGATATTTGATTTGGTGAGGTGAGACATATATCACAGGCACTCCCAGTGCTGGCCAAGAGGATATTTCACTGCATGGGAGGGAGGACTTACAATTACTCTGTGCTCTCTACTGCAGTATTTTATTTAGGACACACCATTGACAGCCTCTCTCATTTTCATCATTTTTGGGGGCTGGGTTGCTAACCCTTTAGAAACTATGCACACACACTCACACATGTGCAAGTACATGCACACAATTACACAACCCACAACTGTACCCCTGAAAAATATTACAAAGCTCTTTTGGTCTGTTCTCTCTTACTTATTCCCAGAATTGATATCTCTCTCTCTCTCTTTCTTTGTCTGACTTTGTCTCCGTCTTTCTGTCTCTCTGTCTCTCTGCCTCTCTGCCTCTTTCGATGTATATGTCTTTCTCCTGAAACCTTAACAACAAATTTATTGATACATGATTTAATCAATTTATCATCATTTAAAAGGGATGACAGTTTATTAATTTTTGTAACCAAGGCACCAACACACAATACTGATTCTAACTAGATGGGTCAGGCTTGATGAATTAATTGATAAAATATTTGGCAAAAAAACAAAGGTCTTTACTTAATTCTCCCTTGACTTGACAGTATTAAAAACTTACAGTATTGAAGACTCTTCAATGTAAACTAGTTCAAGTCAATTTTATTTTTACTTAAATTCTTGAAGTACCTTATCAATTTATTTGATTCTGTGTAAAAACTCAAAATTCAACACACCTTGGAAACCGAAGTTTTGCATCCAGCATTACTTACATTTTTGTAAAAGGTTCACATGAAATTTTTTCTATTCAAGATCATTGAAAACATAATGAAATCGTTCTACTTTACTATATTTAAATCAATTAACTTGTAAAATCAAGTTTACTTGTGCAGAGTACAGCTACAGTCGAGATTTTCTATCACTAACTGAAGCTTTGTTATACGACAACACTACCTTTTATACAATTTTATTTTGTTTTTAAGAGAAAATTCAAATGTGTTTAGTTTCAGATCTTAGACACATAACTTTCCAAGTGACTTTGATTTTCCTAAAATAACTGCAAGCAGTTTTTATTCAATCAAGCAATCAATACATACATATTGAGCTGTTCTATTTACTGAGACTGTTGGGTACTGACTATTCTAACTTACTGTGAGTGACTCCCTCATTTAGGAAGCACATACACAAAAGCAGGGGCAATATATCTTATCTCATTGTCACTTTCTATTAATTATCTTACAGTTTTCTGTTTGACCAATCTTATTTTTCACAATTTAAAGTGTTAAGTTGTTTAAAGATGATGGTTCTTCCTCTGTTATGAATCCTCTTTCCTTGCATAATTGATTTTTGTCATGGCCTTCTTCCTTTCTTCAATATTCTTCTGATGCTTTAATTTATGCTTAATTTATGTCATATATCATATACTCATACATCATATAACTCAATCTTTGAGAGATAAATGTGATTTTAAAATAAATTAAAGCAGACATTATTTTATTTCTATGATATTAGGCTAGAACAAAGAAGTAATTTCAGACAGAAATCTAAATTTTAGGCTAGAACAAGGAAATAGGCTTCAGACATGAAATTGACTTTGGGCTAGGACAGGGAAGTTGGCTCAGATACTTTGGTCATCCTGATAAGCCCTTAGAAAACAGTGATCATGGGAGTGTTTGCATAACTGGGTTTAATGCCTCGCTTCTTCTTTGACTATTTGTGTTTATTGTGTTGCTTGTTCCTTGACTGTTTGCATCTATTGTATTGCTAGACCCTTAACCTAGAACTGACCTTAATACATGTATGTAATTAAAATGGTATAAAAGCATAAAGGAGGAGGGGGGGATGGGATCCTGGGTTCTAGGGACAGGAAATGGGTTAAGGGGATGACATCTGTATTGTAAATAAATAAAATATCCAATAAAAATTTAAAAAAAGAATATAATTTCTCTATTCTAAAAATTGTAGAATTATTATGTTATGTTTGTTACGGTAGGTATAAAGCACTGTTTCTAAATTACACTTTTACTGAAAGTGTGCAATGCCTTGGCTTCTGTTCTTTTTATTTTTTAGATTAAAATGGATTCTTAAGTTGCAGAGAGCATGTTTGTGTGGTACTTTGTATGGCACCCCACTATGCATACCATAGACAACTTTAGGCCACTCAGCCCATGTTCCTCAGCAGTAGGCAGAACTCTATTTGAATTTATTCTACTGTAGAAAAGTCCACACCAAAATTTTACTTTCTTACTAGAATTCACTAGAAGTCACTGTAAATAGATACATTATTGAAGGAGATAATGGTCGGAGGGCATTTGTCCAGGTAAGTGACCTTGACCCAACATTACAGGAGCTCCGAAGTTGAAAGGTCATTTAATGCCATGAAGTTCACTGATTCAAGTCCGAAGTACAGAAATACATGGCAGATTGAACCAGTTTCATGTAGAAAGAGATAGTTCTTCAGATTACAGAGATGGCTCTGGGTGAGAGTGCTTGCAGCACAACATGCCAACCTGCATTCAGGCTCCCAGCACCTATGTAAATAGCTGGGTGTGAACCACTTGCCTGCGGTCCCAGTATTTGGGGGAGGGAGGGGCAGAAACAAGATCACTGAAACCTGCTGGCCACCAGCCTGGCTCTAAGCTTAGTGAGAGACTTTGCTTCAAAAGGAGAAGATGGAGAAAGACAGAGCAAGATGCCCAGTCTCTTTCTGGCTTCTGTAAGTGTGTACCCAGCCACAAGCATCCACACGCACATGTATATACATCACATAATATACTGTATTAAGAGACTTATATTCCCACATGCTTCTGAAAAAAATGAATAAATAAACAAATGCCCAGGTCTTTAACATTATCTTTAATTCATATTATCAAAGAAAATATTCCTGAGAACCATTTTTAAATCTCTCTTTCAAGTTGTATATCTTTATTTTTCTCTAGAAACATCTATAAGAGACCATGCTCTCTGTTGCAAGAGTCCTGATACACTTTTCTTCTGCCTCAGTAGAGTAGTTACATTCTCTTGATCATGGTGAATGAGCAGAAAGCTCTTTATCATCTTTTGTCTTGTTTTCATTCTGCCCTGAAGAAGAAAAGCAAGATAAGATAAAGGAAGCGGTTGCAGCTACCCAACTATGCTCTGTTGACTCCTGTAAAAATAACTGTTTCCAGGTCAATACATCTTAGCTTTCCCTCCATAAAAGAGTAGGAGCTGTAAATAACACGATGCAAAGAAATGTGTGGTACCCATATGACCCAGCATTGTGTTCTGCTGAGTTCTAACTTTGGCTCCTCATTAAGTCAAGTCATCCTTAATAGCTACATGGTCTGAAAACATAAACCACAAAAAACAAGAGCTATTCCACAATGGTACTACACTCATACCTAAAGTGTGTGTGTATGTGTTTGTGGGGTGTGTGTGAGTGTGTGTGTGTGTGTGTGTGTGTGTGTGTGTGTGTGTGTGTGTGTGTTGTAAGTAAACCTTCATGTTGGTCTGTGCATCTGTGCCCTCAGGAACAAGGCATCCACATCAGGATAGGATGTCTTCCTAAATTGCTATCCCCCTCATTTTTTAAGACAGGGCCTCTCAAGGAAACAGTCATACACTAGCCCAATGAACTTCAGAGATGTGTCTTCACTTCCTGCTACTGATGTTCACAGTGCTCCCAGGACTGGGATTATGCTGGGATTCTAAGTGTATATAGACACACCTATGCTTAGTTGCATCTTCACTTTAGGTGTGACTGAATTTCTTAAATATCTTCATTGAGTACATTTCCCATAATCCTTAGGCTTCAGTTCTACAGAAGTGTTCGTAGCCTAGAGTTGTGGTGAAGAATCTTTTCTTAGGATCACAACTGTGACATCCACATTAAAGGAGCATGGATGATCCATACGCTCCAAGTTTACCTAGAAGCAGTCAACAATCAAACATGTAACATGAGAAGAAATGTATGCCTGTAACTATGCAAAATAAGCAGCCTGGAAAGCTTAGAGATGTTCTGTGAAACCATGCTTTAGAAATAATTCTTGATGTAAAAATTAAATTAGTTTACCTGAAAAGTTAAATGGTGGTCCTTTTACTTCTCAGTAACCCTAATAAAATGTAGAGGACAAGGCACTGAACACTGATGCTTGGAGTTTGCTTCAGATAACCTTGGATACTAACAACGTTCAACTTTCAACCCCATTAAACCATTCAAGACATTTTTCAGAATTTTGGACACAGTTCCTTGAAAGAGAGCTCATAGTTTCTCTAAGTATTTGGCATTTTGTGTGGCAGATGAATGGATGAATGAATGAAATAGATTATGAATACTAGAGGCTGTCACAGTGAGTCAGTTGCTCAGTCTACTGCCAGCAAAGTGTAATTAGAAGTTGATCCTTGGATGGCGACAACTCCAAAGGTCCATGGAACACTGGGGAACACACAGGGGCCAGTCAGTTCGTTGAAGAACAATCAGGGCTTGACTGGGAGATACAGCAGTGAAGAGCAGCTCAGAGAGTTGGGGAAACGGCTTCCCTATAAGATAAGAGAAGATGAACAGAAATGCTGGCAAGAAGCCATGGCACAAAGACAGCTCTGATGTCTGTTCAGTCCCATTGTCCACTTTGTCATCAAGTTACTTGTCTTTTTGCTGTTGAGTGGCAAGTGCGCTTTATGTATTATGGATACTAATCCTATCAAAAGTCTAAACAGCCAACTTTGCAGGAACAGAAAGAGCAAGAGTCCCTATAAGGAATGGAGGCAGTAAAAGGGGGGGAGGGTAGTTGTCTGATGGATGAGGAGTTTGTTTCATAACATGAAGAAGTTCTAGATGTCTATTTACCAGTGTAAATATATATACCATCATTGAGCAGGACAATGAAAACATGTAAACTGGCAAATTTCATGGTATGTGTTTTGCTGTAATTTTAAAAATGAAAATAGGGTCATTGTGAGAGAAGATTAACTAGGTTATGTTTTAAAGAAACAGAAGTCAGAAGACCAGTGCTAGAACAGTTGGTTTTTCTTCTGTGCACCAAAGTTCACCCCATTAGCAACAGTCTCTGGGCAGACTGGGCAGAGACAGTGTGGACACAGTTCTAATGCCCATTCAGGACATTAGTTAATGCTAGTTAATGCTTTAAAAGAAAGTTCACAGGGGTTACTATTAATTTTTTTAATTGTTGCTGTTGATTTCTAGAAACTGCTTGACTGCAAACTAAGCAAACATGTGTTCCCTTGATTTTACTTTGTCCTAGTTTGGTCAAGATAATTGCTAGCATAATATTTGGAACTAATTTTTAAACCTCAATATGCTTTAATCTTAATGATTTGCTTTTAAATTACCTTAGTCTCATTCCTCCCAAATCCCTTCACGAACTGCTTGCTACAGTGTGTCCTGGATTTGACAGGCATGGCCTGAGAGCTACTGGGTCTCAGTTATTCCCAGTGACAACTTCATAGAAACTCCCTGCTGAAGTCCCTCAAAGCATATCCGGTACTTAAAAGCACTTGGCCACACTGCTCATGAATGGAGGAAAAGGGACAAGCAAACATTACCTCTGCTCAAGCCAGAGAAATTCTGAAGTCTTTGCAGTCCATGGTTTGAGATAACCTATTGACTTGTCCTTCAGGACTGATTGTGGGTCAGTCCTAGGGAAAAGAGCAAAGGTGAATTCCTAAAGGACAAGCAAGACAGGGGCTTCTGTCTCTAGTGAGGAGGCTGTAGTCACTTAAGCCAAGTGACATACCTAGGGGCCCAGTCTCAGAATCAGGGGGACTCTAGCTGAGCTAGCTGGCTGGCCTGGCTAGAGGAGAGGGAGATTAAAGGCAGGAGGCGGAGCTGCGGGGCGGCGGGGGCGCGGTTGGCGGCGGCTGGAGCAGGCGGGCTCGTAGGCGGCGCCGCAGCCCTAGCCCGTCCGGCTCAGCGGTCTGCGGGTCCCGCGCTGCCCTGCTCCCTTAGTGCTCCGTTTCTGCACTGAGCGGCTGGCCGTGCGTACACCTTCTGGAGAGTTTGCCCTGGAGCTCGGGCAAGTTTCTTCCCCAGCCCGCTTTGTCGAAGTGGTACCTGCAACAGCTCCAGGGGCGGATGCCGAGGTAACTGCACAGAGACTCAGGGAATGCGCGGTACCCTGAGTCCAGGCGCCTCTGATCATCGGGGTGGGCGCCGCTCTGGGCAGGGGAGGCGTGTATGGTACCTTTGCGGCTTCATCACCCCTGGGGTTGAGAGTGGCATCTTTTGACTCCAGTAATCCTCTCTTGGGGCATTACAGCCCACTTTAATCCACTTTTTTGGATGTCGAAGGGGCGGAGAGAGTGTCTGAAGACTTGGAGACCAGTGCACGCACCCAGGGGTAACTTAGTAGCTACCTGGATTGAACTCCTGGCGCCCCACCCCCACCTCCTATCCCCAAGGTGCACTGTGAACTCCAGTATTCTGGCGACACACCCGCGTGGGGACATGTAGAGCTTGGAAACAGGACACCGGAGGGAAGAGTGTTGAGTTTCCCAGTGCCGGTCTGTCCAGTCCTCTGGCTTGTTTGGTAAAAAGATGATTGTCCCTACCCTGATGCCTCCTTTGCACTGGCCCCAAACTCCGTGCAGAGACTGCGGGCAAGGAAGGAGGGAAGATTCTGAGCATGGGCGAAATGATGGCTAAGCAGAGGGCTTGAGAGGGGCAAAGTGAGTCTCAGGTGTGAAGCAGGTGAGGGAGGAAGGATGCAGGTTTCCCATCATTCCTGTGGGGTTCCTTTCGCACCATTCCCTACCCCTGTTCTGACTGGTTTGAACATCCTGCCCAGCAGCATGTTTCTATAGAAAGGCTAAAATGTAGTTATGTTTGATGCCTGTCAGGAGTTATTTCTAACTAAGTTCCTACGTGTGAAGTCTACAGCTGTGGCCCCTCTCCCTCAGATCCCAGTTGGCCGACCTCAATACTCCCACGGGCAAATTGTGCCTGAATCAGCCCCAGGATTTTGAAAGGAATAGATGTATAAAGCATAGAGTGTGTTTCTGTGAGCACCAAGTCCCTCCAGCCCCCGTGTTCTGTCAGGGGGTCCAAAGCAAAACACTGTGGACGTTTAATAGGAAATCCCCCTCTTCAAGGTCCCCTTTTCGGATAATCAGGATAGTGATTAACCAGTAGCTAATTCTCTGCATTATTCTAGCTCTACGCAATTTTATTTTCATTATTCCTGCTGGCTTAAAGAACACGGACTTCTTGTAGACTCACACAAAACACAGTGTGGCCGTATTTAATATTTATCTGTCTTCCTGAGCCAATGGTCCTGCCACCTGCCACTTCCCCAGCGTAATCATAACACCATATGCCTGTCTACCAAACTGAGGATAGGAAGAATAGCATTGTTTTGCATGGGCAAAAGTTCCCAACTACCATATTTTATCATTGTTGTTTAATTGAACAGCTTCAGTCAAAATGAATCTGTTTAAGACGGGACAAATTTATATGTCTACCCAAAGCTTCAAACAAAATACCTGAACACTCACAGTTGGTTAGGAAATGAGGGAAAATTAAACTATCGTCAAATGAGAAACATTTTGATTGAATGCAGTCAATAAGAAACAACACTTATCAAACACCTAGAAAAAATGAGAACTTTTTTATTTTATGTGCTTCTTAACATTTCCACTGGAATAGTGCCTTCCTTCAGAAAATGAATACCTTGAATACGGAGTTGATCTTTACTAACGGAATGTCATAGTGTGTGATATAGGAGCTTGGTGACAGTCCAAAAACGAGTGTTTTAAATCATCCCCAACCATCTGTTCTCTCCCACTTGCTTACAGTGCACTGTTTTATTCTCACAGGTATCTGAGCATGCTAACTCATTTCACACCTCTGCACGAGCATCCCCAAAGCTGACATTGGTGTCAAACTGATGCACCTTTCACAACCGTTATCAGGCTGCAAAGTTTCTACAATAAGCCTTTGGTTCCAATCAAGGAAGAACTCAAAAGTCTTGAGGCATTTGGCCCAGGCTGCATATATTCCAGGAAGTTCTAATTGTTTGTTCTTCCAACTTTAGCTATTACAGAGAAGCTGGACATTAATGCAGCTAGAAGATCTCTTGGTGATATTATTTCCTTCATGGTGAAAATGGGCATCAATTGATGTTCTAAAGATATTGGTGAAACATGTCTTGATCTCTAAACATTAATATGGCTGTACCAACTCCCTGGGGGGAAATTATGAATTAAAAAAATCAGTGTTCCAGACATTGACTAGATAGACATAGGGAAAGAGAGATGGCTCATTGGGATAAGGAGCTTGCTGTCAAGCTTGATGACCTGAAGTCTCCTAGGACTTACGTGGTTGAAGGAGAGAGAAGACTGTCTAACTCTCCTCCCACCTGCCCCTTATGCACACACAATATGCACACATGCACAGCCACTGTCTCACTTCTCTGTTGCTGTGAGAAATCGCCAAGCCAACTAATAAAAGAAAGTGTTTAATTGAGCTTTTGGCTTCAGAGGGTTAGAGTTCCTAATAGTGGAGCAAAGTGTTGGCAGTGAATATAGATGAGAGCTCACATCTTGATCCAGAAGCAGGAAGCAGAGAGCATTCTGGGAATAGCAACCAGTCTTTGGAAACCTCAAAACCACCCTGAGTAGCATACCTTCTCTAACAAGTTCACACATTCTAATCCTTCCCAAACAGTTTCACCAAGTAGGGACCAAGATTTTAAATATATGAGCCTATAGGGCCATTCTTATTCAAATGACTATACCACCAACACACACACACACACACACACACACACACACACACACACACACCATAGATAGACCTAAATAATGCACAACAATTCTGCCATAACTATTCCCATGCAAGAATAACATAGGATAGCATATAAATTATGAATGGTTTGTGGGTATAGTCGTTTATATGTATGTCTTGGATTTGAATGAATCAGCATGCATGCAATTGATAAATGGACTGACAATCTCTGTTTTGTAACTATTATCATTCATGGTAGATTAGAGGTTTTTGAAACCATTCCCATCCAACTCACTATTTTTCTATAACTCAAATATTAGAAAGGGTTTTTGTGTGTATGTATGTACTTTGTACAGGTGCAGCTTGTGTGTAAGAGTGTGTGTGCATGTATGCACATACATGTGGAAGCCAGAGAACAATCTTGGAGGTTTCTTCTCCTGAGATTTCATCCACTGTGTTTTTTGAGGGAAGGTCTCTCATTGGCTTGGAGCTCACAGTTAGGTTTGGGTGACCTACCAGTGAGCCCCACATCTATCCGTCTCCACTTTCCTAGCTTTGTGATTACAAGGTAGCACTACTATGGACTACTTTTTTCACAGAAGCAAATTTTGTTGTAAGTCATCTCTACAGCTCCATGTTTACTTACAAGTCATAAAAATCACCAATTCAAAGCCATATGACGTGTAGGTGTGTACTTGTTTGTGTGTGCATACATGTGTGTGTGTGTATGTGTGTTTCCACATGCTCATACATTTCAGTAATTGCCCTGTCCCCCCAAACCTTTGGGATTATGTATCACTCAAAATGAAGTCCTTCAGAATGGCCAGAAAGTTAGATCGATTGCTTTAATCTAAGTGCAGCACCCCGATTTACTTTCTTGATTTTAGGGAAAAGGTGGTGGTGGTTTTGCTCAGATTGCAAATATTTGATACCCAAGGCGTAATGAAAATTCAGATCAGGCTTCTTATTGCCCATACAATCATGGACTGGGCTTATTTTGAAGATCTTAAGGTTTCAACTTAGAAGCAGCAGAGCACTGAACAGAGTAAATCCAAACTATAGATAATTCTAAACGTAAAGTTGCCCTTAAAATATAGTCTAATTTAAATCTTTATTTCTTACATAAGAATGTGTTAC
The DNA here is from genome assembly GCA_030674055.1 of Rhabdomys pumilio. Lineage (NCBI taxonomy): Eukaryota > Metazoa > Chordata > Mammalia > Rodentia > Muridae > Rhabdomys > Rhabdomys pumilio. The sequence goes on from JANHMN010000013.1 coordinate 67,943,037, forward strand.
CTCTTATTTTTTGGTGTACTAAAAATGAATTATTGAGGGGAAACTGTTTTGCCATGTATGGTAGGCACTCTGAATTATTCATTTTAATGAGAGGAATAGAAGCAAAGATAATCTAAAATCATGGTTATTTAAAAAGTCGTTTGTGTTTGTCTTTAGAATAGGGTATGTGTTTGGTTTGAAAAAAGAGTCCCATTGTTAGTGTGGGCAAGTTGCCTTTCTAATTTTGTTTTTGTTTAGGTTAATTTTTAAATGAGCTTACATGCCTCAAATACCAAAACCAGTTTCTAAGGAGGTGGGGCAGGTGGGCATCTTGCCCAGAACCAAGCTGGGTGACAGAAATAAGCAAATCTGGAACAAAAACTTCCCAGTGAATTATGTATAATTCACAACAAGACAATCAAGACTGTATTGTATGCCATTTAATGGACATGTCAAGCATTGGATATATTCCTGGGAAAATGAGGTTTGTTTGTTCTCTCTCTCTCTCTCTCTCTCTCTCTCCCTCTGCCTCCTTCCCTCCTTCCCTCCCTCCCTCCCTCCCTCCCTCTCCCCCCTCTCTCTGTGTTGTATGCATATGCGTGTGGGGATAAACACATGGAGGCCAAAGGTAACTCATTTCTTCCTTTATTGTGTTCTACCTTATTTTCTAATTTTCTGAGAAAATCATTGAACCTGAAGCTCACTGATTGGCTCTGCTGTCTGGTCAGTAAGCTCCAGGGATCTGCCTGTCTTCACCTCCCGGTGCTGGGATTACAGGCATGAACATCCACTCCTTGAGTGCTGGGGATTGGAGCTTCGGTACTCAATGTTTAGTGAGCACTTTAGCCACTGAGCCCTCTCCTTGGCTTTCAGTAAGGGTGCTTTACTCCAAATTTGGGAACTTTAGTCTGACTTCATTATGTTTTAAAATATCATAATGAGTGTTTATTGTGCTAAATAGAAACAGGTCTTACAAAGTTGAATTTGCAAGTGTTTTCCTAATGCCCTTACCTGTGTATGGTGTTGAATGACATTCCCAAGCCTAGTGGAGGAATTTGCAAAAGCAGTAGCAGCATGAAGCTATCTGAATAAGGGATTTGGCCTGTTTGATCTCTGTACCTATGTTCCAAATCAAAACCACATTTCGTCAACGGGTCCCTTTTAAGTATCCACTGTTACTGTAGACCCGGTTAGATAAAATAACTGAAGTTCAGCAAGACTGCCAATTTAACAGATTTCTATTGTGTTTTTCAAAAGCTCTAGGGCAAAATTGCTTGTGGATGAAATAGTTGCTTGAACAGGACGCTGAATCACACACAACAGTCGCAGTTAAATGCTTTGTTTATAGTCAGTGTTTAGTTGCATATAGACTTGTGCAGTCTCTGACCTTGTGGACTCAAAAGGATCGGAAAACTGCTGTGTCAAAGGTTAGAAATGCCAAAAATATACGATTGGAAAAACAGATAAGATCATTTTTATTGCAAGAATTCACAGCCAAATTGTAGTTTTTATAGACGTGGAGAGAATGGCAATAGAAAAAGAGATGTAGCCTTCAGAACGAAGGCTGTGCCCTCAGAATAAATGTACTTACTGATAAACATGGAGGGCTACATTTTGGTTTTGTAAAGCATGACTTTTTCTTTTTTAAGGCTAGATTAGGATGAGTATTTTAGAGGAGATGTCATGGTTGGAAATGTAAAAATTGAGACCTACAGGATCTATTTTATATTAAATTTATTATGGGAATCAATTTTTCTTGGTCAGTGTTGAAGTATTAAAATGAAAATTATACATTTTTTTTCACAGAGATAAAAAGACATTAAAAAAATTATTACAGTTTAATAGTTAAGGAAGTGATGGTGGCCCACAGGGATCACAGTGAGTTGAGGAAAGCCACACTGGTAGGGAGTGGCAGAAACCAGACACCTGCTCTGACTCACTCCAACCCAGACATTGTACAGTATTGCCATGTTAGAGATGCATGACTGGTTTATGGTAGTTACGAAGTGAAATGATACAAAGGTGTTGGCAAATACAGAAATATGATTGGCTGTCTTCTGTCAAACACTGAGAGCAGTCACTGCATTAGACTCTGGTCCTTAGTCTCTACCTTCTTATTAAAAACAATTATTTTGTGCTAATTTATTCATATTCTGAAATGTAATTTGAACTAATGTAGTTGGTGACAATATCTGTAATGGAAAGTAACCCCAAGACAACAGTGATTCTGTAATGGAAAGTAACCCCCAAGACAACAGTGTGTGTCTCCCTGTGCTTAGAGATAACTTCACTAGAGCACAGAAGGGACCCAGAGCTGGTGTGCATGCCTGGGCTCTGTAATAGATACCCACAAAATACATTCAAATGTAAGACAAATAAATATATTAGAAGAAATGGAGTATGAGAAGTCCGGGAAAATGAGACAATGAGGGTGGACAGAGGGTAGATTAATCACAAAGTACAGAGAAGGAAAAAGGAAATAGTTGTTACTGTCAAATGGGGAATAATTGCCAAGTCAAATACAGACAGTTGGAGCAGAAGAAATATGGACTTGTGTTTTGCAAATAAGAGAGTGAGCACTCTTAACCCATAGCGTCCAAGCTTCTGACAGCTCCATGGAGAATGTTCACTTCATTCCTTAGTGATATAAACTCTACTTCTGTGACCTTTGCCATTTACCATGGTATTGGTAACATCATGTTGAAGTGAAAACTATTGATTTAATGCTGCTATTTCTATTATTATTATACAATTTTTGCTCCAAAACCAGGAGGCAGAGTACACAAAGTGACTACATCTCCTAGCAACCTTCCTGTAAATTTCTAGACTTCGGTTGAAATTCTTAACAAATTCCTAGTTATAACTGGTACTGTTCAACGTTTTGATATTCTAAGTTTATTTCAGAGACACATATTATTGTATGGAATATTTGGGAGATTTTAGTATGTGGTACCCTCTGACTTCCTACTGAAAGGCAGTAGCCACTGCCCCTGACTCAAACTGTGACTGCTCTGAGGGTACACTCTCCTTCTAAGATATTCCCCAGGGGTGACACTGGCCCTAATGAGAGCCATATAGCTATGGAAACAGGATCTTTATGTAGGCTGCGACTATGTTCCATGCTGCTATTGTCTGTTCACACATCTTTTCAGTGGGATCATCTCACTTGCCCACAGGTGTCCTGTCCTCAGTGTATCAGAGCCATGAGCTTCATTGCCCTCTAACTGGAGCATGTCTCCTGCTGTACTTCTGATGTCACTTCTTCTCTGGTACTTGTTTCTTGTAGGAAACTGTTTACTTGTAGATAACTATGAGTGGTAAATGCTAGTGTATAAATAGACTAATAGCTTCATTCTCTCAATCCATAACTTTGTTTAAATACATTTCTGTAGAGAACATTTAAGGCTTTCATATGTATATGTATACACATATCTATACATGTATATATGAATATAAAATATGTAAATTTATACATATGTATTTTGTGTATATGTGTTTATATTATATTTGTACATGTGTATATATAACTTTAGACAGTAGAAACAGAAAGTGAAATTTTATTAAAGTTGCATTTTTAATGTTCTTGAAACATGCTTATGCAAACAAGAATTTGCACTAGTCCAATATTAGAAGTCACACATAATATATTATGCTTCGAAGCATGCTTATAGCAGAGGCCAAAATCTATTGCCAACCAAAATAAACTATTGAATTAGAATTTTGTTATACTGCTTGAAATGAATGTACTCATGACAGAATATAGGAGTCAGAAGATTATAGAGTTTCAATGTCTGCCTTAGAGATGTTTAAACCTTGCAATGTTTACACCTAAAAAGCATACCAACTTATCTTCTCTTCACAAAATATACTATTTATAAAGAGGTGAGAGAGTTTTGAATAATCTCTCTCTCTCTCTCTCTCTCTCTCTCTCTCTGTCTGTGTGTGTGTGTGTGTGTGTTTGTGTGTGTGTGTGTGTGTGCGCGCGCGCGCGCACACGCGTAGGCATACATATGGCATAAGGTTATATAAGATGCAAGAAGAGAATAAAATTCAAATGTTCTTACTCTAAATACTCTTTCTCTATGGCCATACATGAATCTTATACTTGTGAGAATGAAGAGCTAATATAAACTGTCATTTCAGTATTAGAGATAAGCAAGTAACTTTGATTAAATGACTGCATTGTAAGACATTTGTTTCCATAGATACTTCCCACTTCGATGTGTCTTTCAGAACATCATATATCTTACTGCCTTTAGAAGAGAAGCACATGATGGAGGTTGTGCTATGTCTGTGTGAATTTGAGTATCCGATTGTTTTTGCTGAGTCCTGGATTCTCTACACTGGACATTATAGGTCACCTATCTGAGAGGTAGCTCTTCCTTCAAAAGAGATGCAGCCATGGTACAGAACACAACTTGCCCATGATTGTTTTCCTGTGTATAGTTTATTGACACTAGAAGATTCTTGGTCAACTGAATGAATCACATCCAATGTCACATTGACCCCTGAATTTCCTCATCTACTTTTGTCACAGTTTCTAAAGTGAGTCCAGCAATGCCGTGGGAGTTAACAAAAGATGAGGTGGGCTGTAGGATTGTGGGATGTTAAGTAGAAGAGGTGCTACTGTCATCCCGTGAAGTACGATAGAGGCAGTGAAATTTTATTGGGATAGCTGTCGTTTCTTGTTCTGTGTTTTATTTGTGGGTGGAATAAAGGCAAAGATTGTGAAGTAAGCCATTCTTCCTGTCCTCTCCTGTTAGTTTTGTGATTCGAGAGAAAACCTTTGTCAGAATGTACAGACACAAGGCACCCCATTTTGCCACCCACATAACCCTCTTTAATCTAGCAATGAGGTGTTGCTCTTAGTTGAACTCTACAAAACATGATTAGGATGAGGAAAGCACCTCTCCTATGTGGTGAGGACATTTCAGAATCTCCTGCTGTTGTTAGTGCCAACAGGAGAACACACAAGAGGGACAGCACTGTTCATCCAAGAGTATGCTATTTACTTTTTCCATGGTTTTACAACCAGGAAGTTCCTAATTCCACTTAGCTCAGCAGTCATTTCTGTCATGTTTTCTTTCCTCATTTATACTTTGAAGGAATTAAAGCAGTATAAGCTTGTTTTAAGTAAACAACCTCTGTGAAGTCTTAGAGAGAATGAACTTAGCTCTGTACCATAAAAGTTAACTTCAAAAAAAAAAATAAATAAAGGTAATGAGTTTTAAAAACATATTTCTAAATAAGGTTGGGTTTTCCCACAGGATTCTTTGAATGGATTTTCAAAACGTAGGCAGTTTATTTCTTTCTCAAGATCAATTTCTCAAACATTAAAAATAAAACTTAGGATCTGGAGAGATGCCTCAGAAACTGAAATCACGTGGTACTCTTCCAAAGGATCTGGGTTCGATTCCCAGCACCCATGTGGCAGCAGACACACAGTTAATGCAGACTTACATGTGGACAAAACACTTATAAAATTAAATTTAAAAACAAGAAAGCTTACTTATTAGTGACACTGTTGGACGTGTGCTGTTTCTATACTCTCTCATTTTACCTTGTGCCTAACTTATTAGCCATACTGTTGTCAGTGCACTGCTTCTATTTTTTCCCACATTGCCTTATGCCCTTTACACTTTATTTTCAGCTAGGACCTGCAATCATCAGGGAGAACTGGTCTGTGACTTCTGTAAGGCTGCCATCAGCTGAGTGAATTGCTGCAGTTTTTCTAGCTCTTTGTATCTGGAGTCCAAAGAGCTGGAAATGCTCAGCTGTTAAGCAGTTAAGGAGCTACCTGAATTACACAACACCTTATTGGTCGAGCCTACAAATACATCACTAGGTGGAAAGTATGGCAGAGTTGCTTTCTTTTTCAAATATGGATGATTAGATAATTATAGCAGAATCCAGAGGATGAGCTTGCCTACCGCTTAGCTCCTAAGTACCAAAGACCATCTACTTAGAACCTCAGAAATTTGACTCTTTTGAGGGTTCCCCACATACAGAGATCAAGTATTGTTCAACAAGAATTTCATGAATTATCAGTGTACATTTAATATAGAATGCTTTGAGACCCATAAACATAGCTCAGAAAGCCCCAATCAGTTTCGCAAATCAAACTTGGAACATCTATTCTTCTGCTCTTCACACGAATCTCCAATGCCCCCAAGCCTTGGTGCTGTAGTCAACAATCTCCCTCCGTCAGCCACCATCAAGCCTTTCATCATGTCTTATACTTGCTCCCATGGTACATTTCTAACACTGTTGCCTCTGTCACCACTGGAGTCTAAGCTGTCACCCTTCTCATAGATCGGAGCAGATGTGCCAAGGTTTCGGGAGTAATCTGGTATTGCCCCACCTCCAATACAGGGACAGACAAGCCTCTCCCCAACACAAAGATAGTTATCACTCCTCTTACTGCATACATCACGTACATAGATTGACATTACTTTGTTCAAGACAAAGACCAAAACTAAATATCTGATTCCTTGAAGCGCAGAGAGGTTAGATGCCGGCAGTCTCATCCCTTCACTGTTCACCCTCTTTCCTCTGCCCTATCTGTCTGTATGGCTTCCACTTCTTCCAACACACCAGACTCTCATCCCCACACATCCTGAATACCATGCACAGACAGAGCCTCATTAACTCTTAGTCAATGTCATCAATATAGCAACTTACATTTCAGTTCCTCAAGTGATCCAAATCCCTCATCATATACATTTTCACACAAACACACAAACACATACATTTGCATGCATAAATATTCAATAGTTATGTACCCATAGCCTCCAGTGTCCCCTTCATTAGTGTAACATATTATCCACTAAAGTAAGGACTCATCTAGATTGATGATTGTTGTATTCCAAGAAAAGCAATACGCTGGAGTGTACACTTACATCAGGATTGGCTGATGTAAATATTTGCTGAATGAATGCTGGCTGGGCCTTCATTTATTTATTCCTGTAAGTGCCATTCTTGCAAATAAATTCCATGTCTTCACCATCCAGTATTCTATTATGAAGATACATCATGACCATTTAATTGAGGTTTGCTTTCAGTTTCAGAGGCTTAGGCCATAATATTCATGGCCAGGAGAATAGTGGTACACAGGCAGATGTGGTAGCTGAGACTTTTACATCTGGATCTGAAGGCAGCAGGAAGGCAGGAGGGACTAAGTTTGTCTTTAGAAAATCCAAAAGCCCTCCCCTAGGGACATACTTTCTCCAACAAGGCCACACCTATTCCCACCAGGCCACTCTTTATGTCCCTCTCAGGTAGTGCCACGCTCTGATGCATTCACCTATATGAACCTATGGGGGCCATTCTTAGTCAAAGCACCACACTGGACACCAACGCACACCTATCCCACCTTCATCATCTAGTATAAATAAATGGACAGATGCTTGTGAACTCATTTCCTTTATAGCCTTCCCAAGTAGCATACTCTTTTCTTCTTTCTCATCATTTTCTGTGTTTTAGGAGTCACTTGAGGAAGAAATTGCTCAAAACTGATGAGAGCACATCAAAGGCACATGAGAGCCGGCATAATGGGCTCTCACTGGGTAAATCTGGGATCTGCGGAGCATGAAAAGTAATAACACGTATAAAGAATTGGAGTATATTACATAAGGAAGAAAACGCTCCCTGAGCCCATAGTGTGTACATGTGTAGATGGAGAATGGTAGGGGCAACAGTCACCACTTCAGTGAGTCACACACAGATCACTTAACAATACAAGCAACCTTTGTAACCACTATTGTAACAATATTAACAAACATTCCACTGCTCAGTAAGTGGTTCCCAGAGACAGAATATTCCCCTTATCTTGGATGGTGGGCACCACAGCCTGCCTATTTACAAAGGAGAAAAAAACCCTCACACCTGAATCAGCTTAACCATATGATCAGACTCAGTACCCTAGTGGAAGAACAGACTCATTTCTTCAAAGTCCTGTCAAAACACAAAATTACCCAGGACCCAATTACCCCAAATACTTAGACAAACTCCAATTGATAGGTATTTGTCAGTACAACTCAGATATTTTTAAAAAAATGTGTCATTAAAAAAACCCTACAAAACAAAAACAAAACAAACGAAACAAAAGCCAAACAAAACAGATAGTACAGAATTAAAGAAGACCTGGTGACTAATATGGATCCTTCTTGATTAGACTCTGGATTTAGAGCAAAGTTTTAATGAAGAATATCAGAACAGTTGAGCGGTATGAACTTCAACAGTGTTGCACCTATGTTAGACTTGTTGAATGACAGCCCTAATGTGATTTATGGGAGAATATCTTCTCTGGAAGATTCCAGATAATTGGGGCTAAGTCACTGGGTCTCTTCTACTTGCTTTAAAGTGACAAGAAATTGTTGTGGGACAATGTGGGGAAAATTTGAATATGGCAAAATATTAGCTCTGGCTGAATGCTGTAGCAGGTCTCGGCTACTTTGTGGGTTCTTCCTTCTTCCACCCTTCTCCACCCTTTGAACCATGTAACACTAGATGAATAGACAAAAGAATAGATGGGAAAGAAGAAAGAGATCCCTGAATGAAGTCAGAGTTACAAAGGGAGCACCATTGTCATTACATTACTTCCTGTTAAGTAGAGGGTCGAGTTCCTAGGGGCAAGTTTGATCTTCAACATCAAGGCATCTAATTTCTTCTTATTTTTTCTTCTTTGGGCATAATTACTTAACAAACTACAACCAACAACAACCAACAACTAACCAACAACCTTCTTGAATGGTCAACAACTATTGACCCCCACCTATTGGACTCTAGCATTTATAAATCCTCTGAAAACTTTCCAAAATTCCAAATATCACATAAATGCAACTATCTGCAGCTGGCAAAACTAGACCTCTGCTAGAGCACAGGCATGCTATTGTCAGCTTTTGTAAAGCAGCTGCATATTCCACACCTGGAATTAAAACAAAATCCTGTTCTTAAATACTATTTCTGTGTTTTTTAAAAGAAACCAATATTCCAAAATTGTCACTAGAGAATGTAAATAAAAATTGCACTCCATTCATCATATTATGGCTAAGTTTATGCTTTAGATATCTGTCAAAATAAAAACTGGGAGAAATACTCTATTGTTCTCAGACAACTATGCAAACAATATTATTTTTACATACTATAAGCTATTGTGAACAAAAGTAGTTTAGCTAATTAGTAGCATTTCTGAATACATCCATTATCTAGATTCAAAAATCTCATGATAATTTCATAACTGATAACATATACAGCAAAACTTCTAGTTGGAAGCTAGTGAGGCGATATCTCTAAAATAAAAATTTTTAAGAGTAACAAGAAAAAGAGAGTCCCCCAAAAGAATACATTTAAGCAATGTTTTAATCAATGCAGGAGATCACACGTGGTGACAATATCTAAAGGTAATATGTAAAGTAATAGTGCCCAGTATTCTAGTTATACTTGGAAATATTTTAGCATAGAACTTACGGAATGGAAATGAAGCTTCACTGGGGACATGTTTTTGTTTTGTTGTTGTTCTTTCATATCCTTCCAGTTCATGGCTGCTATAATAGTTTGTACACGCTTGGCCCAGGAACTGCCACTATTTGGACATGTGACCTTGTTAAAGTAGGTATGTCACTGTGGGCGCAGGTTTTGATACCCTAGTCTTAGCTACCTGGAAGCGAGTATTCTGCTAGCAGCTTTCAGATAAAGATGTAGAACTCTCAGCTCCTCCTGCACCAGGCCTGCCTGTATGCTGCCATGTTCCTGCCTTGATGATAGTGGACTGAACCTCTGAACCTGTAAGCCAGCCCCAATTAAATGTTGTCCCTTCTAAGAGTTACCTTGGTCATGGTATCTTGTCACAGCAGTAAATCCCTAACTAAGACAGTTATCTACACAGTAAAGTATTGCATCTGGGATAACCATTAGTAAAGTGTCTACAACTGAGTAAAATCCCTGTGAAGACCATTTAAGTTTAGCCAGTACTCAATGGGATTAAAGAGCCAGTGCGATTCTCACTGTACATTGTTAAAAGAGCTGTCAAGGATGTTAGTGTTTAGGTGTCAGGACAGTTACTTAAACCTAAAACATCAGTTTATCAGAGCACTCTGAAGCTGGAGTGATGGGTCAGTGCTGAAAGGTACATGCTGCTTAGCCAGACGACCTGAGTTCAATCCTCTGTACCCATAAACTGGAAAAGTCAAACTGATTCTCAGAGGGTACCCTCTGACCTGAATGCAATTGTGGCACATGTTCCCTTACACATACACATGAACACCACACATGAAATAAATACAAATGTAATAATTATTTTAAAAACTTCTCAACTTACTCAAAAGAATTAATGAAAATCAATTTAACATCAAACTAAGTAAAAAAATATAAAATTTGAAATGAATTTACTTTTAATTGAATTGAAAATGTTAATTTTTAACTGGGCATTGGTGGTTCACGTCTTTAATCTCAGCACTTGAGAGGCAGAAGCAGGTGTATTTCTAAGTCTGAGGCCAGCCTGGACTACAGAGTGAGTTCCAGGACAGCCAGGGCTACAGAGAGAAACACTGTTTCAAAAAAAAAGAAAAAAGAAAGAAAGAAAGAAAGAAAGAAAGAAAGAAAGAAAGAAAGAGAGAAAGAGAATGTTAATTTTAAAATAACTATGTAAACATTTTCCTCCTACTGTTAAAGTTTATAATATAGTCCTATTCTGGACTCTCTATGAATACTACCTAGTATTAATGTAACATTTAGGACTCCTAAAGACAGGATATTGATGCTTCCAAAGCAAATGGAGTGCTCCTTTATAAATGAGGACATTTGTTATCCTACATATGTCATAGAACAAAACTTACATTTTATTATAGAATATAATAAACCAACTATAAGAATAACGATAGGTATTTTGTATAATATTTCATAGAATAGTTCATAAATTATTTAATACTGGCAAAGAGAGCTTCTGAAAGACATGTGAGAATTGGTCCCCTGCTTTAAAATCCACATTATTTTAAGTTTCATTTCAGTAAGATTTCATGCTAAAAAGTTATAGCTGCTTTTCAGGCCCTACGAACTCAAATATTAACCACCACTCTAGAGCTGATATTGTTCTGAGAAAGGAGAAAAAGCACATTGTTATAAGGTGGCTGTCTGTTTTCATGGAGTCTTGATCTTCCAACAAAGGTAATGGTAGCTTTGTTCTCATGCTCCCTATCCCGGTCCCTCCATTCATATTTATAACTGAGGTAAATTAAATGATACCCATAATAATACTGAGAGAATTCTAAGAATTAAGAGAACTGGGTGAAATTGAATTTAGTGGTCTTATTAAACTGTTAATATTTTATTTCATTTTTCTGAAGTTTCAAGACCATGAATAAGTTAAAAGTTGTTTGAATTTATAGCTATAGAAAGGCAGACTTCCATATAGAATTTGCTATTAAAAGAAAACAGCTCTGCAAACAATTTGTGTAGGTAATTATTAGCTAGAAGCTATTTGTACTCTAAGTTATTGCATATACACATATGATAATAAGACTTTGCACAAATGGAAACTTTTGATAATAAATCCATGTAAATGATCGTGCCTGGGGAAATAATTCTAGATGTTATAAGTGTATTTGAATTGCCTGCAACCAGAATGCAGACATCTAGAGCAAGTATGTGACTATTTTTCATTCGTGATATTTAATAGGTCATTGTACCTAAAGTCTCAGAAAGGAAGAATAAAACAAGCAGTGGAGACCATGCTTGTGCTGTTTGTGCACGTATGAACATGTTGCAGCCACAGGAGAATTGATAGAGCCACTGTGACACTCTCACCAACAATATGCTAAGCCACAATCAACATCACAGTTATCAAGGAAATGTAATTGCCTGATCTTGACCTTGGCACTACTCTATTCATTGCATATGGAAATTACTGAATTATCGGAGATTGGCTTTGTGGTATCTGTAACCCACTTAGAAAAAGCATCCACAGGAAGATGAATCCAGAACCTCTGTACCCTCCTTATGGACCACAAGCCTTCGTGGCACTTCATGGGACTGTGCACTTCTCCCGTGTCAGGTCAGCTGCATTATATATTAAAGACATGGAAACAGGATGAAGCATCCACCCCTCACCTCATTTTAGATTTTGATTCTATTTGTGTTATTATGTCAATCTTGAATTTTTAATTACATAAAACCAGTGCTCATGTGTTAGTGTTTCACTACTCTTTTCCATGCTGAATTATTTAGGTTGGTGCTGTGAGTAGCTAGATTTCATGATCGGGGAGATCTTTCCTAAGCAGCACACCACACATTCTACTTTCTCAATGTTTTTGCTTTAGCTTTTTTTTTCTTTTATCTCTGCCCCTTGGCCCACATTACTTTGCTCCTCTGTCTCTAGTCTGAATCCTATTGTCTGGTTACCTTTCACTCTTAAACCAGTGACAGGAAACAATAGAGTGGGGTCCTGGCCTGCCTGCTGATCCAGGGTAGGTCTTGTTTAGAGCACTCTCTTCAAGCTTATGCCACTTGCTCCTGAGTTAGAACCTTCAGAAACTTGTAACTGTGTTGTGATAGAGAGTTCACATTCTTACTTACTCCCCACTAGAGCACCCTCACCAGGAAGACCGCCCTAATATCTGATAGAAAAGGTTGCTATGGTTATTTTCTTCACCCACACAGCTCCCATTATACTGTGTCTCAATAGGAAAACATATACTTTCTTACAGCCTGCTTAGGTCTAAACATTCATTGATCCAGTCTCAGTGGAAAGACCTAAAGTATAGTCTACAGTATGAATATTACAAAATCTCATGTCCCAAGGCAGATGTTTGTCTTGTAGCTACCCCAACCTCGCCCCTGGTCCTCCGCTGCATTAATAAACTTTTGTGTTCGATGCATGGTGCAAAGGTGAATTCTGTCACTGCCCTACCCTATCACGGTCACAGTCCCCAGAGATCTCAATTCTTCTGTCTTGCTTCTCTTAAAAATAATTCATGTTCAACCCAAGGCTCAATAATGCTTTTGTTAATTATTGTCCTTGTCTAGTTCTCTCCAGATTTTAGAGAACTTGGCAGGCATGTTTTATGGGTCAGTGGTTTATGTGGTGACACTTTTCTTACTTAACTGAAACTCTAGTTTTCTTCTTACTCTTTCATGCCCCACAGTTCTATCATATGCCACAGAAGAATACAAAATCTTTGCTTCACCATTAACTCCTGTCTCAGATGTCTAGTCACTATTTTTGATATCAAATATTTTATTTAATGCACAAATAAAATGATATATAGGCAATTAAAATAATAATAACAAGAAATGAATACATATGTATGCATTGTCAAATTAGTGTCCTGTTTTTGTTACAGGATCCTAATACCTGTTAGCAACTCGGTATCTTGTCTGATTAATATAAATACAATAAAGGTCCATTTAGACTCTGTCCACTGATAATCAGTGGAGAGCTTATGCTTCATAAAGTAACTCAGGGATCCAACTTGCCCCAGTTTCTCAGTGCTCCCACCTTTTTGCAACTCGACTGTTTTCACTTCAGGTAACAGAGACTGTGGAGAATTATGTAGAATGTTTTAGGTATCAGATCCGTTCAGTTTCCACCTCACCATAATGGGAACCAACAAAACGAGCGTGTCAGTGAGTTCAGGGATCAGAGCAAAAAGAAGCCAGAGAACACAAGGTGTGCTCCCTCCGCACCTTCTGTGTGCTCTGCTCATTTGCTCATTCAAAGAACTGGCCAACTTCAGGAATTGCATATTAATGGTCTCCTTTTTTCTCATGTCTATATACCTCAAGTACAATCTTTCAGTGCTGTTCTGTAATTGGTCCTTATACAAACACACACACACACACACACACACACACACACACACACACACACACACACATATATATATATATATATATATATATATATATATATATATATATATATTATATA
>JANHMN010000013.1:67958197-68004580 GCA_030674055.1 Rhabdomys pumilio
GTGTGCGTGTGCGTGTGCGTGTGCGTGTGCGTGTGCGTGTGCGTGTGTGTGTGTGTGTGTGTGTGTTCTCAAAGACTGAATGCAGATCCTCATGTTTGATGTCACTTTATCAGTTGAGTTAGAGCTCTAGCCCCTAGACTATGCCTTTCTTCCAATCAATCACTTTTTATTTTAATCAGTAAGAATATTAATTCATCTATGTATTTACTATTTTCTTTGCTTAGCATTATTTCTTTATTCAACTTTTTCATCTTAAATTCTAAACCATAGATCTTCTGGTCTTAAGATATGGAGACCAGTTATTATGTTTTTATATTTTGCAGCTAAGGTTAATATAATTTTTTAAACTTTTCTCTTTTTTTTTCCTGAAGTTAGAAATACTTTGTTTTGACACTTTCTTAAGATTCTAAGTTTTTATCATTGATTCAAGATAGCTCTTTATCATTGGCTAAATATTTCATCTAGATGATCAGGAAAAGTAGCACATGACCAGTTTTATTCTAAGCAGCCTCTTATTTTTTTCCAGTTTGAAAGACATATCGTTTTGCCTGATAATAACAGTCACCCTTTCATTACAGATTGCCCTTGTTTCATTCTCTTGCTCTGATAAAATACAGTGAACAAAGCAACTTAGAGGAGAAAGAGTTTAGTTTAGTTCACAGTCCCATGTTACGGTCCATCATGTGGGAGAAGTCAAGGCAGGAACTTAAAACAGCTGGTCATAGCACACCCACAGTCAGGAGCAGAGAAAAGTGAATGCATGCATGACTACTACTCGGATTACCTTCTGAACGCCTACAGTCCAGGACCCAGCAAGTGGGTGAGGTCTTCCTGCCTCAATTCAACTATAAAAGAAAAAAAATCTCTCACAGGTAGACTCATAGGCCAATTTAATCTAGACAATTCCTCACTGAAACTGCCTTGTCTGGAAATTCTAAGATTGGTCAAGTTGACAATTAAAGCTCACCATCATACTGTCCCCAACTGCTTCTGATTTCTCTCACTGCCCCACCTCCAGATCGATTCTTTTCTGTATCCTATCTTTTCTGCTTGCCCTTTTACATTATGAGGCCCTACTGAAGATTATAGAAAGGCCCATTTTTGAAAACTTGTCTGAAACTAATTATTTTGCATATACTCTTGATGAAGAATTTGCTAAAGTGTGCTAACATCTAACATACCTTGATTTAATGTATCTTGATGTACATTTATCCTTGAAAATTCTGAATGTATTTCTGCTCTACTGCCTTTGTCTAGATTCCAACACTGCAGTTAACAAATCTCACTGCTGCCGTTCTGATCGTCCTCCTTCCCAAAATGACATTTCCTCAGCCCCACTGTTCCAAATTAGCAAGGTAATGCTCCCTTGATGTCCTCATCATTATCAGTTGTGTGAGGACTGAGAGTGACCTCTGCAGACTGGGTGATCATCACTTTTCTGCAGTTCCATTGCATAACATAACTAATAACCTCCCCTCTCACCTCTCGGCCCCCTCAGTGGACTTCCCAGTACTCCGATGTCGACTCTGTTAGAGATATTTTCTCGGTCTCTATTCACTTGATATTTACATCTGTTTGTTTGTCCCTTTTCTCGATTTGCTGAGAATCCTTCATCTCCTAACCTTTCTGATGACTTTCCTTTATCACGTGCTTTCATTTTCATTTACAGGAGCTTCTTATTTCCTTTTTGTTAAATACAAAGTCCCAAGAAGCCACATGCGCAGTTTCTTGGTGTTGTAGCAGACAGCATCGCGCATGTCGTTATCTCTGGAAGCACGTAGGCTTACACTTTACGGCCTTTTAAATTACATTGCACTCTTTTGCCAGCAATCCACATTCTAAAATGTGGATCATCTCTCTTATAATTTCTTGCTTTATTTTGAAGACGTTTGAGGAGGCAGTGGAAAGAAAAACAAGAGTTTATTCTGTTCTTATTTAACTACAAATTCTCTCCATTAGCTTCTTAACTAAATTATCCTAAATAATGTATTAATAATATTGAAAACTTCGTTTACGAACCTTATAGTATTATTGGCATTTCTCATTCTACTCTACTCATTTTATACGGTTTTGATTAAATCATTTTATTTGAATTTGTTTCTATCATTAAAAGCTTCTGTGCATGTTTCAGTAACTACGTTAGGAAATGTCTTTGAAAGTTTTACCATTTTCACTATTTTGGGGTGTCCTACTAGAATATCACACTTTACGTATGATTTTTGTCAGTGTGTAAGGTTTTTTGTTAATTTATCTTTTTTTAAAGTCAAGATTCCTAGAGACTCATGTTTGCTGATGTACTTTCCGTTGCTTCTGTGTGACATGAATGAAGATCACTACATGTGGCTTAACATACAAAGCAAGAGGAAAAACAGGAGTGTACAGCAGAACATATTAAGTATCTGCATGTGGTTGCTATGGTGTTAAAGCGTGGCTCACACATCTTACCGTGGAAGAAAGCAATCATGCTCATATTATAATACACACATACTTGAACTGTTTCATAGTGCTTTAGGCTAGTCAAAGAATTTTACTTTTGCATATAGAGCAGTATTATTATTTTTATAAGCAACATTATATAATAAAAATCAATGTAATATTGAGGTAATATAAAAGAAGAATAAAGAATTTCACAAATAGATACTGTGTCGCTAACATTAATAGAATTAAGTACCTGCCTTATATGGTATAAGTAAACCAGATTCCCTATGAACATAATACCGCTTCAGGAATTTTGTTGTTTCTGAAATCAGCAGATAAGTAAATTTAAGAAGAATATATATACAGATAAGAATACATAAAGCACATTTTGTCTAATTGGCAACCAGTAACAATCATATTTATGTTTGATTGAGTCACTGTTCAAAAATTTATTTGAAAATGTATGCAGGGAACTTTTTAAATCTCAAGAAACAGACACTTTTCATCTCAGATGTTTACTCCAGGAATTTGTCTCATTGAAATTGTATTAAATACTTGACATTAAGTAAGTGTAGATGTGGCTATTTTACTTTAAACGTTGGCTTTCTCTACCAGCTTGTCCAGTTCTGTCTCAAGCTGTAACTCATGCTCCTACCCAAATGAGTGTTTTTACAGAAGCCAGCAAACAGGAATGGCTTCCTAATGTACCTTGCTTTACCCTCTGAGTAATACTCAGTTTTCTTTGCTTTCCTTTTTGAAAATTTAATCTTCTGATCTTGAAAACATTTCCTGTGAGGATGGAAAGCTGGCTCAGCATTTAAGAAGATCTGCTGCTCTTCCAGAGGTCTCAAGTTCAGTTCCCATCTGTCACAGTTTCCTTATAAACCAAGTCAGAGTTTCTGATCTTACATTTTTGGTGTAGATTTTTCTTCTGGATGTAATCCATAGTTAATCATTATTTCTGCTCTTCTTCATATTTTAGGTTATATTAAATGTCAGTTTATTTAATACATATCAGATGATAATGATAGTGTTTTGTCTTAGTTTCTTAATCACAATTCTTTATAATTGCTCCATCCCTCACAGTCTCTCAGGATTCCAATTAGGCTTTCTACTTCTCTGGTATTTTAGCTGAGGAAAACCCTCAGGCTCTAACCTGTAACCTGCTCGATTCTCCCATTTCCTCTGCAGATGCACAGAAGTTCAGCCATCATTTTTCATGGCACTGATTCTTACGGCATTGTTTGTCCATTCAATCATGCTTGGATTATTGTATCTAATTCTGAGCCCTGCATTTAAAGGAAGGCATTAGCAAACTCCGATGTGTCTGGCTAGATGATTAAATTGATTGAAGTCTTCTAAACCATGTCCCATAAGGAATGGCTGAAGGAATTGTGTATATTTATTGTTTATCCTGGAGTAAAATAGATTGAGGGCAGGCAGGATAATTGTTTTCAGTAATTGAAAAGTCTGTCATGTAAAGGAGGGAACAGATTTGTTATGAGTTGTTCTAGAAAGCTCTACTAGAATCAACTGGGACAAAATATGAGCAGACATATTAAAATATTCTCTGATAATGATCAAGATCAAATCTCATTTCATTTTCCCTAGCACAGAGTTTTATTTATTTGGGGGACTAATGGATATTTATTGACCAAATTAAATCAATATGACAGAAAGAACAATCTTCTCAGTAAAACCGTACTACCTTTTAAAGTAAAACTATTCAGTCTCTCAGAAAATCTTTGCCAACTGTTTATGAAACAGCTGCTTCTGTTCTTAGCTGGTAAAATATAAAGCTACTAACATCATAGTGTTTAGAGGGGATCTGTAGGTAAGAGTGTTATATATTTTCTTGAGTTTCACTGTTTAATATTAGCCTCATGTGATAAGTACTTTAATTGATTACAGTGTAGATGTGAATTGCTTGGTGCATATGGAAATTTCCTACTGGCCAGTAGTGAAAGTTGTTTAGCATTCAGGTTAGGATTTGAGCTCAGGTGGTCAGGCTCAATGCTTTGCCTCAATGACTACCATTGTATGTTGTAGAGAATACTTAATCTCAATCAAGGGTTTTTGCCCAATCTTTTCATTCAGTTTCTAGATAAAAGGAAACTGAATAGTGAAATTATTACACTTACAGTTAATATTATTATTATTAAATATATTTATTTAATTTAATAAATATGTTAAATAACTAGCTAAATATGTTAAATTAAGTATTATTACTAAATTAAGTATATATTAAATGTATAATTATATTTTATTATTATAAGCTTTAATAATATCTAGAGGTGGACAGATATCTACCCTCTATGTTATCAGAATCAATTTCCCTATCAATAACCCTAAGTTATAATTTGCCATGTTTCATCTGAGCAGCTCTTAACTACAATTGGCCAGCCCTCATGGCTATGAGTTCATGATTCACTTACTCTACAGTAGCTTCCTCCTCTCTCAACTTTCTCCTCCTCCTCATCCCTGCCAATGTCTTTTCTGCCTGCTATTGGCTTTTGGCATTTTTATTTAACCAATAGTTCTAAATTAAGAAGCAAGATTATATTGTGCCTGTGACTCTCTTGTCCCTGAGGCAGCCAGGCCTTGGGCGCTGGTATTTAGCATTACAATATGAAGCAGCAGACCAAAACTCAAAAATGATAACCACTGACAATAGTTAAGGAAAAAGGGACACATAAGCCAAAGCACATGAGGACATGAGGGCTGGAGTGTAATCTAATCCAATCTTATCTCTCGGATTCTATCTCATCTCTGCTCAAATGTCTTCAGCCTTCTCTCCTCCTCCATCTATTTTCACATTGTCTCAGAATGATCACTTCAAAGGCAACCTGATCAATTTATTTCCTTCAAAACCTTCGTCATATCTGCAGGACAAAGCCACCCATACCATTAGGGCAGCAAGGCCTTCTGGGATCTATCTCTGCCTGCCCCCCTTACCTCATATCTTCAGGAACACTGTACATATCATGCAGTTAAGTGAAGCCATCATTTGCTTTTCTGGCAAAGAAACAAGACCATCATGAGAAGGAAGCTATCAATATAAAATGTTTAGAACAGTATCTTGCACGTAATAACTGCTCAAGAAATGTTTGCATATTTATTTCCATCTACTTGTGATTTTCCTGCCAAAACTGCTGTATGCTACATGTAATTTATCTCTTAGTTTCCTCTCTGCACTGCAATTGCTTTGTAGTAGATGGAGAAATAAAGGGAATATATAGGCTCTCCTAATTAACAGTCTCAGAGGATGAACAAGCTCAGGCAGGATCCAGTCAGGGTGATTCTTGTATTCTTCTGCAGGCTTCTTAGCCTAACCTTCCACTGTAGTGGCTTCTGTTGAGTCTGGCCTTCATCAGGACAGCAAGAGGTTTCTCAGCACAGCAAGAACTCCATACAGCCTGCTTATTCACAGTCAGTAAGACAGAAAATACCATTTGCCATCATCATACAGCCCAAGCTCTTCTCCTTGAGTAGATCCTCTGCGATAAGATCACTGTAGAAACCAAGAGTCAGCTGACGTAAAGTGCTGACTGATGAGCCTCAAAGTTACACCCAAATCCTAACACTAAAACCTGTGTTATCTGGAGAAAGGGTCTTTGTTGTTGTAATTATCTTTAAAATCTCTAGACAAGATTATACTGTACTATCTGGGTGGGCTTTAGACACAATAGTGTGTATATTCCTACATTTCTAACAGAGAAAAGAAGCAAACAGAGGAAAGGACATGTGAACTCAAAGCAGACACTGGAGCTAAGAATCCATATGATGCCTGGAGTTACTGGAAGCCTGTGGGGCAGTGAACCATAAGCAGAAGCCTATTAAGGCTGAGTGGGTTGGAAGCCCTGGGGACCCAAAGGGACTGTAGGAGCTTCGTCTGCTCCTGTCACATAACCAAAACCCCATATAGAAATAGTTGTGATCATCAGTCATGTAGGGGCAGTGCCTTCAAGCCCCTCTACATGTAGATGAGGCATTCCTAACATCTCAGACCAAGCCAATAGGAAGCACCTACTGACAGACACCAACCCACCCCAAAACTATATATAATATCCTATCCAGAAGGAATAAAGGTGTGTGAGAACTACTCCAACACCTGTGAGCATCTGTCTTATAAGAGATGTAACACTTCCTAGAAAGAGAACGTTCTCCCAAAGCTGAAACTTTTGCATCCAGAAGCTCCCCTGCACCTTACTGGCTAGTCAGATTTGCTGGCTCAGCTCAGCTTAAACACAGCAATGGTACCCTTCCCCTTCACTTCAGTATTCCCACCTTGTTGGGCCAGAAACTTCTGAGGATAGTGTCCGGTGCACAGACCAGCAGAATCCCAGAGACAAATAAGCATCTAAGAAGGTGTAACCCTGAGTTTATCTGGATTTCATATTTCCAGTATCTAAGACCAGGAGAGAATAAATTGCTATTTTAAAAAATTGATATTTTTGTTTGTTTATATTTTGGTTTTTGGCTTCTTGAGACACGTTCTCACATAGGTCATGCTGGCCTCAAATTCTCAGGAAATGAATATGCAGGCCATTTTTTGAGGCTAACCCATTCTAAAGTTTGTAAGTTCTCTGCAGAGTAGTAGCACAGGAGTTACTTCCATATTCTTCAATACCACTTTCTACTTAAAACTTTTGTTTCTTTCAGTTAAGCCATTTTGGATACCAGTCTATCAGTACAAGCCATGATTTATTCACCTTTTCTAAGATTACTATACTAATTTCAACATCAAAATGAGACCATTTCATTAGACTTTATAATTCTGTTAACAGTTGATAGTTTTCCCTTTGCTGTTTTGACATATCCCTTGTTAATAAGCCCACCAGGCTATTTATTAACGGCCACCCAAATTGCCATTTCCCATTCTCCTGTGAAAAGTCTGGAACTCCAAGAACCCATATCTTAATAAACTAAAATGGATTCTCTATATGCCTTGCATGTTGTTTGGTGTGATTTGGTGATTCTACACCATGATGTTAGTGGTGGTCTTGAGGAGTCTTGACTGACATTTGAATATATATTTCACATTCTTACAGTTCCATGTAAAGAAATGTAAAACCCCACAGTGTTTTTCCTTCATGCATGCTTAATGTTTTAAAGTATTTGAAGCTCTAAAAGCTTTAGACCAGCTAGGTGATGCCAAGTTAAACTGAAGTACAGAATGAATGGTCCATTTAGCAATAATCCCTTTGAGGGCTTGGCCTCATCTAATACAAACAAAGGCTTCTGAGGGCAATAGCGTGTCGCCTTACACAGTCTTTAAAGAAAGGTTATATTGCATAAAAAGTAAAACCTCCATATTAAATAGCAGAATTTAAGAGTTCAAAACTTTTTCCTCTAAAACAAAGAATATAAAGGCAAAGGCTTGTCTCCTTAAAGACCTTAATTATAATTAAATCTTAACTATAACAGCTAAAAGTAGAAGGTACCTGTTAAATAAATTATATGAGAAATCGCAAGAACAATATGAATAAAGAAACACCTACAAATTACTGTCGAGCAAAGCAGTAGGTGACAAATACCCCGAATGGTTGAGCAATTACAGACTAAACCAGAAGACTTGAAATCTGCAAAGCCATCTGGAAAAGAAGCTGTCAGTGTCGTTCGGCTTGTCCACACCAACCTTTACCAACTGTCCTCTTTCCAGATAGTATTTGAATGGTATTATCCTTAGCTAGTTTAACTGTTGTTGTTTCTACTACAAAACCATAATAAATTCAATGCCTTAAAACAACACAAATATGTTATTCTGTAGTTCTGTAGGCTAGAAATCATAAGCAGGCTTAAATCAAGTGGTCAACTGGACTCCTTCCTGTCTGTGTATCCGAGTGTGGGTGGTTTCTTCGTATTTTCCATGTCTATGAACCTGACACAGTTCCCCTCTTCCACCTCCAGAGCTAACACAGGCCAATCTAGCCCTCCTCACTGAGGCTGCCTCTTCCTTCTCCCTCTTCCACTGTTCGGAACATTTGTGATTAAATGGAGCTGAACCAGCTCACCAAGAAGGATCTGTTTTATTTAAGGTTAGCTGCCTGGTGACTTTCATTCATTTTGTGATCAAAATTCTTTATTACCATGGAGATAGCCTGTTTTCCAGCTTCTGTGAATACAAGATGGACCTCTTTTCGGTAATCATTGCAGCCTTCCAAAAGTAACACTCTTAACTTCCCTATGTTGGTAATGATGCCGTGCGTATGCAAGATGTTATCATTGGAGGAAGATGGGAACAGAACACATACGATTCTCCTATTTTTATAACTTCTAATTATTTTAAAATAACAGTTGCTGAGGGGGAATGCACTTGGTGAAAATGTAGAAATGCTTACAGAAATTTGAGTTTAGAACAATGGAACAAAACAGTATTATTCAGCCTGTAATATTGTTATTAAAATAATAAGTAAGTCAGTGAATAGGATGAAGCATCACTAAGTGGCAAACGTGATTATCATGCAGGAAGGAGTATGTGGATTCAAACCCTAGCATACATCAAAAAGGTTGTTTTTAAATAGTAAATTAAACCTACGGTGGTATCACACAAACTACAACCAGTCTCCTCTGAAATATACATTAAGTTCTTGTTCTTCACCTAATTAAAAGCTACTCATTCAAGATTTACGGGCTTTGGCCGTTAACACACCCTACAAGGTTCTAAATTCAATGAACATGATTTTAATTTTCATCCCTTTAATTATAACCCTGTCCAAAATGCACCAGATAAAATTAGAAACATTCTACAGCTTACCCTCGATATGACTAATAGGAGGAATGGACTTCCACAGTGTCTGCTTGTGTTTTTAGCACACTTACCATGCTTACCAAATGAAAAACCTTAATCCAGATTACTAAAACAGTTTAGAGTAAGCCTCATGATGGTTATATACTTTTTGAAAACATCATTCATTCTGTATGGCTTAGTATTTCCTAATGCCTTGTGAGACATAGAATAAATGCTGTCATCCTGATTTTATTAGAGAGGGTAAATTGGAGCTGAACAATGGCATGGGGGTTCTGGTGAAGAGGGGGATACCTTACTCTCCTAGTCTAGTCCTGGAACTAAACAATGATAAGTGGAATTTGGAAGAGAGAGAACATGAGAGTATAATAATACTCAAAGCAAGGAACAGAAGGAAGTAAACAGCTGTGTAATGGGCAGAAATTGTGGGCCTATAAGGTTGTAAATGTGGGAGGTACCGTTGGAGCTGGGACGTCACTGCCAGTGTTAGAGATAAGTAGGGAACTACCCAGCTTCCTCAAAATGAAGAAAAGTAAGACAAACTACAAACAGTGTCAGCCTCCCCTGGAGCTGTGGGGTTTCCAACATTCAAGTGAAGGAGTCAGCAACAGACTGGCCACGGAAATCCAGCTGTTTGTGGACTATCTCTGTTAGGTTTAGTCCCAAACTTAACTGAGGCAGAAAAGTCATAAAGAGAAAGGTTTTTGTTATGCCAGTATAAACAAATAAAAACAAACAAACCAAGTGAATAAGAAAATCAGGCAAGATCTGTGAACAAAAGACTCAAGTAGCAGGCAGGATGAGGGAAAAATCAAAACAGTCACAACAACAAAGCAGAAAACTGAAAAACAATTCAATTCTTTTATAAATTCTGTCTGCATAACACCATCTCAACCTTCAGGGAATCTGGGTTTGAGATAGAGACCTGAGGTGTCTAACTGGAAGCCTGTCTGCGAATGGCAAGCAATGCTGGAGGGGATGAAAGGAAGGACTCTCTGAGGATAGTCCAACATCAAGGGTAGGATAATAGAGTTGCCCATCACAGGAAGATGGAGAGGATGGAGAGAGAATGAGGGTACTGGTTTTGCAGAAACAGAACTAAGATGCGTGGCTAGGCACAGAGGATGTAGAAGGGTGGGTGGTCAATGGGTGTGGTTCATCATTGATGGTGTCTATTTACTGAGAGGATAGAAACAAGGAATGGTCTGACCAACAAGGGTGATGTTAGAAAGCATGGATGCTGAGTTCCAACTTAAGGTCAGATCAAGAGACAAGCACCCATCTCCTGGCTTCCTTCTGTACTGAACTATAGACGTAATTTAGTCCTAAAACTAACTTTGCTACAAATCCCAGTGCGCTCTTGCTAAAATCATCAACTTCTATTGAGCTTAGCAACTTGGAATTTTCTTATATATTAATTACCTCTAATTAGTAATGTTTTGCTATTCTTAAGTTGCAAAATACTTTTGTTGATGGCCTTCATGTTTTTAAAAAAAAGGTTTTAAGCATTGGGAATCATAATGGTAAGATTGTATTTGTAAATCTTTTCATAACTGTGGAAGCACACCAACAGTCTAAGAAAACCATAAAGTGGAAGAAACCATTTCCCTGTACTTTGACATCCCCCATCTCACTCCACCAAAGGCAGAGCTATGGACTGACAAATAAGCTGTAAGATATAGCCCTTGCTCTTATTTGGTTCTCTCTCCTTCAAGTTGAGTTGAAAGCAACAAGTTGTTAGCCATCACCAAATTGAAAGTATTCTATCCATAACCCAACTGAGAAGGGACTGTGCAAAGCTCAGGAAACCTTTAGCTGTAAAATGTCACTTTGTGCTTGCACATAAACCAGTATTATTCTATGTAATTTCAGTCCCCAGCAGTCTACACTTTTTCCCACAAGCTTTCAGGTAGATATCTAATCTTAAATAGGTGCATGTTCCCATCACGACTGACCTTCAGGGTTGCTTAAAGCACAAACGGTCGCACATACCACCTCACCTGTGTTTAATGAGAGCTGTTTCCTTGTGCCAACGTTGGGTTAATGTACTGAGGTGGAGGAAAAACAAACGGATCTCTCTGCTTTACACCAGATTGCCTTTCTGCCTTGTGGCTTTAACCACTCTGTCCTCCCCACATCTGCCATAATAACAATTATGGCTCTTAGCTGCATCCTCACCCAGGAGGATTGTGAGGGAATAGCAACACCTCCGGAAAAAAAAATCAGGGCAAATGCTTAATCTATTTGCAGCATAGTGGGTAATAATTTTCCTTTGCAAACCCCAAGGCGTGCTTCTGTGGGCTCTCACACCCACCATCCTGCAGGTTTGTGGCACTGCTGTGATTTGTAAGGTTTCCTCTATCTTTCCTCTTCTGAGATAACTTTTAATTATGTAGACAGATTGTAAAAGTCTATTTCTTCTTGTAAACAACTATTTCTTTGTTAGTACTAGATTTTGTTTAACTGTTTTGCTCCTATCTGAATCGTCTAAGATACCGAGGAAATATGTCAGTTCATTATTTAACTGCACTTATCAAAGAAAGCAAAGGCTGGCTTATTTTCATAGTTTCCCTTGGGAGTTTTTCTTTGCTGCACATGATTGGAACACACACACACACACACACACACAAACACACACACACAAATTTTCATTCAATATAGGTGTGAAGTATCAACCATCAAAAGAGCAGAATTTCAACATCCTTAAATCCTGCTTTCTTGCTATGGCTTGAAATCCCCTAAAGCACTGGTAAAATCGTTACAAGTTGCTGTTTCCTTAGGGGACTGAAAAAAGCAGGCTTGCAGTGACCTGAGATGTTGACGACCATGGTGAGCATGGTGGTTTTATTCTGGCCCCTTCCACGATATAATTAAAATGTAAAGAAAGTAGGAGCAGGTGATGGGGTTTTCTCTTCTAGTGAATAAATACTTTGGAGTTGTAATTTTTCTTAATCAAATGGATCATTCTAGCTACTTTCTACATCCCACACACCTCCCCAGGAAATCTGACCTCTTACACCTGTTTTAAAGCCAATTCTGTGCAAAAACTGGTTTCACAACAATTGCTAAAAAAAAAGCTGTATGTTGTGATACACAACTCTGATCTCAAAACTTAGAAACACAGATGCAGGAGACCACAGAGTTTGGGGCTAGCCTGGACTCTATAATGAAATACTATTAGAAGGAAGGGAAGAAAAAAAGAACTTAAAAAAGAATTTCTAATACTGCTATTTAACTAGTCATGCAATTCATTCACAGTTTTTTAGCTTTTTACTTGACATAAGCTAGGTCACATGGGAAGAAGGAACCTCACTTGAGGACTTGCCTCCATCAGACTAGCCTATAGGTGTGTCTGTGAAGCATTTTCTTGATTAATGATTGACATGAGAACGCCCAGACCATTGTTGATTCCAGCTCAGGGCAGGTGGTCCTGGGTATGTCAGAATGCAAGAGATTGATGATGAGGAGAAATCATTGAAGAATAAATAAGATAAAATAGTCAAAAATCTAATAGACATTTCTTCATACAAACGTTCAAGAAGCACATTAAAATACTCAAAATCACTACTCATTAAGAAATGAAAATTAAATGCATGCTACCTTACATTCTTTAGGTCGACAATTACTAAAAATGAGTAAAAACTAAAGACTAACGAAGGAGTATGGCTGCACATGAGGCAGGAGGATCATGGATTTAAAGCCAGCCTGGTTTACATGGTGAGACACTAATTGAAACCAAACCAAACCAAAACAAATCAAAACAAAAAACCAAACCAAAGTGAAAACTTAAAGAAGCAAATCTTGGCACACTGCTAGTAGAAATAGAATGTGGAACAACCAGTGTGGCTTCCTCAAAAACTTGAAAACAGAAATAACACATGACCCGGTGTGGAAGATTTGGAGTTAAGCCAAGAAGTAGTGCTGGGAAAGGCTTTTAATAGGATCCATGGGCACCATCTGCACAACAGTGCTAGTCACAATAACTGTACAGTGGACACCACCCAAGTGTCCACTGACAGACAGTGGGTTAACAAGTTGTGATAACACAAATTATAAAATGGTATTTGCCCTTAAACTAAAAGGAAACTTTGGCACAAGCTACAATCTGAACGAATCATGTGTAATATGACACAAGAAAAGGGTCAATATTGAGACTACTGAAATGCTTCAGTGGTTAATAGCATTTGCTGTTCTTGAGGAGGATCTGGGTTTGGGTCTCAGTACCTACGTGGTGGCTAATTGTCTTTAACGCCAATTCCAGATGACCTAAGGCCCTCTTCTGGCCTTTGTGGGCATCAGACATACACAGGATAAACATGCAGACGAAGGCACACACAAAATAAAAATAAATAAACCTTTAACTACAACAAAATACTGTTGATTCCATTTAGCTGATGTACCAGAAAATAGAAAGAAGAAACTTTCAGAGGCTGGTAGCAGGTACTGGAAGGGTGCCAGTCAGTGAGAAGTGTTTCAGCATTGCCAGGGAATGTGACTGTAGCAAGATTAAAAGGCACACTTCCAAATGATTCAAAGGATAAATGGCCTCAGCAGGCCATGTTTACATATTTATGCAAATAAATATATAATAATGACCAAAAAGAAGAAGCTAGGAATTTGGGAGGGAATCGGGATGGGGCATGGGAAGAGTTGGAGCAAGGAAGGGGAATGAAGAAATGATGGGATGATACTTCTTCTCTGAAACGAAAAAGGGTGAAAATAAGAATGAAAGGTGAGTAGCCACCAAGGAGAACAAGGCAGTACACAGTACTCTTCAGCAGTCTCCCCTTCAGCCCCTGCCTCTTGACTCCTGCCCAAGCTTCTACCCTGGCTTTTTATTGGTGTGTTTTATCACAGAAACTAAAACCTAATACAGCCTTTAATTAAGATACACAGTATTCTCCCTCAAAGACTTCCCTCAAAGATTTTGATATTTGAGATAAAAATTCAGTTATAGACACAGCAGTGTATAGTGTCTTCATACTGAAGAAACATTTAAGCAACTCTTCCAGAGAGGAAATGTGTGTGGCCAAGGTTGGCTGATGTCTTAGATACAGTAACCTCATTGGCCAGGCTGTTAACCAAGCTGCTTACTATGGTTCAGTGTACACCACTATCCTCTCTTGAGTTTCAAGGAAGAGTCACATAAATACCAGCATCCTATGCCATTGGCTTTATATTTTTAAGGAGAATGTTCACATTTCAACTACATTCTCAGAAGTAAGTACTACATAAAATAAAATTAAGATATTAAATAAGTTTGTTCAAAGAAGAAGCTGATTTCAATAGGTTTTTCTTTTGGTTTATAATTTAAGTAATCTTTCATTGCTGAGGTGGATTTTTATGCACTCTAATAGATTTCATTAATTATGTTCTTGTGGAAGGGAATTTTAGAACCAGGCCCTTTGCTATTTATTCCTTATGCCCACAACTACTGTAAAGCCACCATTTAAATCAAATAAATTTGTTATTTTACCTAAATAAGAAATACTAGCTTAAGCTTTCCAGGTTTGAATTTTATATACAATCTTTGGATTCATCAAATATGGGATTGAAACTATTTGGCAAAAATATTTTGAACGTTTACAGACTTCATCCACAGAGCCACCCAGCCACACTTCAAATATTTAAAAACAAAGGACTGCATCAGAACTGAACCAGAGGCCTATTTCCCTTCCCTTAATAAATTATATATATATTAGAGCTACTTTACCCTAGACCAGAGTTGTCCTTTTTTTCCTAAGGAGTTTGCACATCCCCCTGCCTTTGGATACTAAAGGCATGAAAGGTTTCCTCATGTCCTAATCCTACTTCCTCCTTCTTTGTCAATTCATTCTATTTCTTTTCTTCTCTATCACTTGACTGTTTAAAACATGAAATAGCTTAAATCGAGCCAAACATTTCACCTGATTAAATGTTACCCTGTGCTTTGTTATGGGCAGGATAAGACTGTCTAGTGCCCCATGGATAAGATACCCGGTCCTTTCTGGAGAGATTTACTATAGGTTTCCTCTTTCCATACTTTACCATGTACTTGAGATTTCACTGTTGTTGATATGTATTTTTTTTTCCATATTTGAACACAAATCCCATTAGCTGTTACAATGTGGATTGTTTTTTAATTCTAGGTTAATCTGTGGAATGAGCCCCAGGAGATCAAGAAAACATTAAAACTCTATGGAGAAACAGATCTTGCAGTTTTTGGACTCAGACATGAAGAGAAACACAGTTGTCTGAAGTGGTCATGAAAGCCAAACAAGTCTTCTTCTCTGTCCTGCTGTTTGGGACAGCAGGGCTTCTGCTCTTCATGTACTTGCAAGCATGGATTGAAGGACATTATACAGGTAACATGTAGATTCTATGTTTTCCCTGGAAATCATAACAACAATTGCCCCTCGGTATTAAATGCCTTGTGACATTTATAGGTATTTTGTAAGCCTCACAGTTTCCAATATCCATAACTCAAATACTCAGATCTTAAAAGAGTAAATATTTTGCAAACCAGTGACCCTTTGCTCAGTGCTTACACTGCAGTTTGTGTCCTCTTGAAGAAGACCATGCTGGTACCATTAACACAACAATTATGTCTTTTTTGCAATCTGCCTATAAGACTAGAGAATTTATTTTCCCTCTGATCTACCCATCAAAGTGAACCAAGCTTAAATAGGAGCAAAATATGTAGCAATTGCTTTTAATTCTAATATTTATGTTGAAACTCAACATCAACGTGAAAACTCGTGAAACAGTTGTTGTTAAATGGAGATTGAAACATCTTCTTATAAAGTTCTAATAGCAAGAATTTTTGATAATATTTCTATCATACCCACTCAGTAATGATGACATAAGACAAAAGTGACCATTGATACTAAGTGACTAAAAGATAAGTCTGTGTTTCAATACAGTTTCATTTACAAAAGATGATAGGTCAAATTTCATCATTCAGTTTAAACAGAGTACACAGAAGGCATTCAGTGACTGTTAAAATGGGTTATAATTATAATTAAAATAGTAATATTAAGGGAATATCAGAGAACATCTCAGAAATGTATATATTTTAATGAAATCCACCTTTGGGGGAGAAATGAACTTTGGTTTATGACTATTAAGAAAAATAAAATAGAAGCAGAATGAATTTTATCCATTTATTTATTTACTTACTCACTTTACCCCCAGACTAGTGTCCCCATACCTCCTGTCCTCTCAGACCTACTCTTACAAATCTGTCTCCATATTACCCCCTCTTCTTTTTCTCAGAGAATGGAAAGCCCTCCTTGGATACCACCCTATTCTGGGACATTCAGTTGCAGTAGACCAAAGTATATCCTCTCCCACTGAGGCCCAACTAGGCAGTCCTTTTATGGGAGAGGATCTATCCACAGGCAACTGAGTCAGAGAGAGCCTCTACTCCATTGTTAGGGACTCACATGAAGACCAAGATGCAGATCTGCTACAAATGTGTAGGGGACTAGATCCAATCCCTGCATGCTCTTTGATTTGTGGATCAGTTTCTGTAAGGTCCCATAGGCCTTCAAGTACTGTATTGAACAGATAAGGAGAGAGTGAGCAGCCTAGTCTTGTCCCTGATTGTAGTGGAATTGCCTTAAGTTTCTCTCCATTTACTTGGATGTTGGATATTGAATTACTCTATATTGCTTTTATTATGATTAGATATGTACCTTATATCCCAGATCGCTCTAAGATTTTTAACATGAAAAAGTCTTGGATTGTTTTTGTCAAAGGGTTTTTCAGCATGTAATGAGATGACCATGTGAGTTTTTTTTTTAACCTTTTAGTTTGTTTATATGGTGGATTATACTGAGGGATTTTCATATATTAAACCATCTCTGAAACCTGGGATGAAGCCTATTCGGTCTTGATGGATGTCTCTGATATGTTCTGGGTTCAGTTTGCGGGCATTTTATTGAGTATTTTTGAATAAATGTTCATAAGGAGAATTGGTCTAAAATTCTTTTTCTTTGTGTGGTTTAAGGTTTCAGGGTGTCTGTGTTCTCATAGAATAAGTTTGGCAATGTTTCTTCTATTTTTATTTAGTGAAAAAGTTTCAGGAGTATTGATATTAACTCTTCTTTGAAAATCTGATAGAATTCTGAAGCCATCTGGCTCTGGGCTTCTTTTGTTTGAGAGACTTTTAATGACTACTTCTATTTCCTTAGAGTTATATAACTATTTAGATTGTTTACTTGATCTTGACTTAACTTTGGTAGTTGGAATTTATCCAGAAAATCATTCATTTCATCTAGATTTTCCAATTTTGTGAAGTACAGGCTTTTGAAGACTTAATGAATCTTTGAATTCCCCAGTATCTGTTGTTATGTCTCCCTTTTAATTTCTGATTCTGTTTATTTGGATACTGTCTCTCTCTTCGTTTTAGTTATACTGGCTAAAGGTTTTTCTATCTTGTCGATTTTTCTCAAAAAACCAGATCTTGGTTTTGTTGATTCTTCATATTGTTCTCTTTGTTTCTAATTTATTAATTTCAGCCTCGAGTTTATTTCCTGTTGTCTATGCCTCTTAAGTGTGTTTGCTTCTCTTTTAATATAGAGCTTTCAGGTGTCCTTTTAAGTTGCTGGTATGAGAATCCTGTAATTTCTATTAAGTACTCTGAGCTTTCCTTTTAGTTGTGCTTTCATTGTGTCCCATAAGTTTGGGTATGATGTACCTTCATTTTTATTGAATTCCAGAAAGTCTTTAGTTTCTTATTTCTTCCCTGACTCCGTGATCATTGAGTAGAATGTTGTTCTGTTTCCATGATGTAGGCGTTCTCTTGTTTCTCTTGTTCTTGAAGTCCAGCTTTCAATCGTGGTGGTCTGATAGAATAAAAGGAGTTATTTCAATTTTCTCTTATCTACTGATGCTTGCTTTGTGACCTACTAGATGGTCAATTTTTGAGCAAGTTCCATGAAGTGCTGCTGAGAAGAAGATATATTCTTTTGTGTTTGGGTGAATGGTTCTGTAGCTAACTGTTAGGTCCATTTGATCCATAGTCTCTGCTAGTTCATCTAGAGCTTTATTTCTTTGTTATCGCTATTTCTCTGTTTAGTTTCTATCTTGATGACCTGTCCATTAGTGAAAGTGTGTCGACATTCCCTACTATTAGTTTGTGGGGTTCAATGTGCAATTTAAGCTTTAATAATGTTTTTTTTTTATTAATGCAGGTGCCTTTGCATTTGGGGCATATATGTTCAGAATTGAGATATCATCTTTGTGAATTTTTCCTTTGATGGATATGAAGTGTCTTTCCACATCTGTTTTGTCTAATTTTTGTTGAAAGTCAATTTTATTAGATATTAGAATGGCTACTCCAGCTTGTTTCTCGGGTCGGTTTGCTTGGAAAATCTTATTCCAGCCCTTTACTCTGGGATAATGTCTGTCTTTGTTGATGAAGTGTGTTTCTTGTACATGGTAGAATGATAGACCCTCTTTTTACATCCATTCATTTAGCTTGTGTTTTTTTATTGGGGAATTGAGTCCACTGATGTTGAGAGATATTAATGAATAACGATTGTTAATTTCTATTGTTTTGATGTTAGTGTTGTTCGTGTGTGTGTGTGTGTGTGTGTGTGTGTGTGTGTGTCTGTGTGTGTGTGTGTGTGTGCGTGTGTGTGTGTGTGTGTGTGTGTGTGTGTGCGTGCGCACGCATGCACGTGTGCATATATGTGTATGCATGTGCTTCCCTTATTTTGTTTTGCCTGTGTGGAATTATTTCCTATGTTTACTTGTGTGTGATTAACCTCTTTGTGTTGGAGTATTCCTTCTAGTGTCTTTTGTAGGGCTGGACTTGTAAATAAATATTGTTTAAATTTGATTTTGCCTTTATCTTGTTTTTTCTATCTATGGTGGTTGAAATTTTTGCTACGTATAGAAATATCAGTTGGCATCTGTGGTCTCTTAGAAGCTGTAAGGTATCTTTCCAGGCCCTTCTAGCTTTTAGAGTTTCTGTTGAAAAGTCAGGTATAATTCTGATAAGTCTGCCTTTGTATATTATGTGGCCTTTTCTCCTTGAAGCTTTTTATATTCTTTCTTTGTTCTGTACATTTAGTGTTTTGAATATTTTATAGTGGGAGGATTTTCTTTTCTGGTCCAATCTAATTGGTGTTCTGTAAGCTTCTTATATGTTTATAGTATCTCTTTCTTTAGGTCGGGAAAATTTTCTCCTATGATTTTGTTGAAAATATTTTTCTAGTCCTTGAAGGTGGGATTCTCACTTTCTATTCCTATTATTTTTATGTTAGGTCTTTTCATAATACCTCAAATTTTCTGGATGTGTCAGGAATTTCTTAGATTTAACATTTTCTTTTATCATATTCTCTATGCCTATGATTCTCTCTTCCATCTTTTGTATTCTGTTGGTGACACATGCATAAGTTGTTGCTGTTCTCTTTCCTAGATTTTCTATCTCCAGGATTCCCTCAAATTGCATTTTTTTATTGATTCTGTAGAGTGAAAAATTATAAAGACCATTTTATAAAATATATACAGGCTCACTAGTTCCAAGAAGGCAGAACTGAATGTAAGATTTCAGACCTTCACTGCCCTGGGATACATCCTGGAAAGAGAATAAATATTCCTCAAGCCTCAGGGAAAAGAACCCTGTTCACAACAGTAAAACCCTAACTAAGACAGATACCATCTAGAAATAGGGAATGGATGAAAAAATAGAGCTAAACTCTGTAGACTGGAATTCAGTAGAGGAGGGACTGAAAATGATCTCTTTCTTAGCTATTTGTAAACATCAGAATTTCCTACAACTTTTAAAGAGCTTAACCAGTCTCCAGTACGTAAGGAAAAATATATTCATATATACAAACTACTGTATGGGAGAATCATAGCTTATTCTGACAGTATGTACTAGAACAGTCAAGTCACACAACAGTAGCCCACAAATAAGATATAGCTCAGAGCTGACAAGATGGCTCAGTGGCTAAAGGTTCTTGCTGGATAAGCCAGGTCACCTAAGCTCAATGCTCAAAACCCAAATAAAGATAAAAGAGAAAACCAGCACTACACTGTTGTGTTCTAACATCTGTATACATGCTGTGGAACATGTGTCTTCTCACGTATGCACATACACACACATAATCGTTTTTAAAATAAATAAAGTGCATCTCATAGTATGTTCCCATGACCCTAACTTAGTTGAGAGTTTAATAAGTATCATAAGTTAATGTAAACTTTCTGTTGTCCTCATATCTAAGTAAATGGATGATTTATTGTCAAAGAAAATTGAGAGTCTAAAGGATGAATAATTTATCCAATGAATTCATGTCAGAACATTTGTACAAAGGGTAGTTCCAGACTTGAACCGAGGTTGTATCACTATGGAAACCATACCTGTGTATATATTTGTGACCTGGTAGATGCAAAGATAAATCCCATTATTCATGAGACCAGTCAGAGTGAGATCAAGTTTCCTATCATAATAAAGTAATGAGTTCCAAAATTGTGACCCATACACAAGTCTTGCTATCTCTTAGCAATCCGAAAAGACTAAATGGGTGTTCAACAAATACAAGAGCATCAGTAAAATGCTTTAAAAGCCTTAATACAAGTAAATGAAGTAGCATGGGATAGGTACCTAGGTGTTTGGTATCTATTTGTAATAACATTGGGGATGTTAGGGATTTTTAAATGCAATGCTTTTTAAATTAAAAGATCTGAATATATGCTTTGATGGTAAGACAAACTTGAAAAACAGTCTGTCTTTTGTACACTTTAAACACACACACACACACACACACACACACACACACACACACACACACACTAAATCTTTTGTAAATGTCCAGACAAGCTGGTAAAAGATGACGAAGACACGTCTTTTGGAAATGAAAGGGAAATGAGATGACAGAGAAGTGAAAACTTGTTCATTTGTCATATAATAGACGGTTGCTTTATAGTGCCCATGTTTTCCTTTCTTTACACATTTACCTATTTTCACGTGTGTATGTGATGTGCCTGTGTATATATATGCATGTTCACATGTATGTGGGTGCAAGTGCATTTAAGGGTTCATGTGTGCAGTGTGTACATGAGTGTGAAGGTCAGACAGTGAGCTCAGGTATCTTTTTCTAGTTCTAGCAGCGTTCTTGCTAAGCTTGGAGCTCCTGATTTGGCTAGTCTAGTTAACTAGCATGCCTGAACCATTCCTGACGCCACCTCTTAAATGATGGGATCACAATTCATCCACCATTTTATCTGGCTTTTTATGTGGGTTCTGGGAATCTCAACTGTAGTCTTCATGCTTATGTACCATGTGCTTTGTTGACTCAGCTTTTCCTTGATACCTAATTTAAAATATTCATTTGTGTGCTTTGTTGCTGTGATTAAAAATTTTATTTTAAAAAACATTGTGTAGTTAAGAGCACACGTTTTCCATTCAGAAAGGTCTTGAGGAGTTCATTTGTCCAGCTCATACCCTTCTCTTTAGCTCTATTCCCTGAGAACATTACTTAGTCTTTCTTGAACTCAGTTTTGTTATCTATAAAATGGGGATAACATTTCCCATGTAGTTAGGAATGAAGCATGTAAAACTTTAATCTATCCTGTTTAGAAGAAGAACCTTTGAAGGAGTTATGTAAGGACAAATGTGGTCATCAGGTAAGATGCCAACCCAGTGAGACTCTGTCTGTATAGGAATATGAGAGACCCAAGCTTTGGGGGAGCTTAAAGAAACCAGTGTTTGCAAAGCATTCACCATAGTGCCTGTCAAGGAGACATTCATGGCTACAGCCTGGTATTCTTAGCAGAAACTGAGTCCGGGCATCCACAAAGGTGCACATTCTGAGCTGTATAACAAAGACTTCATTACAGCTCACGGGGACTGGATGCTGTCCAATCTTGTACCTTAACAGATTACAAAACAAAAATAAAAAGTAAACTCTCAGTTCTACCTCTAAGTAGAATGGTTAGGAGATTTTATTTAATGTCAAACAAGTCTGGTTGCTCTTGTGGAAGATGGAAGGAAAGTGACAGGCCTGGGTGCAGGGAGGATCACTGCCTCCACAGGCCATCACAATGCTTAGCAATGCCCAGGTGAGACATTCACTCTGAAGGATGCCCTGAGAACTTCAAACAATACTATGAGTGCAAGGGTATTACAGTGACCTGGGGGTGGGGGGGAATCAACCTTTCTCATGAAGATACTAGCCCCGTAGAGAGTAGAGGACAAAAACAGTCCTGTGCCCACCCAATGCATTGGTAGCATGGCAGTGGGAATTGTGATCCGGCACAGAGCACAGACCAGCAGAGCCCATTCACTACGCATCACTTCTTCCTCTTAATGCCCAAAATGCAACAACAGTGCATGGTATGGGGCTGTTTTGTGTTGTCATAGGAGACAAGAGACAGAATTTTGGACTTAGGTAGACCCACTCTCAAGGTTCACTTGCTCTGGTTTAGATATTTTCACCAAAAGTATTGTCTAAATATAATTCCCACTGTGGGGACAAAGAGGGTGATTCTGATTTTAATGTTGCCTGGAGAATGGCCTTTTTGGGGAGAAAAAAATAGAGATAAAGGAGGAATAAGAGTTGGGCTCTAATCCAACAGTGATGTGTGTCCATGAGAAGAGGGAGCCTGCATGGTTACACAGTCCTTGTTATGTGATTCATGGCCTCAGAACTCTAAAGATTCTCCACTGAGAAAAGAAATTTCTCACTAGTTCTAGCTGCCTCAACTTAAACTTCCTACTCAGTGGAATCTACGAGCTGGGTAAACCTTTTAACATCACCCCATCTGTCATATATAGTTATGAGCTCAGTCATTGCTTGTTTATTTTTGAAAAATATAGATCTAAGTTTATTCCTTTTACATTCATGATCTGCCATTGTCTTTTACAGAACCTGACCCTGAAGTCCACAGACAAGACTAGCCCTTAGTTCAACCCTCCACTTCTCTTCTACTACCAGACCAATCCCCTTACTGACTTCATGCTCACAGTTTCCAACCCTAGATGTGTGTCTCACCCTTAGAATGTAGCTCGAATTACAATCTCTTTAATCACTCTGCAGAAGAATCACCTTAATATATATCAGCTCACCCTTCCAATATCATAGAGTCTAATGTGTGGCAGATGCTCTATTGCCTTGCCATGTAAGTGAAAATATAATATTTATGTGGGTTTTCCAAGATCCTAGCCAAATGTTCCCATAGACTTGTTTCAATATTTCTAAGGATCTAGTTCCATACTCGTGAAGCATCCATTGCCTCGAGACAGCATTCTTTGAGAGTTCCCTGTGTTAATTAGTAGACCTTGCATCCTGACTTCTGCGGTTACATTCTTCCTGCATCTTTGACCCTTCCATCACCCAGACTGGTCTTTTTCCTAGAGAATGAAGCCTCAGATTTTTAAACTATTTTATGAAAGAGATAATACAGGTCACTCTCAGAAGTCATAGTATTTCTCTATGTTCCTTTTACTGTGCATGTGTGTGACTTGCCTGAGATACACGTACTTAAGATTCACTACCAAGTAGTGAAGTGGTGGTAACACATGTATTTTAAATCCAAAGCAGAGGATCTTCAAGTTGACTCTTATCTGAGAGATTTCATTTTTCTGAAATATTCCACTATGAAGTTTAGTCTCAACCTTTCAAAATCAAGAAATTTCCTAACATGTCAATTATGGAAACCTCTATAAACAACCTCTAAGCGTTTTTATTCAAGACTAAGAATTTTAGCTACTTACTGATGAGTTTTTATATTTCTATTGTACACACACCAACTCTGATTTTTTTCTATCCTTAAATACACATATTTTCTCAGACTTCTACCAATTTTTTTCTGACTTGCACCAATTATTGATATCTGTACTTAGTTCACAAGTTAGCATTATTAAAACTCTAAATCAATTGTTTTGCAATACATCATCATTAATGTCTATGAAAAGTCACACAACTAAATTCTTACCTGAGCTGGATTGAAGCTGGCTGATGACAATGTATGTTAAATATGTATGAGGACATCAGTCTGAGTCGCAGCACCATTACATAAGCAAGTAAGTCAAGTGGCAAACTAACTGTTTTAACTCATTTTCTGTTGTGACAAATCATTGACCAAAAGTACCCTGGTGAGGAAAGGGCTTATTAGGCTTACAGGGTACAGCCTACCATGGAGAGTCCTCTCCTCAATTAGCAGTTCGCAAAATGCTCCACAGACCTGCCTGCCAGACAACCTGGCAGAGGCAATTCTTCAGATGAGATTCCATCTCCCCAAGTCTGTCTAGCTCTGTTTCAGGTTGACAAAAGCTAACAATGACACCAACGGAAGCTAAATAGTTATAGTTCCACCTTATCAAAACTTAATGTCACATTCAGAACTGGTGGTTCAGGAGTACTAACCCGAGCACCCCAGAGGCTCAGGCAGGAGGCTCATAAGTTTCAGATTGGCCTTGCCTACATGATGAGTTCAAGACTAGTCTGAACTATATAGTGAAAGCCCATTTCAAAAGAAAACCATGTTTGTTGTCTGGTTCTGTAGAACTCTAGTCCCAAATAAATGTTAACCGTGGTCATTATGAATAATGGTGTAGTTTTCTGTATGTCAAGTCCAGTTCAAGTGCTGCATCCAACATCAAGATAACCAAAGCAAGATAGCAACTTTTTTTTGTCCAACAGCTCAACAGACATCAGTTTCACATTAATTCTCCTGTTTTTCTAAGTATGGAAGGAAAAGATAAGGCCCAGATGTGTAAAGCAGAGTACCATCACCTCCCTGCTTTCTGTGAGAGCTGTTCGGGTTTCCACAGTCTCTGTGCTTCTTGGAAACTCTAAAGAGACTCCGCTTTGCTTTTTCTTTCAAATTCATTCTCTTTGTTTTAACCTCTAAAGATTTGCTTCTAGATTGGATTCATAAAATTCTTTTCTCCTCAGACTCTCTGATGACAGACTCTCCAAAATCAGGCTGCTTATCCTGGTTGTGATTGTGATACTGTGAAATTGTGTGTCTTTCTCTTTGTGGACCTGACCTATAGCAGAGATGCTATGATCATGGAAGGGCATAGGGTTTGTTGTCCTTTCTTGTTTCAGGGCACAAAAATTGATTTTCGTTAAAAAGCCACTCATTTGAATTGCTTCCTCTGATTTTTGCCCATGGTGACCAACTTTGTAAAAATAAAATAAGTGTTTATTCCTGCTGCCTTCACCTGGACACTGCTATGCTTGCCCATGTCAGGACCTTTCTGTCAGTTGCTTCTTTTCCTGAAGCACATTTCCTCCCTCGGCTGTTTGCATGGCTGAGTTTTCTCTTATCCTGTAGAGAACAGCTGCAGTGTCCCTGCACATCCTCGGGTACGTGTCCCTGACCTTCCATCTTCTACACAGCTCTGTTTGTAATTGGTTTATGATGATTAGGTCAGTGTCTCTTAAGTTTTTGTGTTATGTATAATTTTGTTCTCACGGTAATATACAGATTTCACAAAGGAGGTTGCCTTGTACTAGGTGAACAATACATCTGTTGCTTTCCCTTGCTCCAGATGTAAATGTGGTCAGCCCTCACTTTACTATGCATCCATTTCATCCTTTAAATTCAGCATTAATCCTCAATCACCATGGCCAATGAAATTTAATGGACTTATGTGCTGAATCCTATCTCTCTGCCCCCAGTGCCTAAGTCTCCTCTACGACTGAGCGATGTTCTCTCCTTTGCTTCATTTGCCAGATGTGAAAGAGTGATCGCTCCCAAGTCACTTCAAGTCTTTGTGAAACAGAATAATGTTCAATAGCCACACTTCATAATGGAGGGAAACACTGTATTAAACCAAATACATAGAGGCTTTACAAAAGGAATGGCCCATTTCCAGACATAAGAGAAGACTACAGGATTCAGAATGCGATGCCACAGGGAAGTGTACATATTCAAGGAGGTAGAGAAGAGTGAGGATTTTACTAGTGAGAGGGAAAATGCATGTAAGCTGTGTAGTACAAAGTCTATCAGCCTTAGAAATCAGAGGCAGTTAGCTCATTGGTGGAGCTGCTGTTGTCGGGCAAACATTTCATGCAGAGCACCCTATTGGAATTATTGCAGTCTTTAAAATATCACAGATAAACTTCATTACAGAAATATGCTTGTTTTCAGGCCTCAGAAAGCTTGGGCTGCGTGTAGATGCTGGGAGGATTTCTTATGGGATGCTTGGCAAGTTACTCAGATAATACTTTTCTGAGACACGTAGTATGTGCTCCTCCTTAATTACTTTCTGGTTCTAATTATGTTCAAAACTGAAAAAATAGCACTATTCATACTCTCTAAAAAGATTCTTAGGAGTTAGTGATGCAATGGGTGCAATCTGTTCCCCCAGTGTGGACCAAGCTTTCAGTGATGGCTGGCTTCAGCTCAGCATTCACCTTTCTATGGCAGCTTGGGCTATGACCCCAC
Source organism: Rhabdomys pumilio (assembly GCA_030674055.1). NCBI lineage: Eukaryota > Metazoa > Chordata > Mammalia > Rodentia > Muridae > Rhabdomys > Rhabdomys pumilio. Next base: position 67,984,755 of record JANHMN010000013.1, read on the forward strand.
TTCTTCATGCTTCCCCTCCTTCCTGATAATACTTGCTCAGACAGACTAGGACCTAACATATTACAAAGCAACTCATGAACTCATCATGAGGCCCTCTCCCAGGCATCTTCCATTGTTCCCAATGGACCATGAACCACTGGATGAACAAATTACAGAAAATAGGATGACTCAAACATGGTCGATGAATGATTTTCTTTCTTGGGATTTTGATTATAAGAAATGGATTGTGGGTCTGTTGTCTGTATTATATGTTGTAAAATTCCAATTTTGTGTGGCTATTTCCCATCATAGACACCAGAACAGCCGAAGGCACTGGGCTTGGAACAGGGCTGAATGGGAAGAGAAGAACAGTTAAAGAGAGAACCCCAGAAACTGTTTCTGATTTAGATTCGTGTCATCCAAGGTCCAAAGTGTCCCTGTGCTTTTAGAACACTTTTCTCATGCTCAGTAAGCAGCTGTGATTCCTAGAGAGGAGTCATTAATTTCCAAATGGCCCTATCATGGACGTGAATAAATATCAGTCCTATATGATAGAGTACAGCAAGAAATGACATGGAAGAGTTTCCCATCAATGCTCTGAATTTTCTTTATTCCTCTGTTTGCAAGGTTATAATACAGAAGTTCCTAGCTTGGCACCTGGTACTTAACAAAGAGCATAGGACATATTGCCTGGATGAATGAATTCATGCCCAACACGATCTCCAACAGTGAAAGAGGAAAGTAAGGCTGGTCCTCGCTCTGCATTTTTTTTTTCAGAAATGAAAGTTCTTGGTGTGTGGTGAATCATCTAAATTTTCCAGGAATACCCCGAAATGTCTCCATTGGTATTAGCAATGTCTCATCTGAAAGTGTGGAATATATGCACAAGGAACATTTCTCTAACATAAAAAAAAAAAGAAAAAAATTGTCATTTATGGCAAATGGTGGATCATAAAATAAAGTTTAAAAATGATCTAGAAGAGAAAAGCTTAAAGGATGTGAGTGTAACGATACTGATTATGTCAATTCGGGCTATATATACCATGTGCGTATGTGCACATCACTGTATCACATAAACATGCATGTTTATTAAGTTTTAATAAAGAATAAAAAGAAAAATTACAAAATCAAAGAATAAAATAATCTTAAGACTTTGAAATAAATGAAAAATAGCAAATTTTAAAATATATAATCTAGAAAGGTTTATCTTCATCTTTTTAAAATTTTGTTTCCATTGGGGTCTGACAGTCTCTCCATAAAGCACATGAACACTGATCTCAGTCAGACAGAGACAGATTGTTGAATACACACAATACTGATCAGATGAGCTAGCACAGCAAGCATATTTTTGTCAGCTTATAAAGAAAACACACATTACATACATGTGTGTACGCATGAGTGTGCACACACACACACACATACACACACAGATAAACCACAATGAACTCATATACGTTCTGCCCAGTGATCAGCTCTGACTCAAGCTGAAGTGGGTGAGTGGGTGGGGGAGCACCTTCAAAGAAGCAGGGGGAGAGGAGATGGAATAGTGGGTTTCTGGAGGGAGAACAGGGAAAAGGGATAACATTTGAAATGTAAATAAATAAAATATCAAAAAAAAAAAAAACCATAGCAGTTCATATTGACCTTTAATTTGATGGGTTCTACATAAAGCTTTGTAGGATTCTTTAAGATTAACAAGCCTGTGGCCAGCATGACCCTGCTCTGAGTCAAGTTACTTTTCAGTGACAATGACTGGCAGGTATACTACAGCAACAATATGAAATAGCTGGCAGACATGGAACAAAATGGCTTCAGCTTTGCTGCGGGGAGGGGGGTTCGGCAAGTAGTCAGATCACAATTTTTAACCAAAGCTAAGTTATTAATATTGAAAAAAAGGAGAAAACCCAAATGGGGGATGGGTGGCCAACACCTGTTATTCAAGCACTTGGGAAGGGAGCAGGAGGATTGTCTTGAGCTCAAGGCAAGCCTGGTTACATCAAGAGTTCCAGGACATCCTGGGCTACAGAGTGAGACTCCATCTCAAAGAAACAACTTCATAACTTAAATGTGTCACTCAGTTGATCTTTTAGGGTCTTCTATGCTGGTGAACTTTAGGAAATTTTGTTGTATACTTATAGAGACTTTAACAAATAAAGTTTCAGAAGGTTGAGCTCCTTACTTCTAACCTGTTCTAACCTGTTTTATGACCTCAGTTCATTGATCTCTCTGGATTCTATTTACTTTTATATCCAACCTTCACACCTCCTTTTGGATGTTCTTGAGATAACAACATACTAAATTGACTATGTATCCCTATATGTTTGGGTATGTCTCTGTAGTTGTTAACTCAAGCACGTATCATTTTTTACACCCATAGCCTCATATCGAAGGCATACATCTGCATAAATACTTTCCATGACTTGTTTTTTTTTTTTTCATTTAATAGTAGGTCTGGGATATTTGCTTATATTTATATAAGATTCCAGTTTCATTCATGTAACTGATAATATCTGTCTGCTCATGACTCTGAGAGTTTCTATACATGAATGAGTTACATAGTCCCTAAAATTCTATCAGCTTCACAATTCCTTATGTCATATAATTATCTTTCCTTATGCTCAATGCAGTCCAAATTAGGATTCTGTAAGACACTACATATGTTCAGTGGTAATTCTAGTAAAATATACACAGAGATGTTTATTTCAATGTGTTTGTTTCCTTTCAATAAGACAGTGGTAAGATGTAAGTATGAGACACCGAGACTGCACAGTCTGTCTTTGTTTATTTGTATGCCAACAAAGTAGTCAACAGTTCATGGAAAATCAATTGGAATAATTACAAAGTCATTAGTGTGTAGTTTGAGTGTGAGTGTAAAGAACTCACTAACTAAATTATTCACAGCAATGGACAAGTTAAGTTCTACTTAGTAAGTATTGATCCAGTCTGTAATACCACCTAGACCGAACCCTAATATTCCTAATAAAAATTAAATCCTGTCTTTCAAATACCATAATATCTTTTGGTCCCAGAAGATTTCTTTGTCAGAGAAGCAACTGAAAGGCTTAACTTTGCAGAGCCAGTGAGTAACACACCTGCACCAAAATATAATCACTCCTCCCTCACTCCTCACTCCCCACTTCTTCTTCCCTCCTCCTTCCTCCCTCCTCCCTCCTCCTTTCCCCTTCCCTTCTTTCTCCTTCCCTCCATCCTCAATGACCCACCCCAGTCTCCCTCTCACTCTCTCTTTCCTGTTTTGCCTTTCTTCTTCCCCTGCCTTTCTCTTTCCCTCTCTTCCTTTTTGTTTCTCTTTGTCTCCATGGCTCTTTTCCTCCCTCCCTCCCTCCCTCCCTCCCTCCCTCCCTCCCTCCCTTCCTCCCTTCCTTCCTCCTTCCTTTCATCCTTCCCTCCCTCCTTCCCTTCACTTCTGGCTCCTTTCTCATTTGATTTCCCATTAATTTCCAAGAGTACTCCAAACAATTATTTGTTTATTTCTCATAGTTTCTGGAAAATATTCAGTCACAAACAAGTAGGAAAGTTAGCAGTATTTGCTCTCTATTTGGCTAGGTGTCTATGCAGAGAAAATAGCTACTGTTGCACAGTTCAAAGGAGAATTCAAGAACATGTTACCTGATCTTAATGCCAGAAGTTTTATTTGTTGACAACAGACCAGACAGTTAGGACTCTGTCTTCCCCACTGTTTGCTGATTTCATTTAGATCCTGTCATATATGTGCATACTTTAGGAAGCATCTAATAAAAGTAGTTTTATTAGGTTTCCTTACTGTCTCTCAAAGGGTCCTCATTTTTGTTGTCCTTCCCTGTATTCACACACTCCACCACACATTCATCCATCCATTTCCAACCTCATCCATCCATAATAATCTATTCTGTATCCCTTTCCTAATAAGACATATCTGTTCCCTCTAGTCTCTTCCTATATACCTACCTTCTGTGGTTCAATGAACTGTAGCTTGATTATCATTGAGTTAACAGCTAATATCTACATATAAGAAAATACCATATTTGTGTTTCTGGGTCTCAGATATCCCATTCAGGAGAAAATTTTCTAGTTCCATCCATTTGTCTGCATATTTCCTGATGTTCTTTACTTTCTTTTATTTAAAATGATAACATTTATTATTTTATTGGATATTTTATTTATTTACCTTTCAGCCGTTATCCCCTTTCTCCATAACCCCCCAGAAACCCCTTATTCTATTCCTTCTCCTGCTGCTTCTATGAGGGTGTGCCTCTACCCATCCACCCTCTCCCTTCTCCCTACCCTCGAATTCCCCCACACTGGGACATCCGGACTTCATGGGACCAAGGACCTCCTCTCCCACCCATGCCTGCCAAGACTATCCTCCCCTACATATACAGATGGAGCCATGGGTCCCTCTATGCATGTTTCCAGGCTGGCAGTTTAGACCCTGGGAGCTCTGATTGGTTGGTATTGTCGGGCTTCCCCATGGGGCCACAAGTCCCCTCAGCTCCTTCAGTCTTCTCTCTAACTTCTTCTCCATTGGGGACCCCATGATTAGTTCAATGGCTAGCTTCGAGCATCCTCCTCTGCATATGTCAGATTCTGGCAGAGCCTCTCAAGAGACTGGTATATCAGGCTCCTGTCAGCATGAACTTTCTGGCATCCACAACTATGTCTGCTTGCAGTGACTACACATGGAATGGATCCCCAGGAAGGGCAGTCTTCAGACAGCCTCTTGTTCAGTCTCTGCTCCACACTTTGTCTCCATATTTGCTTCTGTGATTATTTTGTTACTCTTTCTAAGAAGGACCAACCAAAACACCCACACCTTGGTCTTCCTTTTTCATGAACTTCATATGGTCTGTGGGTTCATGTTTATCTTGAGTATTGCAAGATTTTAGACTAACACTCACTTACTTGTGAATTCATACCATGTGTGTTCTTTTGTATTTGGGTTACCTCACTCTGGATGATATTTTCTAAATCCATCCATTTGCCTAAGAATTTCATGAATTCATTGTTTTTAATAGCTGAGTAATATTCCATTGTGTAAATGTACCTCATTTTCTGTATTCATTCTTCTATGGAAGGACATCTGGCTTCTTTCTGGCCTCTGGCTATTATAAATAAGGCTGCTATGAACATAATGGAGAATGTGTCCTTGTTATATGTTGGAGCATCTTCTGGGTATATGCCCAAGGGTGGTATACCTGGGTCCTCGGGTAGTGTTATGTGCAATTTTCTGAGGACCTACCAGACTGATTTCCAGAGTGGTTGTACCATTTTGAAATCTCACCAACAGTCGGGGAGTATTTCTCTTTCTCTAGATCCTCACCAGCATCTGCTATTCCCTGAGGTTTTGATCTTAGCCATTCTGACTGGTATGAGATGTAATCTCAGGGTTGTTTTGATTTGCATGTTCCTGATGATTAAGAATGTTGAACATTTCTTTAGTTGCTTTTCTATCATTTGAGTTTCCTCAGCTGAGAATTATCTTTTTAGCTCTGAATCCCATTTTTAATAGGGTTATTTGATTGTCTGGAGTCTAATTTCTTGAATTCTTTGTATATATTGGATATTAACCCTTTATTGAGTGTGGGATTGGTAACAATCTTTTCTTGATATGTTGGTTGCCCTTTTGTCCTATTGACAGTGTCCTTTGTCTTACAGAAGCTTTGCAATTTCATGAGGTTCCATCTGTCAATACTTGATCTTAGACCATAAGGAACTGGTGTTGTGTTCAGGAACTTTTCCCCTGTGCCCATGTGCTCGAGGCTCTTCCTCACTTTCTCTTCTATTAGTTTCAGTGTATCTGGTTTTATGTGATGGTCCTTGATCTACTTGGACTTGAGCTTTGTACAAGGAGATAAGAATGAGTTGATTTTCATTCTTTTACATTCTGACCTCCAGTTGAACCAGCACCATTTGTTGAAAATGCTGTCTTTTTTCCACTGAATGGTTTTAGTTCCTTTGTCAAAGATCAAGCTACCATAGTTGTGTTGATTCATTCCTGGGTCTTCAATTCTATTCCATTTATCTATGTGCCTATCTATGTACCAATACCATGCAGTTTTTACCACTATTGCTTTATAGTACAGCTTGAGATCAGGGATAGTGATTTACCAAGAAAATCTTTTATTGTTGAGAATAGTTTTCACTATTCCGGGTTTTTTGTTATTCCAAATGAATTTGAGAATTGCTCTTTCTAAATCTGTGAAGAATTGAGTTGAAATTTTCATGGGGATTGCATTGAATCTGTAGGTTGCTTTTGGCAAGATGGCCATATTTACTATATTATTCCTGCCAATCAATGAGCATGGGGGATCTTTCCATCTTCAAGAAGCAATCACACTAAAATCAAAGACTAGACATGGCTGCCCATTCTCTCTCTCTCTACCTATTCCATATAGTACTCAAAGTATTAGTCAGAGCAATTAAACAACAAAAGGAGGTCAAAGGGATACAAATTGGAAAGGAAGAAGTCAAAATACCACTATTTGCAGATGATATAGTAGTATACTTTAGTGACCCCAAACTTCCACCAGAAGGTAAACCTTATAAACAACTTCAGCAAAGTTTCTGGATATCAAATTAACTCAAACAAATCAGTAGCCTTAGTCTACTCAAATGATAAATGACTGAGAAAGAAATTAGGGAAATGGCACCCTTCACAATAGTCACAAATAATATAAAATACCTTGTTGTGAATCTATCCAAGCAAGTGAAAGATCTGTATAACAAGAACTTCAAGTATCTGAAGAAAAAAATTGAAGATCTCAGTTTCTTAAACCGTATTGAACCATCCCTGCATTCCTGGGATAAAGCCTACTTGATCATGATGGATGATTGTTTTGACATGTTCTTGGATTCGATTTGTGAGAATTTTATTGAGTATTTTTGCATTGAAATTCATAAGCGAGATTGGTCTGAAGTTTTCTTTCTTTTTATGGTCTTTGTGTGGTTTAGGTATGAGCATAATTTTGGCTTCATAGAATGAATTGGGTGGTGTTCCTTCTGTTTCTACTTTGTGGAATAGTTTGAAGAGTATTGGTATTAGGTCTTCCTTGAAGGTCTGATAGAATTCTGCATTACAACCATCCGGTCGTAGGCTATTTTTGGGGGGTGGAGTGGGGAGACTTTTAATGACTGCTGCTATTTCTTTAGGGGTTATGGGACTTTTTAGGTGGTTTATCTGATCTTGATTTAATTTTAGTACCTGGTATCTGTCTAGAAAATTGTCCATTTCATCCAGATTTTTCAGTTTTGTTGAGTATAGGCTTTTGTAGTAGAATCTGATGATTTTTTGAATTTCCTCAGTTTCTGTTGTTATGTCTCCCTGTTCAGTTTTGATTTTATTACTTTGGATACTGTCTCTCTGCCCTCTGGTTAGTCTGGCTAAGGGTTTATCTATCTTATTGATTTTCTCAAAGAATCAGTTCCTGGTTTAGTTGATTCTTTGTATAGTTCTTTTTGTTTCTACTTGGTTGATTTCAGCCCTGAGTTTGATTATTTCCTGCCATCTACTCCTCTTGGGAGTATTTGCTTCTTTTTGTTCTAAAGCTTTCAGGTATGCTGTCAAGTTGCTAGTGTATGCTTTCTCTAGGATCTTTTTGTACGTACTTAGAGCTATGAATTTTCCTCTTAGCATTGCTTTCATTGTGTCCCATAAGTTTTGGTATGATGTGCCTTCATTTTCATTAAATTCTAAAATGTCTTTAATTTCTTTATTTCTTCTTTGACTAAGTTAACATTGAGTAGAGGGTTATTCAGTTTCCATGTGTATGTGGGCTTTCTGTTGTCTTTGTTATTAAAAACCAACCATAGTCCATGATGATCTGATAGGATGCATGGGATTATTTCAATCTTTTTGTATCTGTTGTATGTGTTTTGTAACCAACTATATGGTTGATTTTGAAGAAGGTACCATGAGGTTCTGAGAAGAAGGTATATTCTTTTTTTTTAGGATGAGATGTTCTATAGATATCTGTTAAATCCATTTGGTTCATAACCTGTTAGTTTCACTGTGTCTCTGTTTAGTTTCAGTTTCTATGATCTCTCCACTGCTGAAAGTGGGGTGTTGAAGTCTTCCACTATTATTGTGTGAGGTGCAATGTGTGCTTTGAGCTTTAGTAAAGTTTCTTTTATGTATGTGGGTGCCCTTGCATTTGGAGCATAGATGTTCAGAATTGAGAGTTCATCCTGGTAGACTTTTCCTTTGATGAGTATGAAGTGTCCTTCCTTATCGTTTTTAATAACTTTTGGTTAAAAATTGATTTTATTCGATATTAGAATGGCTACTCCAGACTGTTTCTTCAGACCATTTGCTTAGAAAATTGTCTTCCATAATTTTACTCTGAGGTAGTGTCTGTCTTTGTCACTGAAGTACGTTTCCTCTATGCAGCAAAATGTTGGGTCCTGTTTACATATCCAGTTCATTAGTCTATGTCTATATATTGAGGAATTGAGTCTATTGATGTTAAATAAATATTAAGGAGAAGTGATTGTTGCTTCCTGTTTTTTTGTTATTATGGTGGAATTATGTTTGTATGGCTATCTTCTTTTGGGTTTGTTGGAAGATTACTTTCTCACCTTTTCTAGGGTATAGTTTCCCTCCTTGTGTTGGAGTTTTATGTCTATCATCCTTTGAAGGAAATATATTGGGTAAATTTGGTTTTGTCATGGAATATCTTGGTTTTTCCATCTATGGTAATTGAATGTTTTGCTGGGTATAGTAGCCTGGGCTGGCATTTGTGTTCTCTTAAGTTCTTTCCAGGATCTTCTGGCTTTTATATTTTCTGGTGAGAAGTCTGGTGTAATTCTTATAGGTCTGCCTTTCTATGTCACTTGACATTTTCCCCTTACTGCTTTTAATATTCTTTTTTTTTGTTTTGTGCATTTGATGTTTTGATTATTATATGACAGGAGGAATTTCTTTTCTGGTCTAGTCTATTTGGTGTTTTGTAGGCTTCTTGTATGTTCATGGGCATCTCTTTTTTTTGGTTAGGCAAGTTTTCTTCTATAATTTTGTTGAAGATATTTACTGGTCCTTTAAATTGGGAATCTTTGCTGTCTTCTATACTTAATATTCTTAGGTTTGTTCTTTTCATTGTGTTCTAGATTTCCTGAATGTTTTGGGTTAGGAACTTTTTGTGTTCTGCATTTTCTTTTTCTATTTTGTCAGTTTTCTATGGCAACTTCTGCAGTCTATATTCTCTCATATATCCTTTTATTCTGTTAATAATGACTCCTGCTCTCTTTCCTAGGTTTTCTATCTTCAGGGTAGTCTCCCTTTCTTTATTGTTTCTACTTCCATTTTCAGATTCTGTATGTTTTTTTTCCTTCACCTGTTTGGTTGTTTTTTTCCTTTAATTCTTTCAGGGATTTTTGTGTTTCCTCTTTAAGGGCCTCTGTTTTCCTTTGTTCTCCTGTATTTCTTTGAGAAAGTTATTTATATTCTTCTTAAAGTCCTCTATCATCATCATGAGAAGTGATTTTAAATCTGAATCTTGCTTTTCTGGTGTGAAGGAGTATCTAGGATTTGCTATGGTGATAGAATAGGCTTCTGATGATGCCAAGTAACCTTGGTTTCTGTTGCTTATGTTCTTGCCCTTGCCTTTTACCACCTGGTTATCTCTACTGCTACCTGAACTCACTGTCTCTGACTGGATCCTGTTTCTTCTGTTATCTTCATTGTGTCAGAGCTCCTCAGAGTCCCACTGTCTCTGTGATTCTGAGATCCTGGGTATCAGAGCTCTTGGGAGTCTGACTGCCTCTAGGATTCTATAATCCTATGATCCTGAGGGTGTTAGAGCTCATGGGAATTCAGCTTCCTCTGTAATCTTGGGTGTGTTAGAGCTCTTGGAAGTCCTCTGGGTGTTGTGGGATTGGTTGCAGAGGTAATGCCCAAGGTCTGCTCAGTGCACCAGATCAGATTAGAAGGAATCAGTAGCAATGAGTCAGAGTGTGGTATTTTCACTGGAGCAGAACAGCTAGGAGTCAACTGCTCTGGATGCAGTGGATCCTCAGAAGCTCTGAGTGTGGCAGATTCTCTGGCATGGGTCAGAATACGGTGTCATCCTGGGAACAGATCAGCTCAAAGTCTTCCCCAGCAGAAAGGGCCAGGTGGAGGAGGCAGAAGGGGAGTGGTATTTGGCCAGTGAGGATTTGGTGGGTGACATGTCCCTAGTGAGCTGCTAGTGGTCTCCAAGCTGCAGCTCTAAGGCTTTGGGAACCCTGTGGAAGAAGAGGTGGAAAAAATGCAAGAACTAGAGGGAGTAGAGGCCACCAAGAAAACAAAGCCCTTGAAATCAACAGGAGCAAAGCTACTGTAAACTCACTGAGACTCAGGCAGTATCCACAGGGTCTATGTGGGTCAGCACCAAGTGCTCTGTGCATACAAACTTCCAGTTTAGTGTTTTTATGGGATTCCCGACTGTGAGAATGAGTGGATCTCTGTTTATGCTTCCCCTTGGACTCTTCTTCCATTGGTTTGTCTTGTCCAGGTTTGATGTAATAGTTTTTTATTTTTCTTTTATATATATATTAAGAAATGAATGAAAGAAAGGAAGAAAGAAAGAAAAAAGAAAAAAGAGAGAGGGAGAGAGAGAAAGAAAGAAAGAGAGAAAGAAAGAAAGAAAGAAAGAAAGAAAGAAAGAAAGAAAGAAAGAAAGAAAGAAAGAAGAGCTACTCACTAGGGTAGAGATTAACAGTTGAACTGTCATACCTGCAAGAAGAGGAAAAAAAAAACAATTTTCTCCAATGGAGAAACACTAAATATATCAACCACTCCTGGGCAAGCCTCATGTTCAGGAGATGCTGACCAACATACAATGGAGTACATAGATTGTGTGTGTGTGTGTGTGTGTGTGTGTGTGTGTGTGTGTGTGTGTGTACTTTTACTTGGTTTCATTTTTTCTTTTGGGATGTTTTTTATTTTGTTTCCTTAGGGTTTTTTTTTGGGGGGGGGAGTAATCTCATTACATCAGGTTTCTATAGCTTTTTGTTTTAATTATTTTATTTATTTACATTCCACCCATTGACCTCATCCTCTGGGTTCCTTCCCATAGTTCCTCTTTTCTTTCCTTCTCCTCCTTTCCTCTCTCCCCCCACCAAGGACCCCCCTTCCCTGGGGCCTCAAGTCTCTCAAGGATTAGGCACAGCTTCTGCCACTGAGGCCAGAGCAGGCAGACCTAAAGAACCTAAATTTGCATAGGAACAGAGAGAGATGATCTGAAAGAACTTGGGAAAGGCAAAAAATATTATCCACATATTTAATTGAAAAAATGTTTTTAATAATAAAAATATACTAATGAAGAAAAAGCAGGTTCATTGCTGTGCAGCAAAAGTTGTAGAAAACAGCTCCAGACATATTTCCACTACTGAGACATTCGGTAGGAAATTGCATGGCATCCAGTGTGTCATAGATTAAAAAATAATAAAGCTCGGAAAGACCACATGAATCATGTTTAGATAAAAGAAGTATCTTAGTTTTCATTATGTTTTCTGTCTGTTATTTTTCCCCAGTCACAAAGTACTGAAAGTTTTTATTACACTTTATATAGAGAAGTAAATTTTCTCTGCTAACCCAACGGATCACTGGTCTCCTGTCCAGTATTTCTTAACCTTTTAGCTACATGTCTTATTGGGTAAGCCAGACTGAGTTGTAAACATTTGCTTTACTGCATGCCTACTCCTCTACAACAGCACCACAAAGGGAACACAGGCAGTGCTATTTTAAAATTTCAATTTAGTAGTAGGGAAGATGGCTCAATGGGTAAAGTACTTGGGATGAAAGTTTCTGGAAGTAGGGTTGCAGATGTCTGCGGGTAAATTGTGGTCTTGCTCATTGTCATTGTTTTCATTAATAATATAATTCCAGAAGAAAATCAGAAGGAAGCTGAACAATTTTAATTACTGTTTAGAAGAAAAACTACAGGGCAGAAAAGCTTTAAATCCAGGCAGCTGTCTGGAGGAGGAAGAGGAGGAGGAGGGAGAGGAGGAGAAGGAGGAGAAAGAGAAGGAAAAAAACATGCCAATTATACACACATAGCTTCAGAGAAAGTGAATGAGAAAGCCCTACTGTCTGGGAAAACACAGAGGCTCTTGTTGGTGATGGAAAGAAAGGAAAAAGAGCTTTTTTTTCAGAAGGAGGAAATGGGAGGCTACGCTTTTTTGAGTCATTGTAGGAAGGCTCAGTCACATGGCAAGGACTTTGCAAGTGACTACACCAAGGGTAGGGAGGATATCTGGGAAGAAAAAGTACATTACCCTTTTAAAGGATAAATTGATCTTCTCCTCTGTTTGACATGGTTTAAATTGAATGAGCTTTCCAGGGGTGTGGTCTTTTGGCCTGATGATTGACAGGATAGGATGGACTAACTTTTAAGTAAAGAAGCCATGGGATGCCATATTTACACACAGGGCCAGAGACAGAGTCCTTTCTTTAGAAAGGGGGAATATAACTTTCCCTTAGTGGACTTTAGCAGAACCCCAGTATCCTCCAAGACTGCTATAAAGAGCTGACCTGAGGATGGATCCCCAGAAATAACTTAAAAATCAGGATAGTTTGGCATCCCACACACACCCAGAATGTTTTAGCAAGTCCACCCCACCCTATAAAAACAACATAAAGAAGGTAGAGAGAGGGGATCCCTAGGCAGGCTAGCTCTATGGCTAAACTAATCAAATCAGCTGGCTCCAAACACAGCAGGAGAGCCTTCCTCAGGAAAAAAAAAGGGAAAGAAGATCAAGGAAGTCATCCCACATCAACTTCTGCCCTGTATACACACACACACACACACACACACACACACACACACGCAGAGAGAGAGAGAGAGAGAGAGAGAGAGAGAGAGAGAGAGAGAGAGAGAGGGACAGCCAGACGGACAGACAGGCAGACAGACAGACAGACAGACAGACAGACAGACAGACAGACAGAAAAAGGAGACAGAGTCAGGAGGGAGAGGAAGGGAAGGAAGGACAAAGACAAACAGAGGCAGACAGACATTCATAACACGTGCACATACAGAGAGAGACATACACACATGCACACACACAAAGTCACGTGAGGGAGAGAAGGAAGCAGGAACAAAGACAGAAACACATACACATACTAATGCACATACAGAGATACACACATGCACACAAACACACACACATACACACATCATACAGAAGGAAAAATAAGTTTATTGAAGACAGACTTCAAGAGAAAAAATCAATAGATTATTCAAGACATATAGTCTATCTGATATTTGTAGTCTAGATGTAAGATGTCTTCCCCGCAAGATCAAATGTTTGAATCTTTGGTCCCCAAATGATAGTGCTGTTAAAGAAGATGTACAATCTTTGGGTGAGGTAATCTCACTGGGGGAACTGGGTTTCCAGGAGTGGGCTTTGGGGGTTACATCCTGCCCTGGTTCTCTTGAGTCTTGCTGCTTCCTGCCAATGCAATGTAAGCAGCCCCAAGAGACTCCCCCCACAATGCCTTTCCCACCATGATGAGTTTATCCCTCCAAAACCTTGAGCTAAAATCAGCAGCAGCAGGAAAAGAAACTCATATATATTGTGAGCTTTATATCTGATATTTCAGTTTTCCTATTCCTAAGAATTAAACAATTCTTGTATATTAATCATGGTAAGCATTCATATAGCCTTAACTCATAAACCAGAAGTTATTTAATTAATGATTATGATTATAATGTTACTGAAACTATGTCTTTATAGTTAAAACACTTATTGGTCTGATCTAATCTCTCACCAGTTACCTAGGATGTTGAAGAGGTTTTACTTTTGAGTCAATGAATGTGAAATACAGGTCATAAAAAAGCCAATACGTGAGCTACCATTTCAGAAAATATTACATTTTATAGTATCATTATCCAAGATCAATTAGACTATGCTTTCTATACTTGGTGACTATGGACTGTGGTACACTATTATGGATTAGTGTCAGGATGAAGCAGTGGTGCAGTTCCCTATTGGATTTTTGTCTTCTTTCCTAAAGAGATTTCTCTTGTCACTGCTTCTTAGTACTCCAAACACATATCTCCTTGGATCTCTGTAAAGGTGGATTTTCTTCCTACTTTTTATGATAAAAAGAGATGACTCTCTTCAAAGGGAACCCCCAGAGCTTCCTGCTACTCAGTTAGACACCTTAGCTGCAGAGATATAGAAGACATGTACTGATACAAGCATCCCACACTCTTCTCTTGTCTAGTTATTGCTCCTCCTCCTCTTCCTTCCTCCTCCTTTCTTCCTCCTTCACCTTTTCCTTCTTCCTATTCTTCTTCCTCCTGTCTGACTCTTAAGGGCTATGTCTCTCCATAGGTCTTGTCTATCCTCTGTTCACTTCTTTCTCCTGCATTTCCGTCCATTTCTACACTGCTTCATTGACCCAAGTTTATGCAGAATTCAGTGTCTCCTGTCTAAAAACCACAACACAATTCAAACACACAAATCTTTCCACCATGTTTTTCCTAACCAAATATCTGTATTAACTTTTTTAAAAAAAATTGCCAAATCATAATCGCTACTTTATTATTCACTATTTATCTTTGACTTATTCAACAGTTGAACCCCACCAAACTTTGGTCGTGTTCTTGCCAATAACTTTCCCACCACTGAGTCCCATGAGTTTTCCCAGTCCATCTGCTGAACACTCTGCAGGCTTAGATAATGATGAGCTTGCAGACAGAACTTGCCTCTGTCATCCATGCAAACAGATCTTTCTTGCTTCCTACTCCTCTCCATTGATGTGTTCTGTGTCCTCATCACACTCTCTTGTGTCCTTTCTTCATCTTGCATATTACTTTCCCCAAGAGTTCTACACAGAGCTTTTCTTTCACCTGACTCTAAGTGAATGTCCCATGTAATCCCATTCTTAGAAATCCTTCTGCAGTCATATGCTTCCTAAGCATCTGCTCTTGAATGGTATATCAGTCCTACTCAGAATGAAATAAGCCAACGTTTTTCCTTTCTGTAGTCTGCATGTCCTCACTCCACTTTTCCAGTTGACACAATTACAACGGAGGACTTCTTTGCTATTTTCCTGAATTTTCCTCCTCTCTCATATCTACCACAGGGTGATGTTATCTGTTCTCAAATATGTCTGTTCCTCTTATCTCTTCATTACTTCCTTTGCCTTCAGCCTCTAAAGTAGCCTTGTCACAATGACTTCACCCCATTTCTATCTCATTGTCCTCACTGAACACCAATAAGCTTTGAGCACAGAATGATTACATTCTGTTTGAAGCAATTCCTAGCTCTTCTAAGGCTCTCAAAACAAACTGATACCCCATAGCTTGGCTGTCAAGGTGTTCATAGTATAGATTATAGGCTATAGATTATAGTTCACAGTATATATTACAGCTCTGCAGGTTCATCTCTGGCCATGCTGGTTCCCGTATATGAAAGTCCCAGCTGGGCTATCCTCTCTTTTTCTTGGAGTAACATCAGACTTCATTGTTTCGTTTCTTAAATGTCTGAATTGCTTTTTTCATGTGTACCCAATATTTCTCTGTGACTCATAATGATGGTTTTAGAATGTTTCTTAACATCATACCTGTGATTCTTTGTTTTGTTTTTGTTTTTTTTGTTTTTGTTTTTCGAGACAGGGTTTCTCTGTGTAGTACTGAGATTAAAGGCATGCGCCACCACTGCCCAGCCATACCTGTGATTCTTAACCAAATAAAACACCATCTGCAATCAAAGACACTAGGATTATATGTTGCCATCATGTCTCCTGGGCCTGCATGTGCTATACCTAGACACAATAATTAGGATTTTATTAACTAACTTAAAAAACACAAAATTAGAAATGCAGATGTGTGTTGAGATTTAGCATGTAAAGGTACCTGTTTCTAAGGCTGACAACTTTGTTCACCAGTACATGGTTGATGTGCATGCACCAACACATGCCCACATACACACACACACACACACACACACACACACATATTTAAAAAAAGGAATTGCTAGGTTTCATCTTCTCATTCAGATGTCAGCCAGCCAACTTCCATAACCCTGTAAATGATGTCTTGTACCACAAGTCAATAGTAATGTAGCATCTCAGCCTCTGAAGAATTTATGTTGGGGTTGTAAGTGTGTTTGTGTGTGTGCATGCGAGTATACATCTCTTCAAGTGCATATGCAGGCCACAAGTCAGCTTGTAGTCTCATTTATTAGGCAGTAACCATCTTACTTTTAAAATTCTTACTGTCTTGGGCCTTGCCAATTAGTCTAGACTGGTTGGCCAGTGAGTCCCAGAGATCCATCCGTCTCCACCTCCGAGATTTCAACATCCCAGGGATCCAGTCTCATTGTCCTTTTTGTCCAGCTCTTTCTGAGTGCCAAGGATGAAACTAGTGTCCTCATTCTTGCAAGGTAAGCACTTACTACTGAGTCATCTGCCTAGCCTTCTACCATTTCATGGAAAGAAAAGTATATAAGTGACCTCTATCAGCACAACATAGTTTATACAACTTCTGCTTCATGCAGTGTGTTAATAATGATGTAGTTCAATTGTTGTGTGATGTAATAATCTGGTCTTCCTGAGGTTAATTTGCTTTTACTTATTTCTTAGTTATTTAATGTACACTTTGGTACATAGAGCCCTCACCTCTCTTATTTTCTCATTGTTACCCCTCATAAGAGTTATTTGTTTTCCAGAATACTTAACACACTTGGACAGCCCTTCTATATGGCACACAGTACAAAATTACAGTGTTGCCTGCCCTGTTTGTGACTTTTAAAATCTGGTGTAGGAAAATGTGTGTGTTGTGTTAATATTGAAGACTTTGACAGTTATCTTCCTGGAAAATTCCTGTTTGGCCCCATCTCAAGAAAATAACAAAATATATTGTGTGTAAATGCCATCTTTTTTCTGTTCGGATGACATTTAATTGTTATGTGGGTGGCTCCTGGCTACATATTTAGCAAAGGACCTTAAAAGAGGTAGAATTTTTCACATTAATTTTTCAAAAAGTTAAGAAGACCAGAAATTGACATAAAATGTTTTAGGTTTATTCAGAGAGGTGGCAGTAAAAAGAAAACTTTTCCAGTGTTTGATGCTGTGAGTCAAGGACCCATGGAAAAAGTATCAACGCGTCGCTACTAAATACATTACAATGATAAGTTCAGCACGCTGAAATGTTCATCAAGTACTCATTGGCAAAACTGCAGTGAATAAAACTGCCTGTGAGGGAGAAACAACAGACATAAATACTTAACATATTTCATGGTCCAGTGAACAGCTTGCAAGTTATATCTACAATCCATTTATTGTGAATTTTTAAATAGTATTAACCATGTTCATACAATTTTATATTTCTTATAATAAGTAACATAATTTTTAAAAGAATTTTTTTAGAATAAAGTAATTCCATAGGATTCTACATGACTTACTGCATGTTAGGCAAGAAAGACACTCAGTATCACTAATAAAAACTCACAATTTTAAAACTCTGTTCAAATATATAAACCTAAAGGATACCTAGTAGCAAAATAAAACAAGAGTAGAAGCCTGCTTTCACACTCTCCGTAAACCAATGTAGGCTCTTCTAAGCCTTTCTTTAAGTCTACTCAGGAGAGAGGCAAATCCATACAATAGCCAGGCTGCTGCTTATCACACTGCCAGAAATACAATGTGAACAATGAAATTGTCTCCAAATTTTGGACTCAGATTTTATGATTGACATTAAGGGTCAGTTGCTTACATTTTCGATCTATCCTGGAAGCAATTTAATAATCAACAGAATTCTGAAGTCTATTATTCTGTGAGCCATTAGGCAGAAAATTAGGCAGGAATTCCTGGTTTACTCTTAATATAAAATGGTATGTCTAAAAAGTTTTTAAAAGCTAAGAAAAAAGAGAAAGTTATAATCTGAAATCCTATAAACCAAAGCAAGGGCCTATGTTCTTGGAAGAAATATGAGAAGTTACAGATACTCTAAAACGATGGGGAGGGTAGTGCAATATCTAACTACACAGCAAATTGCAGTGGGTAATGTTTTTTATTACGTGTTAATTCCATTCTCCTGACGTGTTTTGCATTAGCTAAACTGGACATGTAACTAAGTATGTATTTGGAAAAATCTGAAAAAAAAAATCCAACTCTGCTATGCCACTCCCCATAGAGATTTTAAGTAGTATGCAATTTTATTAAATCATGACAACGGGTAGGCAGCTTTCCCCCTGTTTCACTTACATTTAAATTTTACTTTCTTTGTTGACAATTGGCAGGAGTCAGTATAGTGTTGATTGCTGCCAAGGTGGCAGGTCCACTTGGCTGATGTTGGATTCTAGAAGGTAAAATGGCTCCTTCCCTGGAGCTATTTCCCATTAAAAGGAGGAAACCTTGAGTGTATTTTCAGTATCTGAAATTCTTATTCATTCATTCAGTTTTGACTTTAGAGACCTTTGTGTGGTTGGGTGCAAAATAGAGCAAATTACTGGCAAATCATTCTATTAGCTTCAGACAGTCATGGTCCCTTTTCTCTGTCAGCTACCTTATGAAGCACATGTACCAGTGGTCCTCAACCTTGCTAATGCTGTGACCCTTTTATACAGTTCCTCATACTGTAGCTCCCAACCATAAGATTATTTCATTGCTATTTCATAACTAATTTTGCTACTGTTATGAGTTGTATTGTAAATATCTGATGTGCAGGGTATTCGATGTGTGACTCACTGAAGGGGGGGAGAACCACAGGTTGAGAACCACTGGCCTATACCTTTATAATGTTTTGCATTTATCTGCATTGATATTCTCCAAATATTTATGAGAATCACTCAAGGCCAAGGACTCTAAAAAAGAGGAAAAATTCCTGAAGGGAGGGAAAGCCAGGGGAAAATGTGGCAGGACAGAGTCTCCTCTGCCTAGCTCTGAGACTATCCAGATAGTTTAGAGATGGTTGTTCCATGGTTGGTCTTGTCATCAGTTTCCATTTTCTCAGATCCTAGCAAAACGTACTTTTAGTGTCAGTGGATAAAAGTGGTCTTTTCTATAGGAACACCTTATGTTTGTTAGGAAAGGATTGGTTACCAGCAACTTTGAGATTGAATGATGTGGCCTAGAAAAATTAGTAAACTTTCTGCGGTTTCTGACATCTCTCCCTCCTGTAGCCTATTAGCTCTTCCCAGATTTGTCACCTCCTTTTGCTCTGCTTCTGGAAAATTTCAAACCTATGGCATGGAAAGCTACTTTTATGACATGAAGAACCACACTCTTATACAAATACAAATTTTTTTGTTCTTAAAATGCTATACAATTCCACACCGCCACGGTGGCATAACTACATATCATGACCTTTTTCAAAGTTGATATGCATTAAGGAGAAAGCAACAATCAAATTTTGGCATATTATTGAGCATTTGCTTTGAATAGACACTAGTTTTAGGACACAAAAAAGTATTAGAAATGGAAAAGTATTGGATTCTTTCCTCCCTATCATAAAACTGCATTAGTTTCCACTCTAGGACAGACAGATTAGCAAGAGATCAACCTAACCATATTTACTCATGTGTCTATGGATTTAAAACTTAAAATAGTCACACAACGGAAACCAAAATAACTTTCTTCTTCAAGTGGAGGGAAAAGGAGGAGAGAGAAGAGGAGGAGAAGCTTTTCCCTTTGACAAAAGAGTCTGATGAGAATAAACCCTCCCAGTTCACCTTTCAGTTGCCCCAGACAAACAGCTGGTGTCTGGGAATGGTAAAGACTGAGTTTTCTCTATTCTTTGATGGATGTTGTTTTCCTGGTTATCTGGTAGGCAATGTTAAGAAAAGGGTTTAAGACAGTATTATTTTTTGGGAAAAAGTCTCAGTCAACTAACAGAAGGTCTGAGACAGGGTCCTTCCTTGTTCAT
>JANHMN010000013.1:68004590-68098663 GCA_030674055.1 Rhabdomys pumilio
GAGAGAGAGAGAGAGAGAGAGAGAGAGAGAGAGAGAGAGAGAGAGAGCAGATACACAAGCTCTAAGGATGGAGAGACAACTCATCAGTTAAGTGCGATTACAAAGGATCTGCACTAAAATCCTAGTACCCATGCTTGGTGGTTCACACTGCATGTAATTCCAGTTCCATGGGACCCAGTGCCAACTTTTGGCCTCCATAAGTTTCCACACACAGATGACAAGAATATATAAACAAAGTTTTGCACACATACGTAAAGTTAAGATAAATATTTTTAAAACACATGCAAATTCAAGAATATGAAGTATTTTTAACATCATGCTATTAGATGTTTCTAAATTAAAGTGAGAAAGCATTAGATAATTTCATATAGACAAACTCCAAGCACTAGAAATAGAAAGTTTTCCTGAGGATGAAGAGAACTGATGAGAATCCAAAACAAAGTGGCTCCTTGAGAAGACAATTTGGCACATTTATACAAAAGAAAGCAACCTTTTCCCTTTGAGTTCAGAATTGAAAACCACAGCTACAATGACACATACATTCATGTGTTTAGCACTTTATTCATAGTGCCTAAAACTTAGACACATCCAAGATGCCATTGAGTGTGTAAGTAGTTATTTGCAGGGCAGTACATCAATGAAATATTATTTGACAATGTAAATAGAGATCAAAGATAGAAAGAAATGAAGAAAATATATATCCATAGCACTAAAGGAAAGAAACCAACCTGAAAAAGCTAAAGTGTCTAATTCTGGAAAAGACAAAGCCATAGAGGCAGAACAAAGATGATAGCTGTCAGTGACTGGGAAGGGAGGAGAAGATAGACAGAGGGTGCAGAGGACTCCTTCTAGGACAGAGAGACTTCTGCACTGTGCTGTAATGGCAAGTAGAGCTCACCGCACATTTGTCCAAACCCACAGACTCGCAGATTATGAGTTCTTAGTCTAAGTGATTATCTCCCAACATGATTATCAATGCAGTAAATATTCTACTGTGAAGGATGGTGTAGGTCCTGGAATAGTTAGCTGTGTGGAGACACAAAGTATATGGATCTTTCTACTCTCTACACTGTTTGTTATGACTGAAAACTACTCTGAAATATTAAGTGACGTAATTAACAGCAATAACGAAAGAACCTACCATGTAATGTGACACAGAATGGATGCTTTCGTTATTCTAATGACTAAGCAATTTTTGTGTAGCACATTATTTGATGTGTTGTTTTAATATTGCCCTTACAGAAAAGAAAGAAAGGATAGTTTCCAGAGGCCATGGAAAAGAATGTATTGGAAAAAGAGAATATACTGATTCAAGTTTAGAAATCTTCAGTTACAATGATGAGTATGTTTCTGTACAATGCAACTGTAGCTAATAATAGTACTCAAAAATAGAATACAAAATATACAGTAAAAAATGAAATCTTATGTCTAGATTTTAGTTTATTTTGTGTTCCATGAGAGAGGGAGAAAGAGAGAGAGAGAGAGAGAGAGAGAGAGAGAGAGAGAGAGAGTGCGAGCACTTGTGTGTGTGCATGTTTATGTGTACACACAAGTGTGGGGACCAGGAGTTAGCTTCAGGCATTGTTTCTCAAGAATCAGCAAATTGTTTTCTTGAAACAGTTTCTCACTGACATGGAATTTGCCAGCTATGCTAGGCTGTCTGGCCGTCCAGGCTCAGACCCTCCATCCTCTGTTGGTGCTGGGATTGTATGTCTGCATATCTACCACCATGCTTGAATGTTTATGTGGATATTGAGGATCAAACATAGGTCTACTGCACGTACATTACACACTAAGCCATTACTCAGCCTCTGACATCCAGATTTTAAAGAAATTCATTCTAGTGGATGATACAATTGTATATAAGGAATACTAAAGAATTCACCAAAAGAAAGTATCATCAGAATTCATGAGTGACTTCAACAAGGTATCAGTATACAATTATCTGTATAAAATTATAAAAATTATCAGTACTTATATAAACTATCAGTACAAAATGAGATTTAAGAAAATAATCTCATTTGCAGTAGAATATAAAGAATTAAAATATATAACACAAATATATTAAACAAAAATGTAAACTTACTATTTAAAACTAAGAATGGTCATTAAAACAAATTTTTAAAAAAACCTAAGTAAATAGAAAAGTGTCTAGTGTTCACATCTTAGCAGAATTAGTATTGTTTAATGGTAATAATTCTCTTCATTAATCTGAAATTCAATACAATTTATATTATAAATACAGATCACTTATTTTTAATAATTCTTTCTCTGTTGTCAATATTGCCAAGTTTATTATAAAATCTGCATGATAATGCAAGAGATTCAAAATTGTTAAGACAATATTGAAAAATATGAATACATTTGCAGAAATTATAGTAACTAATTTTATAAATTGTTACAAAGCTACAATCATCAAGGCATAGGGAGTTGATATCAAATGTGTTCATATTTTTCAACTTTAAAAGGTTAGTTGTATCTGTAAAACATTACTTCCTTGACATTTTCCATCACCTCTATCTCTGAAAGTCTTTTTCTTCCTCCATGAAACTCTGATTCAGCCGGGTGGTAGTGGCGCACACCTTTAATCTCAGCACTTGGGAGGCAGAGGCAGGAGGATTTCCGAGTTCGAGGCCAGCCTGGTCTACCGAGTGAGTTCCTGGACAGCCAGGGCTACACAGAGAAACCCTGTCTCAAAAAACAAAGAACAAAAACAAAAACAAAAACAAAACAAAAAGAAAAAGAAAAAGAAACTCTGATTCTTGAGAGTAAGGATTTGATAAAGATATCCCACTTAGAATTATATGCTCGAAACTCTCACATTCTCTGTACAATTTCTGGTTTGTGTGTCTCTGTTTGAATTCCCACCTACTGTAAGAAGCTTCTCTGATGAGGGCTGAGTGACGCACTGATCTATGTATACAGCAATATGTCCTTAGAAGTCATTTTACTGCTATATTAATTTAAATTAATAAACTGTTTTTGCCTTGGGGCTCATCAATTTTCTTGTCCAATGGGTCTTAAATCCTTTTCTTTAACAAAGCGGTTGGTTTCTCCCATGACATTTATGCCATTGTTGCACAAGTGGGTATAGGTCTCAGAAAGGTCACTACTGTGACCCACAGTGTTTGTAAATGGGTGAACTTGATGATTACCTTTTTACTCTAGTAGCATCTAGAGTAGATTGCAACACTGTGACCACTAGTCAGTATGGTGAGGCTTCTAGTTGAGTATGAGATTGAGTTCCGCACACTCTCAAGTAGGAGTATGTGCTGGCTTCAGCATTAGGGTCTTACCAGCAGCTTGTGGAGGGTAACTAATAGTATGGCAAGATAACCCAGATGGCAGTCACCTGATGAGTGGAAAATGAAAACTGCCTTTGTACAATGCAATGTTATTCAGCTATTAAAACTGACATTGTCCATTATTGGCCTAATCACCTCTCAAAGACTCACATTCTCATACCACCACTTAAGGGTTAGGGTTTCTAAAAATGACTTCTGGGGAGACTCAAACATTCATACCAAATTTGGTTGTCAAAAAGTTTTCCATAATTATCAGATGAGTTGGGTTCTTTTGATTTCATTCTTTAAAGTAGAAAACTAGAGTGAAAACTAAAAGTACATAAATCAAGTGTGACATTGAATGAGTGCAGGACATAACTAGTTTGCTGATGAAAATCCATTATTGAAACGCATTGCTTCCTGGAATGGAAGCTTAGATGGTAGCTTGTTGTAGTAATTTTAAAAAATGGCCACAGGTCAAGCGAACTGTCTAGGTTGCAGCATCTCTGCCTAGATCAGCTGCCATGTTGCCGGGCCAGAAACCATGTGCCTGCCACAGCTAGAAACGGCCAGGCAGAGACACCAGCCCTGCCACTCACGAGATGGCAGCGTGGGAGATGGCTCTGCCAGTCTTCCACACTATCTCTACAAGACTGGGCATTGCCCAGAGTATCCTGCCAACCACACAGGCTCAGTACAGACGAGACTCTAATGCTTAGATTATCCAAAGGCTTTTATATTTGGTAATGATCAATAACAAGATGCCCATACAATCAGAAGTGTAACCAATACCCAACCTAGATATACCAACTACCTTTGACTGGTGGAGACACGCAAACATCTGACTCCATGTTCACCTCTCTTGTTCCTCTCCTAGCTCCTCCTCTTTCTTCTCCTCTTCCTCCCTTACTCCTCCTGTTCTTCTCTTTACTCCTCCCACCTTAGCTTCTCCTACAGTAGCCCAGAATGGTACTATCAACAGACTTTTACAAAGCAGACCCTACCTGCACTGCTTTCTTTTCTTCTCAGTGTGATAAAATGCCTGGAGGCAGTTGCTTAAGAAAAGAGGAATTTATTTGTCTCACAGTCTGAAAGAGCACTGTTTACCAGGATTGGGAAGAGGTGGTGACAGATGGAGCTCATAGCTGGAGCTGCAGGAGTGTCGGCTAGTTAGCTACCTGTACTCCTTCAGTGAGGAAGCAGAATGGTTGCTCACTGTGGGAGTCTGAATGAAAATGGACCCCATAGGCCCATAAGGAGTGATACTATTAGGAGGTTTGACCTTGTTGTAATAGGTGTGGCCTTGTTGAAGGAAGTGTGTCAATAGGGGTCGGCTTTGAGGTTTCAGACCCTCAAGTCAAACTCAGTATCTGTCTTTTTATCTTCCTTCTGCGTGCTTATTCAGATGTAGAACTCTTGGCTTCTTCTCTAGAACCATATCTGCCTGCATGTCACCAAATTTCCCATCTTACTGATAATGGACTAAGTTTATGAACTGTAAGAAAGGCCCAGTTAAGCTCCCAGGGTCTAAAACACCAGCCTGGGAGCACATAGAGAGGGATCCATGGCTCTAGCTGTATATGTAGGAGAGGATGGCCTTGTTGGGCATAGGTGGAAGAGGAAGCCCTTGGTTCCGTGAAGGCTGGATGCTCCAGTGTGGGGAAATTCGAAGGTAGGGAGGTGGGAGTTGGTGGGTATATGGTTGCACATCCTCATAGAATCAGGAGAAGGGGGGATTGGATATGGGGTTTCTGGGTTGGGGGAAAATAGGGAAAGGGAATAACATCTGAAATGTAAATAAAATATCCAATAAAAAATTAATTAAAAGCAAAACCTAAGGAAAGAGAAACTCTGCTCAGGAGGGATATATGAGAGAAGAATCTAATTTCAATAGTAGTAGTAGTAAATAATCTAATTCATATATACAAGTAAGAAAAAAAAGGCCCAATTAAGCGTTTTTTCTTAAGAATTGCTGTAGCTATGGTGTCTCTCTGTAGCAATAGAAACTCTAAGACCATCAGCAAACAAAGTTGAGTCTAAAGTCAAATCATTTGCACTTTGAGCTTACTTCCTCCAGCTTAGCACCATCTTTCAAAGGTTCTACAACTTCCCACAATATCACCACTACCCAGGGACAAGATGTCCAAACACGAACAGATTGGAAGGACTTTTCACATGCTAATGAATAGATAGAAGAAAGGACATAATCACAGTTATACAAGGGCAGAAAAGAATGTGTGATCACTATTAAATCAGTCATTGTTATCTCTGTTTCATTTACTAATATTTCATTTGTTGATAATATATCTCACAAAACATAAGTAGTTACATTTCAATACTGAGTTGGGCTTTCATGTGAACAAGTTCCTTGTAGTTTTCCAGTAAAAGGCAACCAGTGTAAGGTATAAAAAGATAAGTATCCACACAAATATTTGTGTGTACCCATCTGTACACACAACCATGTATACAGAAAATAATTATGGAAATATGAAATGTTATGATCTATCATCTGATCAAGACACCCAGAAATGTTTTTTTTTTTTTAATCTGAAATCCAAAGAACTGAAGGTGTAGATGAATTCCATTCTAAAACTAGAGACACAAGAGCCAGGTTGGAAGCACATGGGGCAATGGTCCCTAGGAGCAGACTCCACCTCCATGAGCTTTTGGGTCCACTCTGAACCTCAGTGGTTTGCTTACTCACACGGGTGAGAACTATCTGCCTTGCTAAGTCCACCAACGTGCCTTCTTATCTCTTCCAAAATACCCTGACAGATACACTTAGTAAGAATCATAATTAACCAGCTAGACCATCTCATATCATATTTGAAAATGTCCAGTCCATTTCTGCCTAGTTTCTTCCCATGGGACATTCTGATTCCAGATGCATGGACTAGAAAGAACTATGGTCATCTCATAACAGTCCTGTGACCACAAGTGAACGGCCTGACCATGACCCTGAATCAGCAGGAAGTCTCACAATGGAAGCCTCCATAATGATGAGTAGCCCAGAAGTAACTAGCCTGAGGCATCTGCTGTCAGTTACATGATCAAAATAAACAAACCAAAAATAGCAAAAAAATAAAAATAAATAAATAAAACAAAACAAAAAGTTTATTGCCTCATTCATCTGAGTTGAAAATTTACTATTTCTCACAGTCAAAGAATCCTAATTGATGGAGAAATATCAGGAAGCTTTGAAAGCAATAAAGGTAATTGAAAAGTATAAATGGAAAAAAATCAGTCCTTGCAAACAAGAGGAAATGACCAACACATGCTTCCCAACAAGTGGAGACTAAAGCATGGATGTAAGTGATGAGAATACACTGAGGTGAAGGTTAGTGGCAACTTGGCAAAACAGAACCCTTCTCTAACGGCAGCAATCCCTACAAACCCTAGGCTGAATATGCTAGCAGAGAACGCCACACAGAACAATTACACTTTTGCAGTTGGATTTATTTTAATGTGCTTCAACCCGGAGGCGAAGGCTCTGTCTTTCTCCATCTGCCTTTCCCAGACTACCGGCTAATGAATGACTCCACTCTCTTTATACCTAAATAAAGAAACCTGGACTTGCCCTCTCAGCTCAGCTGGGAGCTTCCTCCCTGTCCCCTCTAATGGTAAGACATGGAGATCTAACTCCTCTCCAAGGGGCAATGGCTCGGAGGCCAACTGTCCTAACCTATCCCTGATTATGAAGAGAAATAGCAAATTGTCAAACTCACCTAGGTAACTGGGACATAGCCTTGAGGTTAAGAAAGAAATTGTCAGAACCAATTTTAAAATTCATCAGGAGCTGCTGTCAGACAAATGAGCAGGCTGTGATGAACTGGCTCACATAGAGTGTGAAGGGAGTCGAGCAGCTGGCATCAGCCCCAATTAGATCTGGCACTGGAAGAGCCAGTATGCACATTGGTCATGTGCTCCCTTGAAATAAGCAAGCTGTCCTGACTATCCTTGAGCTACACAGTTGTATAAAGCACAAATAAGTCAGAGGCTCTTCCCAGTCCTCAACACTGGTCCCATGCCTGCTTCTGTCTTGGCTCAAGATAGCTATAATGTTCAATATTTTGCATCCCAAGTCAAGGCAGGACTGAACAGCAATAATGTAAGCTTCTTAGATTAGGAAAATGCCATTTCCCATGGACAAGCAGGAAGAGTGAATCCTGAGAACCCACACACTGTGGTTCATGCTTTTGCAGGAAGAAACATGCAGTGGTAACTTGGTTTAAAAATCTGCTTAAATGAGCCCTCTTTCTGGAAGCTGGAAGATACCTGGGCATGAGAACAAATTCTTGATATTTCAGTTTTGTTTGTTTTCACATGCTACAGTTACATGAGCTTTGCTGTGCAGTGGGACTTTCTAGAAACACTACCAATAGCTAATCATAGATACAACTAAAGACCTCGACGTGCCCCCTGCAGTAAGCAGTTATCATGACCACTATGAAAAGGTTGTATTTGAGTAAGTCTATAAATGCATTCTAGTATAGTCCTGTGCAGTAAGGAATATAGATAAGAAAGGAGGATATTATTTATAAGAAAGCTAATTCTGTATGATCTTTTATCTTATACTTTACATAAAAATAAAATATCTGTATACCTTTTCACTACTTTAAGACTACAATTTGAAATAAATAGTAAATTCATATCCTGGTATGTAGGTAGTTGTGGCTGGAGAATGTAGGGTTGATCAGGCCATACTGTGGTTAGTTGGCTGGGAATGCTCTGGGTTCCTCCAGGGAGAAGTTAGACCCAGCTGCTGTGGCTCTATGGTTCCTCACAGCGCAGCCCCAACGACACAAGAAAGTCCTTGGGTATCCAAAATGAGTTTATTGGCATGAAGGATGGTGGATGGATCTGGATGCACCACCCCTCCCCACCTCCCCATCCCCCCAACACCCATAAAACCCAGGGCAGTCCTGAGTTAAATAGCAGGGAAAGAGGGGGGAGGGGCTGGGGAGGAAAAGAAAGTGATAGCTTTCAAAGTATTTGAAAGTTTTTATTTTTCTGTAAAGTGAAAGATATGTTTGAGTTCATTTAACACCATACAATGTAGACACGTGTGGAAGCATCACGTGCCATCCTATTAGAGTGTCCAACTTGCGTGTTCTTAAGTGCCAGTTAAAAACAAATTCAATTAATAAAGAGTAAATACAAAGAGTACACTTTAAGTTGTATTTGTAACTAACAATTGTTGTTTTGGGTGGGTAAGAAAAATACTGACAACTCTTTTCCTTCCACATAACTGCAAGTCTTCACCAACTACGCAAATGTTTTTCATTAAAAGATAAAATTACATTATCCTGAAAAAGAAAAGTATGATTTAGAACAAAAATTAACATTTATATTTAGATACATTTTTCTTTTCATTCTTTCTTGCCCTAATCTAGCTTCCAATATTTATAAATGTGTAATGTAAACCATATGTCTTTAAAAAGACTATTTTTAAAAGATTTTATTTTTCATATAAAATACTGTCAGTATTTATCATTTAAGCTTTCATTAATATGAAACATTTAATATACTATTCACATATAATTTAAATACTTATTTTTACTAGACAAAACTAATTTGCTTATTTCTACGAAATAACATACCTGTCAGTATCATTTTCTATTCAATAGTCTTAAACAACTTTGACTTAACTGATGATTTTAATAAAGCAAAGAATTCAAAGACTGTGCTCAGTAAAGCACCTAATAGAGAGATATATGTGTTTATTAAGCCCCAAATCTTGCACATACTAGCAAGCACTCCACCAGTGTTCTACACCCCAGCTGAGATTCGTGTTTAGAAGTAGCTCCAGGGAAAAATGAACATGCAGATGTGTATAACAATTACAAGAGCCCTCAAGTATAGTAAGAAGGATTTAGTAGATTTATTTAGTAGATCAACTGGATATCTGGGAGCAACCAGTTTCTGGGTGTCTGAGTGCACAAATGATTAGCATATGTTTAATAAAAGAGGACAGAGACTTATGGCTCTTAAAAACTAGAAAACTTGCAGAATTCATAGGAATGAATTCTGACTCACAACATAGATGCAAAATTTGAGTGTAGTTGGACCATGCAGCAGAACCACCAGTGGCAGAGAATCTGCAAGTGCTATTGGTTACCATTGTTCTCTCAGACAGCACACTGGCAGAGTAAAGCAACTGTAAGAGTCTCCCAAATGCAGCTTTGAGGTTTACACCGGAATGACAAGAAAGAAGCTCTAGAATGTTCTGTGCGATGAAATGAAAATGGTCCAGCACTGTTCAAGGAGCAAAAAATATTACAGACAGTTGAAATTGGTTAATATATACCTCCTAGTTTCAGGGTATTACCTAGACTAGAATGTGCCAGCCAAACTTCTCCATTATCTGAGCAGTTCCAGAGACTATTTAACTCACAGTTAATCGATTGGCTCATAAACTATGGGGCATTAGAATGTTCTCAATGTGAGTCTTCTAGTCCGATGTCCTAGTAAAAATAAGAAGATAGAATGGTGCCTAAAGAGCACCACAATCTGATGCCAGTGCCAGGGAAACTCTCACCAGACCTATTGTCTCCTGGTGAGCCTTGGAACCACTAAAATGACTTTGTGATTTGAATGGGAAATGTTCCCCCACAGGCTCACATGTTTGAACCTCCTTTGGAGAGGCTATGGAGCATTTAGGAGGTGGAGTCTTAGCAGGGGAAAATCCGTTGGGAGTGGCTGCCTCAGGTGTGTAGTCTTGCTGCACTTCCTCCTTGCTATCTCTCTGATCCCCATGTGGTAGACATCCAGTTTCTCAGCTTCCTGCTGTCATACCTGGTCTCCATGGTGGATTTTTATCCCACTTGAACTGAAAGCCAGAATAACCTTTCTTGTACAAGTTCTTCTCATTATGGTATTTTTACACAGCAATAGAAAGGTAACTAAAATAGAAGACTTCCAAAAATAAGACCTTGTGATACCATGACTTAAAACTCTGTAAGATTGTATTGGCTGTAGAACAGAACTCTATGAGTATGTGATATCATCCCTGGTACAGACATTATCAGCTTTCTATTACCAAGCCAGTAGTCTACATAGCTGACTGCCTCATCTGCAACAGCCTCCTTCTCTGCCTGCTGTGTCTGTATCTCTGTGCCCTTTCACTTATTCAGTTTTAAGGCTGGCTCTAAGCTGTACTGAAGAATATTTAGGTAAGTAAATATGTTATATTTCTGGAAATAGGTTTAGAGTAGGAAAATTAATTTGTCAGTTGTTATGTATAGTTGGCAATTATTGACCATGAAATTTATCAAAAGTTAAAATGTCATATTATATACTTTCTGGTTTTAACATAAGCTTTGCATATAGAAGGGTTATATGAATGTGCAATGCTTTATGTCTTATCCTTACTTTTTTGCCATTAGTCAAAAAGCAAACTATAAATATTAAACAGAGTAGTTGAGAATACAAGATCATAGGGACAAAGTCTAAATAAGGAGGAACTTGAATAAGTAAGTTGTAAGTTTTACTTGAGTCACAAATGAGTTTGGGGTGATTTAAAAAAAAAAAAAACCTAAAACAAATAGCAAAATGGAATAATGGAACCAAACTGGATCAGACAGTGACTGGTATATCCAAGTTCAATAAAGCTGTTAGCAGAATTGGAGGGCTAGTTAACAGAGTTAACCCTTAAGACAGGAAGAGGAGAGCAGCCCCTGCCAATGATTGTGTAAGCTTTGGGCACAACTAACTGCACGGACATGGAACTGCTTTTTCTCAGGGGAAAAGAGAAAGAAACACACACACACACACACACACACACACACACACACACACACACAAACCAAGCACACAGTTCAGTCTTCAGTACTCTGGATGATGAGTCCAGACAATTATAAAGAACCCTGTGCTTCCTACTTTAAAATGATAAATATTTAAAGACTCCATTTGTTTCTCTAGAGAAGTTAATTTTTTCCTCTAAACATAAAATTTATTTATTTACATTTGTTTCATGAGTAAAAGACTCTACTTCTCCAGAAAGAGAGAGAAAAGTTCCCAGAGTCGTTATGACTCTCAAAAGAGATGTTTTTGTCCTTCATTCTTCCCTCCTTCCCTCTCTCCTCCACCTTCTCCTCTATCTTTTTTTGTCCACACCCCTTTCTCTCTCTGAGATAGAGATAGAGACAGAGATAGAGACAGAGACAGAGACAGAGACAGAGTCAGAGACAGAGATATATTAGTCTCTTTCAGTCTATCTCCCTTTCAGTTTCTCCCTCATCCCCTTTGATTCTTTGGTTCTTATACTGCCCAAGCTAGCCTCAAATCCTTTGTGCAGTCCAGATCCTCCTGCCTCCATCCTTCAGTGATGAATTACAGTTATGTACTACCACACTCTCTTTATATGACACTGAGACTTGAGTCTCAAGACCTTGTGTATACTAGACAAGCACATTACAAATTGAGCTACATTCCCCCAGTCACAAGGATATATTTTTGATAACTCAAATCCATTCATGTCACACACAGTTGCTAGATTTACAAAGTGTTTGCAACTATTGACAGGGGACTTTATCAATGTCAAAAAAGAAAAGTGTTCATGTTACATAGTTTCTGTGTTTCAAGTAAGTTTTGAATATCACATGTGTCTGAGTTCCTTATTATCTCACTCTAAATTGTTCGTCCCTTTGATGAGCAATCTCAGTTTATATAAACAGGTGTGCTGAAGCAATCAGACAAGTTAAAATTGTCAATATAGACTTGTACAGCATGCACATTTTACAGAGCATCATATTGAAAGGATTAGTGGCAGGAAACAGAACTGACTTCAGTGCTGGATTGGATCTCTTGAGGAAAAGGAGGGGTGTGCCTCACTGTGGTACCAAGACTTCGCAATACTACCCACCCGCTCCCACTCCTTTTTTTCTCTCATGGTCCTGTGCCTCGTGAGAGCTTCTCAGAGGCCAAACTTTCCACATGTCCCAGCATGCAGTGCACTCCCGGCATGCAGCCTGCACTGCTTTTCTCCCAGTCAGTCTGCTTTCTCCCAGTACATTATTACTAGGAGGCTTCCTACTAGCTCACAGAGTTCTCAAACTGATCTGCCAAAGACAGAGCGCTCTATCCACTGAGAAGGCAAGATATGGAAACGGAATAAGAAAAATGAGGTTTCTACCTTTAAAAAGAAAGTACAGTGGTTTCAGCAGAGCGAGAGACGACTTACATTCCTAGAGTGTTATGTTCTGTCTCTCTCGTACAGACTTGGGGAAGCTGAAGAGTGGCAGCCATTTTATTTTTCCTCAAAGAATTGGTTTGTTTTATTAAGATCTCAAGTGGTGTCAGCTTTTTACATGTATTAAATAAACAAGCAAACCAAAGAAAGTGGAAGGAAAAGAAGACAAATGGAGTCCTGAAAAGAAGCTGTTAAGCCCCATTCTCAGTAACCACTGCCAGAAGGGCACTCCCCTGCAAAGAACCAGGAACTTTTTTTCTCATACTCATTGCACAAATACTGTTCCAATACATGTGATGGGTCAGACAGTGAGCAGACCTCCTCCTTCTCACGACACAAACATGGAATAAATGTCATACTTCATATGAAGAAAGGAAATACATAGCAAACAAGTCCATCAGGGCCGAGGAAGTATCTCGGCTGCCAAGGTGCTTCCATAGGATTTAAAGGACTTCGGAACACACAAATAAAATGTGATGGTGCACAAATCATATGGAGCAGGTTGACCTAGAGCTTCTGATCCTCCTACTTCTATCTTTCCAATGTGAAACAGACATGTGGTTAATCTTTTCTAGAGAAGATCTAGCTGTAGTCTGGCAATTGCATCTTTGGCCAGCATCAGTCGAGACCAACCAGAGCGATGTGCTAGACTCCAAGAGAAGGAGACCATTCTCTTCCAGCTCTTCATGTTAGAAGGTCTGATCTGCTTATACCTCAGCCACATGCACGTCTAGCCTCAAACTAGAACTACTGATCTACCTAGGAGGTACAGGTAGGAGGGTAAGAAAGTCAAGGCCATTCTGTGCTCCTTATCAAGTTTGAAACCACCTGTCTTAATACTCTGTCTAAAAGAGAGAGATGAAAGACTCCATACATGTTTCCAATTATCCATGAAATGTTACTTCGTGTCCTAGTTAGGATATTTGGCACCTTGTCTTCACTCAGCTTAAAAGATTTGACTTGGAAGTTTATAGAAAATGCATGTCTCTATAGTACCATCAATCATACTTTTTCAAAACAAATAAACAATAAAATCCTGTAGCTTAGCCAAAGATGGTGCCTAAAGTGTAGAGGTGTGCCCTGAGCCAGTCTTCATTGTAGTGTAGGGATTACCTTAATGACTTATTCCAAGACACATCCCTTACATACTGAGTTAATGTTTCCCTGTAGTATCTCTTGCCTGAACAAAATTTAATTTTTCTAGTATTCTGAGGCACGGGTCTTCATTAAATCTGATTTATTTCTCACCCAGAAAACAAAAGCAACAACTTCTGATATCATTGTCTATCTATGAAAAACAGGGAAAGAACCTTTACTGATGAGTTCACAGAACAAGGGACATATTGCCCACAAATCAATTAGGCTACATCACTGTGACAGGCTGTGACAAATCACAGCAATTATCAGACTACACACTTGAAGTTGTTCACCTAAATTTCTTCCATTTAAAGGACTTGTGGAAGGATGTGGAATGTCCCTTCTAAGTAATGATGCACTTTGGTGGATAGCAGAGCCTAGCTCCCAGTGCATTGATTTTAATGGTGAGTGTATGCATGGGATAGAAATGATGGTTTTTGAATATAATAACAGTGGCTGGGCCTGGTGCTACATACTTACAATCTCATCTACTCTGGAGGCAGGAGAAGGAGAGTTATAAATTCATCGGCTGTCTGAGCAACGAGATGAGACCATATCACGAAATAAAAAGTGAAAAAAGATGGCGATGTGTATTTCTCACTCTGAGGCACTTGCCTAGTAGCAGAAGCTTCTAAATTCAATCTCTAGAACCACAAAAACAGATAAATAATAAAAAACATGGCAATGCTTGTTCAGTCTAATAAAATGTTTGAAACATCACATTATATTGGTTAATGGGCATTTCATGCAGTGAGCAAACCTTAATCATTAAAACAAGTTGAGATCTCATCCCTTCTATCACATAATACTGAGTTGTGAAGTATGAGCAAATGTTTTAATCTTGTTTTGTTCAGGAAGGTGATGATAGGGTAGTGTGTCTCAGCCTTCATGATATCCTCATCACAGCTGTGTGAGATAAAAGATGCATGCATTCCCATGGTCTGGCCAGTGGTCACAATAACGTAATAACCTTGAAATCTGTTAATGAGCAACAGTTGATGATTTAAAGAAATTCATAACAAAAAAGGTCACCTGGATTAACTCACCAAAGAGATCTATACACTTATAAGAAGGCCAGGATGAATCATCAATATATATTGATTATAAAGGATCATATCTAGGATGAATTTGATTCTGGTAAACTCCCCTCAAACGATCCATTCTTTGATCTCACATCTTTGTAGTCAGTAATCTCAGCTAACTATTTGTAGATTCTCAACCTCACTCATATCCTTTGGGCTTTAGAAGTTTCTGAAGAAGGAGTACAACTGGGCTTTGAACCTACATATCTAACATGAAGGGAGAGTGGTGCAGCTTGATCAGGGGTAGATGTCAGCAGAGAAAGACAGGACAGTGTGTAAGGGGAAGCACAGTAGAGAGACTCAGAACACTGCCGCCAAGCATGGACCATTGAGAGCACAGTTTTCTGGTGCTGTTTCTACCACCCTGTTACAGCAACACACAGAAACCATTTGTCTTCTCTATGCTTCAGTTTTCTCTTGTATGTGATAGAGAGGAGAAGCTGCACTTAAGGTCCAAGTGTGCAGGCATTCTGAGATGCTACAAGTTAGCCATGCTTTTCATATATATATATATAAAATATTCCCCTATATAAAATATATATGTGTGTGTATACATACATATATGTATATATATACATATATACATATAAATATATATATACACACATATATGTACATATATATACATATATATACATACATATAAATATATATACATATATGTGTATATATATATATATATATATATATATATATATTCAGTTGAGAACAAACACATTCAATCACTACATTAGCATGGCTGGGATTCTTCTTCTAAAGACAAATTGTAACCTTTTATAGAAGCTAACAGTTACTGTCCTCTACTACATGATGTTCCAGATAAGCACCAAGTACTTTAGAGTTCAGTGGTAAGAGGCTGAAAAGAATGCTTGCTTCTCTTGCAGAGGACCCAAGTTTGGTTCCCAGCACCCATGGCATGCAGGGGCTCAGGTAGCTTATTCTGGTCTCTGTATATATGTGTGTGTGTATATATGTGTATATATGTGTGTATATATATGTGTGTGTATATATATATATATATATATATATATATATGCAGATGCATACAGACATATGTGCATACAAGTATATAAAGAAACTAAATATTTTAAAATTAAAATATATATATATATATATATATGCCATTATTAGGTCATATTATGCTTTTCAAACACTGTTTTAAAGTACAAATCCTAGCTATTTGTCGTGTACTGTTAGTCCTGAGGGCTTTACTCAATATATCTTTGAATTTCATGCATAGAATTAGATGATTATACAGATAGTACTGTTGCTGCAACTTCTATCAGGTAAAAACTCAGTTACATCTGAGTGTGTCTTAGTCTTATACAAAGTAACAGCAATGGTTTTGTGTGAATAAAAGTTCCCACATCTCTCTATCAAATGCTGAGGTGATGGTAAGTTACTCAAGAACTTGTTAAATATTATCAGTGAAACAAAAGTATATTTTATAAGCAGAAGCTCAAAAGATGAGTTACAAATGTGACTCTCCACCATCCACATAAACTAAACTTTTCTACTGAAAACTCAATTTGTGACATGAAGCAGACGTGACAATACAATCTGATGCCTCATCATTAAGGCTCGTCAATTTTCAATAATTTGTGTTACTGGACCAGAGTAGACTGGATTATCAAACAGGGAAAATCATAGCCATTGTTTTAGTTTCAGTCTTGAAAATAACCTCATAAAATTTCCAGAGCCTTTGTACAATCTGCTCTATAACGTACTATATTCTCCTTCAACAGATTTAAAACCTCATTTAGTATGCAAGACCATTCTTGGACCACACAGCAGCTACTCTCATCAATAAACAGAGAAAACTTCTTGTAGAGAATGAAGATAATGTGTAAATAAATGTGGGTGCACATGATGTTGGGAATAAAGGACCGATGAGAGAGCAGCTCAAGACAAGACATTTCATTCTCCCTTTAGGCTCAGGGAATACTGGGGAAGAGAAAACTGAAAAAAAAATAAGAAGCAGAGAATAGGGAGAATGTGATCTTCTAAGCAGGAAAGAGCATGGCAACCACAAACTCACAACAGTCGGGGATATGAGTAAGGTCCATAGCAATCGAGTCTTTCTAATGGTTACACTTTAGGAGATGGAAAAGACTCACAGGGCTCTACCACAGCATTGCTGACCTGGTGGAAGATTCCAGTAAAGACATAAACATGATATTCAGTTGTATATCAACAAGACTGCCCACAAGACTGATGCTTAGTTCTAAACTCAAGATCATAGAGAGGCCCTAATTATACTCCATGAAACACTAAATAAGAACAAAACTATAAATAAAGGAAAGAGATTTAGGAAGAAGTAGAGGGTCAGCTAGAGACGGGAAGGAAATGAGAGAAGGTAGGAGGGACGGAGACCAAAATACATAGTGTACATGAAAGAACAAACTTAATAAAAATAATAAACTTTAATGATATTAAAGATATAAGAACTTCTCAGATTAACACTAAACGAAGTATGTGAATTGGTACAGGTTTTCACATACTAACTATATTATTTGGTTAACTTTTAGAATGTATGTGTTCTACTCCAGTAAAATAGGGCAATATGTAAATATGTAAATACCGCATCATGGGCATTGAGTATGAAGAAACCGGGTCCTAGCTCTATAACCATAGGCACACACTCAGACACAATATAATGATGAATAAATGTCTTGATTAATTCACATGATATGTAAATTTGTCACAACGTATTATGTTCCCTTAGATTATCCCCATGGAGCCACATGTGGTTTCTTACTTAATCAGTAGATGATCATAACATACCAACAGTGCAGCATGCTCTTTAAATACAATATGTATTCACAAGAGATCTGGAAATTTGGGTCCACTGTGATTTAACATAATGACCAAGAACATTTTGTTACTCATTCAAAACTATTCTCACCTAATATCATTTTGCATCAGACCACAGGCTCTCAGAAAGTTGAAGTCCTTGTGCAGGTAGTGAGAGCCCTCAGCAGCTCTTACAGTAGAGATGTCATTGGTGGCAATTGTCACTCATGTGTACGAAGCATTAATATTTACAGCCATAGGCACATCTTCTTCCTAACTTCTGTATAAATGTTAAGTTCACTCCATAGTACTCAAAAATAATTATACTTTTTAATTATGATGATTTCTTTAATTTTCTATATAGGTTCCCCTCTATTCCTAACATCTTAATTATGCATCAACACTCCCCCAATTCTCTGTTTAGTACTAGCTTAGGGGGTGGCTTATATCTTACATTATGATGTACTTGGGATTTAATAATAATTTGGAGTTTACTATTTTCTAATTACTTGAGAGCAAAGAAAATCAATTATGTGTTGGCTTTTCAGGGATTTGGGTTTCTGCATTAATAAATCAATGAGATTAGAGCATATGAAATGAGTTTATCTGTGGCTGGGGACCCAAGTTTTTCTGACAAGTCTGCAAACTACTTATTCTTAAAAGAGAGAAGTAAAGAGCACAGCGCAGTCTACGCACAGGAAGCCACAACAGACTTGGCTGATAGTGGTTGGCTATAACAGTCTCCTTTGAACCAAATGGAGATGCGAAACTCTATTACTACAAACAACTGGAACACAGTGAGGGATAAAAATTTTGCTAATGCCCCAGGACTTGGTCCTGAGTCGAATGCTATGGTTTTTTCCTGCTCTTTTTTTTTTAATCTAAAATTATTTACTATATGGAATTGGGGTAAAGGTATTTGAGGCTATTGTATTGATTTCATTATCATGTTATTATTTTGCATTTACTGCCTAAAGGATAGGCATACTAAGAATTTCATTATGACTGAACTCTGGTCATCTTAAGTTATTGACTTTGTTATTGATCAGCCCGGGTGCTGGGCTTGAGAATGATACTATCCACAGCACTCATGGCTTTTCCTTCAGAGTAGCTCTTTACTAACTGTAAATATGCAATACACAGTTTATATGCACCCATTTTACTAATTAGCCAAGGTTGATGCATCAGTGATGCTTAATCTGTCCAGGAAAGTCAAATCTCTCTCTCTCTCTCTCTCTCTCTCTCTCTCTCTCTCTCTCTCTCTCTCTCTCTCTCTCTCAGATCTAGAGCTTGTACATTCACCCACTCAGCTACATTTCATTCCATACCCTTGCTGTTGCTTCCTGTTTTGAGACAGAGTCTCATTAAATTGTCCAGGCTAGACCTGAGCTCACCCTTTAGCTCAGAATGGTCATGAACTTAGATCCCATTGCTTCAGTCACTAGAGTAATTGGGATTTCAGATATGCACTACCGTATACTCCTTAGTGTTGTGAGTTGATATGCATCTTGTAAAACTTATTTTAATGGAATTCTCATCAAAAGAATATATTGTAATGTGAATGACCCCCTCTACGTTAATGTGGTAGAGAGCCTGCAAATTCTAGAAATATAAAAATATATGAGTTTTGAAGTTTGGGTGTAAAAATTGCATACTGACTTTACTAGAGGACAACTATGTCATTTGTAGGAAGAGGGCAGCATTGTGTGCACAGAGTCACAAGTTTGGAATTGCAAGGATAGGAATATAGTCCCTTAGAAAATTTAGATGTCGTAGAATAGCGTCATGAAAATGTCTGTGGCTGAACCCTCAGTTTGACTTATCAGATGACTAAGTGAGGTTAACAATCTCTCTTTCCTGTAACTATTTTATGTCCCTATTGATGTGCACTTACATAGGTTAACGGTAGACAAAATAGGCATTGTTTCCCTTACCATATGTCATTTATGAGCTTCAGAATGTAGACAGACAGTCGTGTGTAAACTTGGGTCAGTTACTCAAACTTTCTGAGTCTCATTTTCCTCATCCCTACATTTGTACCAATAATTCGCAGTCCACTGACCTAGCATGAAAGCCAAGTGGAAAACAGCTCCAACCTTTGCCTATGGCCCATGATTTGAACATATGACTTGAAAAATTTCTTCTCTCCACACCTTTGCCTAAAAGTTTCTGAAGTCCATATAAGACATATGGTAAAAGAAACAGTGTCTATGCCATCTACATATCAAGAGGAACATAAAAGCTACAAAGAAGAGATTTCTAACCCCACTTCATCATTTTATAACTGAAGCTAAAAATTCAACCACAGACATTTCCATGGCTCTATTCTAAAACGTCTAAATTTTCTAATGCTAATAGTTATATGAATCTCAAAATCATAGAGATTCTGGGTTGAAATAAACTTGACATCAATCAAAACTAAATGAGAGTAAGTTTTGTTATTTGTTTGGTTTGGTTTGGTTTGGTTTGGTTTTTTTAAGACTCCCTTCTCACAAGGGAAGCACTTATACATACACACATCAAATAAAAGAGAGAAAATCCACTACATAAGATATTATAATTTCACAATGTAAAAACCACTCACTTAAATACATTTTAAACCTAAAATTTATATAACATATGTGTTCTTCTTTATATTATTTCTGACTTAACATAAAAATGAAGCCTCAGTATATGTGAAATGTATCAATTTCAACCATTTTAATCAAAACAAAAAGTAGGAAAAGACAGAAGAACAGGAATTACATGAGTTACTGATATGTGTTGCAAATAGTGAGAGCAGAACAGAAAACTGAGACTGAATAAAAATAGCATAAATCTAGAAAAATGTAAAATAAATAGAAAAAAGAATTTCGTGGTCTTTCCAGATAAAACTCCATTTCCAACTTGTAGTGGTGAACATGGCTCTTCTATAACAATGTGTAAATTCCACATGTCCCCATACTGTGGAGCCCAAAATTGTATTCATGATACTCTGCCAAGGTTCCTTCCGATGACTATGTTGAAATAATGGAGACTTCCCACTATTGTAAAGTCATCATTTGCAGTGTAACATTATATTTAAACAACTTAAGGAAGTTTTTAAATCTTTCAAGTTTCTAAAAATGATTTGTTCTTTGAATAATGACCAAGTGTGGAGAAATGACAAGATGAAGAGTCTCTGAAATGTTATCCTGCCATGCCTGGAGGGGTCATTTGTTTGTTCAATGCAGTGAATTGAGGCTAGGGCTGGGGCCAACAGGATGTAATCGGCTGTTATTTCCTATACAGATATCCCATCAGCAGCTATTCCCTGAGGATTAGTGTGTGAAAAGCTTCCTTGTGAAAATAGAATGCTAGGATATCTGATTGTTTAGTGAGATAGACTGGCATCTAGCTATCCACTGTTAGATAATGACCTTACACATACTCGTGGGTTAATCCTACAAGACCATATGGGTGAGATCTGGTGATTTAGTCAGGTCTTGAGGATGGTTATATGTGAGGATAAGTCTTTGAGTAATAGTTCTGCGTCTTTGTTAGTTTTTAAAGTAGAGCCTAAGAGGACTGAAGTAAAATGTGCCTGGTACACTTCCCTGATGAGAAGGAAGAACTCTGTAAGTATTAGAAGAAAAATAAATGACTGAATGACTTGCTCCATTTGCCGCTGGAGACCAACCAAAGAGGCTGGAACACTGCAAAAGGGCAAAGGAGCTCAATTAGGAAGGTGACTTTGTCAGTGTTTCTTGCACACGCTGGGTCCAGATGAGCGCTGACAGTGACAGCTAATGTCACTGAGGGTGACAAGACAAAACAGGCTTCCTCATAGCTTTTCAAGCACTTTCTCTTCTTTTTCTGTACAGCCACACTGCGACACGCCTGGTGTCAATAAAGATAAATCTTTAGAACAGGCTCTGGGAAAGAGAAGAGAGGCCACTCTGAGAAAGCTGCTATGTGATTATAGAGACACAGTAAAAGGCACGGAGGCTCTTGCCCTTTTTATAGATTGGCCTTCTAGATGGTGTAAAACACACTTTGACTCCTACTTCATATATCTATTCATAAAGTCATTCCAATAAGTATGATTCATGTTTTATGAGATTCCTTGTCTCTATTTAAAAATCCTTACAAAATTGACACAATTTGGTTTTTTAAGATACCTTATGTTCTTATAAGCAAAATGACCCAGGCCTCATATCTTTCCCTACTTTATAGATGCCCTTGTATGCTAGTTGCCTGAATAGTCATTGAAGCCTCAAGAACCTGTAACTTTGGAAAGTATACACTCTCTATCCCAATGATAAGCTTTTAAAGAAATTGCCATCAGAAGGTCAGTTAGAAGATGCTATCTATTTTGGATTTGCAACTGTCAAATTTAGTAAAACGTTGACTGTGGGTTGCTGCTTAGTTTTCTATTAAGTACAACAATCTCAGAGTCTACTACCTGGCTTCAGATCTTGTGTCTGCTACTTATTAACCACATGACTTGGTAGATTGTTTACTCACTTGACCCTTAGTTTCCTTACTACCTAGAAGATGTTTTATTACGTCTAAACTTCAATCGATGATAACAAGGCACTAGAAACACAAGAATCATTCAGTGAGCAGCTGTTATTATTCTTAGATTTTTCTCTAAAATGCCAAATTTTAGGAAATGCCAAAACAATTTGGTGGAAACTATTTCTAAATAAATTTATGAGGGATCCCTCACCAAGGTTCCAGTCTCTTGAAATGACACTAAAAATAAACAAATAAGCTAAAATAAAAACAAATGAACAAACTAACAAAAGTTACTTCACATGCTATACATGTACTTTAAGCCTATGACAAGTTGTTATATGCAGCACAGAGACTGTGACATAGGTCAGGAATGATAAGGATGATAGAAAGAAAAGTGCAGAGGGGACAGACAGAGAGAGATGACCTAGACTAGACACTCCAGCAGCCAAGAAATGTGAAGACTCATCCTGTCCAAGTGCTGAGTCCATGCAAGAAGAGAAAGAGATACACAAACTGAGGCTGAGCTCAGCCTTGTGTAAAGCTACGCAGGGGTCACAGGCACATTGATGTTTGGTGAATTTGCTTTACATAAGTTATTCACTATAAAATTCAGCCTTTTTCCCTTTGAGCCCCATTTCAATAACAAGAAGAGAAGAAATAGCATTTAATTCATCTTATAAAATGTCTGCCCGAAGGCAATCAAAGTTTGCATTAATGGACATCACTCTGGTAACGCATAAGTAAAATTTTCACCTCATCTCTAAAAGAATGAACTTTGAACAATGCATGGAAAAATAATCGTGCCTGATAGTAAACTCTGATAGCACATAACAGGCGCTTCGTCATTTTCAGTATGAGATTATGTGGCAAACAAGAAGTACACTGTGTTCACTGGAAATGACTGCAGAAGCAAACTAAATGACTGGGCAAAGAGGACCTCATGTTGGTACAACTATTTCACACCATTCTCATTAGGTCTTCTTGTAGCTGTCTTCATGATATGTTTACAAGGCTCTGTGTGTCCAGGTTCTTCCTTTTTGGTGTTGAAGTGATTGGTAATTTATGACTTAAAAAAAGATGATTGGGAGATCCAGTATACCTATCAAAGAGATGTTCTCCATCACACTCTGGGAGAAAAAAAAAACATTAAACTTAAAAGACATGCAAAAAAACTCTTGATTCCTGCACGAATTTAGACCTGGCCCATGGTACATCAAGTAAACAATTAGACAAAGTTTTCTAGCATTCAAATAGCTTTTGAACTTGACTTAGCAATAACTGTGCTCGTCCACTCCCACGTCAGTCCTTCAGGTCGAATTATGACTGAGGTTGTCTTTGTTCTGCACATTGATAAACCCTACAGTGAAATGGCACTGGTTTGAGCTGTGAAAATCCTTTAAAATTCTTGCCCAGGAGTTTTGCTTAGACATTCACTTGCTTT
This sequence comes from Rhabdomys pumilio, assembly GCA_030674055.1. NCBI lineage: Eukaryota > Metazoa > Chordata > Mammalia > Rodentia > Muridae > Rhabdomys > Rhabdomys pumilio. The sequence continues at coordinate 68,027,997 of JANHMN010000013.1, forward strand.
TAAAGAGCAGTCTGTTTCTGACCAGTGTAATTCAGCTATTAACTACTGCATTTTACTTTTATTTTCATCACCAGTGTTGAGGCAGGGTAAGTGACATATTCAGAGAGACCAAAGTTAGTAGTAGCTCATTGGACAATCATTGCCACAGGACTTGGAAAGATGGATGAATGACAGAGAAGCAATATGACGTTATCAGAGTATAGTAGGAAAAGTCTATGAATTCTGTATTTCTAAAGTTAGTTGTTGATCCTTATACAAGCAAAGGCTAAATCTGAAAATTGTCTGATAATAGGACTACCCATTGCTGTTAAAATCCAGCACTTTCATGCTTAAATATAACACATAAGCATTTAAATAATTTGCTATTAATTTTAATATAGTAAAAGTCAATTTTTAATTAACTAAGTAACAGTATATGTAAATGTCTTTTGTGTTTTTTTAAATTAGGTATGAGAAACACTTTTACTTACTGTGTGATTTTCACGAATGTGACATTAGGACTCACATTTTTGAGTACCATCAGGAGGAGCATTTAGTCAGACAAATTGACAAGCATTCTTTGAGTCACCTTAGGATTAAATCTCAACTTGGGGACAATAAGCTCTTATTTATGTTTTAAAGGAAGTGTACACTCTGTCCTTTATGTGACCCTCAAAGGTATCATGTAGCAGGAAGTTTCAGTTGAACTGCACATTAGCTATTTTCAAATACTTCTAATTTACAAAGGAGAATTTACACAAGACACACTGCTCACTCTGACCTGCACAGAGATCCTTTAACCCTTCATTACAGAGTCCTAAAACATGCTTGCAAGAAACTGGATATAGCATTATACGAAGAGAAATACCACAGTACCTGAATTTCATTAATAGAGCAATCTGCTAGTTGATCTATTAAGTGTAAAGAGTTCAGTACAGAGAAGACATAAGCATTCATGATAAAGGCTCTGCCCTTTGGAATGACATTGTTTTAGTGCAGAAAGTATTGAACTCAAAAGCAAGATGGCCAAGTAGATGCACAGCTTTGTGCCACCCAGACTGTGAGATGGGAGTGATCCCCTGCTCTTCTGAGATCAGTCAGCTCAGGAGAGCTGCTGTGCTCTTTATCTGGTGTTCTTCAGGACTTTCCTTTGCAGAATTTTAAACTACACATTGCAGAACTTCTTCACCAACTTGATGAGTCTGACCCCGGGGTATTTGGCAGTTTTGTGGATTTCAGAACATGTAATGTGATCATCTTCATCCTTGTCCTTATTTTGTTTATCTTTTTCTTTATTTCTTTTTATGTCTTCTTGTCTTATTGCTATAGATGAGCTTTCATACATTGCACTAGAATAATAAGAATGGATACCCTTGTCCTCTTCTTGTTCTAGAGGCTGTGCTCTCAAGTTTTCTCCATCTGCTATAGTTTTGGCTTCAGGTTTGTCACAGGCTTGTTTTTTGTGATATGGTAATTTCTTCTGTTCCAAGGCTATTATCAATAAGGCATATAGAGCTGTTGAGCTTCTCCAAGTTTCCTTTCTTGATCTCTGAGACAATCAAATGGTACATATTCTGAAGTGTTATTTCCATGATGAATATATATATATATATATATATATATATATATATATATATTAGTTGTTGTTTTGAAACAACTTTGTATTTTTGTCTTGTGAGATGAAACCAATGTGTTTACAGTGTATGACATGCTTTTTATTGAGTTTAGTTTCCAAGTATCCTGTTAAGAATATTTGAAGCTTGTTCATCAGAATTGGTCTATAGTTTTGTTGTTGTGTACTTCTCCAGTCTTGGCACTATGATAATACTAACCTCCAAGAACGAATTTGGCAGGATTCTTCACCTTTCTATTTTGTAAAACATTTTTGAAAAGCATTATTATTAGGTTTCTCTTTAAAATTTGGTAGAATTCAAAGACTTCTTCTGGCCCTGGGCTTTGCTTTGTGTGGAGACTTAGTGTTTCTATCATGCTGTTGGTTAGGGACATGTTTAAGTTGGATATAGCGTCTTGATTCAATTTGGTAGATTAGAATTTACTTCTTTCATGTTATGTATTCCACATTTTGGAATATAAATATTTTTAATAATCTGGTTTTCATTGGAATCTCTTAAAATAATTTTTTCTGTCTAATTTTGTTAGTTTTCATCTTCTCTCTTTAGGTTATCAAGGTCAGTATTCATTCATTCATTCATTCATTCATTCATTCAATGTATATAGAGATTTTATGGAACAGAAATACCACAAAAGCAGAATCAACTGCCTGTGCCTGTGTAACACATTTCATAGCATAACTAAGCAGGGAGGTGGTGACACCTAGAGAATGCACAAAATGAACGTCAGTTGGAAAGAAGTGAACTGAAATTCTGTGGTAGCAGCATTCTTTGGCAAGGTATCACATTCTGTGCATCATTCTTTTTAAATAGTAACCACAATGGGCAATATAATGATTTCCTTGGACCAAGTTACACATTTTTCTGTCTGTACATACAAGATGCATTACCTGAATATTAATGTGAGCAAGTTACAAATTACCTCACAGTGTTACATTTCAGAGATGTATATTAAAAATACAGAAAATTTATAAAATTTATCATGTACTCATTTTACCTGAAGAAGTATATCTCTTACTTTTAGAAAAACAAAAACCCATGCCAAAACGCTCTATCTCTAAAACTTTCACTTATTATATAGAAGAATTATTTTTAGATTTTATTAGGCATTGCACTGGATGCAGGTGAATATTCATGTATGAATATTCAACTATATAGTTACATAATAATATATCTAAGAACATTGGCGACTATTCAGTTGCTCATGTCAAGAATTCTGAGAGGATTTGAGAACTCTTCAAATCATAATTTTATCCCCTTTATATTTTCTCTGATTTTCATTCACATTCCAATTAAAATTATAATTACTTCAATATTATTTATAAATTGACTGATTCTAAATATCGAAAAGAAAAAAAAAACAACAACAACAAAAAAAAACATTACCAGTGTGCCAATGACTGTAACAAAAATTGCTTCAAACTTTCTACACAGAGTCAATAAACTAGCTGGGTGGGTTAAATGAGCCATACAAAGCTATAAATTCTGGGTTTTATGCACCTTATAAGAACATGCTATAAAACATAGACAGGCTTCCTGTTCTGGCAGAGTGAAACTCCCTAATCAATTTTTGCGGTTATGTTGTGCATTAAAGCCACTCGAGTCCATTTGACAGGTCACATCTCTGAGGAGCAAATGTGTGGTTAAATGATTGGTTATCCTTCCATTCAGCTTCTTTTCCCCTCACTGAGCGTGCAGCCTCCGTACCCTTACCCCATTACACAGAACAAATAGGGAACTGTTTTCTGAAAAACCCTGTGTTGTCCATGTACAAAGATGCATAGGATTAAATCATTTTTACCAAGTTTTTGTGCCCTGGATAGAATTAAATTTGTAAGACTTCAAAGTAAAGCAAAGGGAAGCAAGTAATCCCTTGGGTTGACTGAGGACAGGGTGCCTGTTCTGAACTTGCGTTAAACACAAGAAATGAGACTGCTGGATGAGCAGGAACTAGGAGGCTGTGGCTGCACATTCCGAACCCCTTGGTGTTTGGTGTTTGGTTGCCATGGAATCTCACATATATCCCAGGGTTAGAAACATCCTTCAGAGTTCCTCTTGAAGAATGACTTCTTAAGACTGTGTGTGTGTGTGTGTGTGTGTGTGTGTGCGTGCATGTACACATGCATGCATACACACCATGTAGGTATAGGTTCACAGACACTAAAAGAGCATCAGTCCCTCTGTAATTGGGGTTACAGGTGGTTGTGAGCTGCTGAACACAGATGTTGACAACAGAAAAGTCTTTTGTAAGACCAGCAAGTACTCTTGACTACTGTCTTGTTTCCCCAGTCCTGGAAAATGATTTTTAAATGGAAACATCAAAGTGTTAAAATCAGTTTTTGTCATCCTCACACAAATCATTGAAGAAGTGTTTTAAATGTTTACTGAAAGAGCTTGTCATGGTCACTTTTCCATTGCAGTGATAATATACCGTACCCAAGGCAACACAAAAAAAAAGAAGTTATTTGTAGCATACGATTTCGGAGAAGAATCCATGATCTCCTTGGTGGGGAGCATGGTAGTGAGGAGCCAGGGGTGACCCAGGAGCATCAGCTGGGAGCTCACATCTTGCTACACAACCATAAAGCAGAAAAAGAGAGAAGGCTGAAGGAGGGAGAGAGGGAGAGAGAAAGGGGGAGGAGAGAACGGAAAGGAAAGAGAGCGGGGAAGGGGAATAAGGAGGGAGAGGGTAAGAGAGAAATAAAAAAAAGGGAAGGAATCAGAAAAGAGAGAAAGAGAGGAGAGGGAAGAGGGAAAAGGGGGATGGGAAGAGGGAGATTGACATAGAAGAAGGAAGTGGTAGAAGGAGAGCAAGGAAAAGGAAAATGGAGAGGGAAATGGAGAGAGCAGGAATGGCAAGTTGTTGAAAGCTCAAATATCACCTCAAAGGACACACCTCTTCCATTAAGGCCATAGCTGCTAAACTTTCCCAAAAGTTCCACCAAGTGGAGACTAAGTATTCAAGCATGTGAGGCTGTGGGAGCCATTCACATTCAGACCACCACAGAGATGGAAGTATCTTTGTACATGTCTACATGCATGTATGGAGGATCCTTCATGACAGGAAACTCACGTCTAGAAGAGGAGGCTTAAAGCTTTGTAATGAATTTTTTTTGTTTGGTTTTTTTTTCCCCCGAGACAGGGTTTCTCTGTGTAGTCTTGGCTGTCCTGGAACTCACTTTGTAGACCAGGCTGGTCTCGAACTCAGAAATCTGCCTGCCTCTGCCTCCCAAGTGCTGGGATTAAAGGCGTGTGCCACCACCGCCCGCTGTAATGAATTTCAAAGGCATATCTGCTACAACCTAATTTAGCTCAACATGTCATCATGATGCAGTGAAACGTCCATGTGTATTTTACTTACAGCTGGATAAGCGATCACATTACACTCTGGAATCAGAATGCACTCTTCCAACACTGTGACAACCCTGGGTAGGAATGAATACTCTTATACAAGGGTCAGCTGTTAGGCTGGTTATTTTGTTCTTCCCCCTGTGGTACATAAAAAGACTTATCAGCATGCCAATGGAGATTGTTGCAACTAATAAATCATATCAGAAAAACATCCCCATCCTGAGAATCACAGTATATGCCGATTAAAGAAGCTGTTGTGCATCGGCACAGAAACCCTTCCTTCTCCTCACCTGCAAACTGCTGTCTGTGCTCCCTCGAGCTTATAACAAAGAATAACACGCTGGGAAAACAGTTTCTGTAACACAGTATATTTACTGATAATTTCATAGGTGTTAAATCCTACAGACTGCTCTTCTCTCAATAGATACCTATAGGGTATATATTCTATATAATGTATAAGATATGATTTGATATAATTATATACTTATTATACATTCTGTGTTTATTTATACCACATATAATCTGTCCATTGTTTATACATGTTTGTGCTTCTCTATGTTCAAGTTAATAAGGCCATGTAGCAATATGCAGATGCACGGGGCGCCGATGGGTGTCATTCTTTTCCTCACCTTATTCCCTTGAGGCAGGGATTTTCACTGAACCACGTGGGCAGCAGTGGCGATGGAAAACACCAATTGCATAGAATAGTTTCCTTGCCTCTCTTTCCTACCAAGCCCTTGCATCATCAGCCTAAGTCACCATCACCTCCCCCCCACCCCCGGGGTATTGTGGGATTGTTCCTGTCTGTGCCTCTGTCTTCTGACTCCATACTCTCCTGCATTGCCTCCACGAACTTCCTGTTTTTACATGATGGAATCCTCAGCCTTGGGGTTAGGCACAGACATGTTGACCCAGGCTACCCTTGCTTCTCACCTGGAAATTATCCATACACTAGCCTGAATTATTAATCATTCTGGTGCTAATATAGCCCTCATACTTTATACTCATTAGAGGTTTGGAGAAAAACTCTCAAGTAATTGTAAAATCTTGTTGAATACCCATGCCCAGCAAGGCAGGTACAACAAGCCCTTTAAGTACCATGCTATGGCCTCCCAAGTCCACTTTCTCACTGAAGTCCTTGCATTGTGAAAAAATCCACAAAAATTCTATCATCTTCATTCTCATTATATTCATTTATGAGTAAAAAGTTCTCCTTGGCAATTAGAGAAAGCACAGGTATATAACAAAGCCAGCTATCTGGTTACTTAGGCCAATGCTTCTCAGTCTTCAGTGGCAAACATAGTAGTTAAATGTTAGTGAAAGGCAGATTCTCTTTCTCTCCATCCCGAAATATTGTCTGGAGTTCACATCCTCCTGGTTCTTGGGTGGAGAAGCTGCTCCTCTATATTGTGAGTTGCAAACATATTAAGAATGTTCCTGCCAGAGCTGTAAGTTGGTCCCTACAGAAAGTGTCTAACTATTAATTCTATATGTTAATGCCTTACTTTAAAGCCTTCTGCCAAGGCCTGAGTCACATAATGAAGCCTTTTTTTTTTGTTTTGTTTTTGTTTAGGAAAGACACCAAGACTGTATCTTCTGCTAGGGTGGACTGAACCAATTTCTCGGATCTCACTATGTTTTGTTTGATCCAACTGAAGCTGAATCTTTTGGGGGTTTTGTGGGTTTTGTTTGTTTTTTTACAAAGCAGGAATGGTCTGTGAGTGTGTGTGTGTGTGTGTGTGTGTGTGTGTGTGTGTGTGTGTGTGTGTTAGAGAGATGAGGGGATTCCGATTGATGGATTGCTCCAGCTCACACACATGGATCCTCAGCCTTCCTTGTTCAACTGCTCACATTCTTTATGTCCACGTGTCAATTTCAGCCATCTTATCAGCACTATGAATATTGCCAAGATGTTTTTCAAGTGTGTGGTCTCCTGCCTGGGTATGTCAAAGGATTGTTTAAATGAGAAGATTAGGAACCTGTTGTCAACTGTGGCTGTTCAGAATCCTAAAGTGAGGAACTCACTCACAAGGATGGCAAAAAGAAGGCTTTGTACAGCATCTTACTGGGGAATGATGGGAAGTGGCAGTCACAGGGAGAAAAGCTTGGCACATAGAAATTCACAATGGAAAAGATTTTTTTTTCTTTTCCTGAACAAAATCTGCACAAGCTTGCTATTAGTTCAAGAGCTATAGTTACAAACAATCAGCATCTCTCCAAAGCCCAGCCGTAGGCCAATCAAAGAACAACCTTTGTATAGAAATAGCTACTGAGTCTGCGTTCATCTGAAGCCACACATATACATAATACTAAGCAAGAACAGGGGAGCTGCACGTATGTACAAGGAGAACCAGCCATAAAATGTATCATGGATTGATGTATGTATATTGTAGCAAGAACAAATAGAGAGACTATTTAAACCAATTAATTGTAAAAATGTTCTACAACTAGTATAATAGAGTTATGAATATATGACCCTCCAAGGCTTTAATTGTTATGCTAGTGTTTGCTCATTATTCAGATCTCTTCTGACAATCCTAACACACACACACATTGCTGTCTGTTTGTCTTAGAAATTCATTTTTCACTGTTTTATTTATACAAATAATGCAGATTGAATGGGGAAGACACACACAAGCACCCACCTTTACCTGAAGAGTTACCAGTTGCTGGCTAATAATTATGTATGTGGTCTCTGGCATGTTGACCATGTTCTAGTGCATGTCCCACACTTATGTGCTTGTTGGTAGCACCAACTGAACTTCTTTGGAATCTTTTTAAAGTACAGAAGTTCGGAGTAGGAGTAAGAGATGTCAGATCTGGGAATAGTTGGATGAGTAGAGGGTGAATGTTATCAAAGTATAATCTATATAAGTGTGAACTTCTCAGAGACTAAATAAAATATCATACTTTGAAAGAATAGTTGATATATTTTAATACTTTCTCCAGATGAAATAGTAGATTAAGAATTAGAATCATAATGGTATCTACTGTCTGGCTCTATATTTTATGGAATGCAAGAATATATTCATTGAGTGTGCATTCTGCATGAAGCATTTTCCAAGGATAAATCTCGCATTGTAAATACCGTGACTCACTCTACAGTATGTTGCTATGCTCAAAGGTGTGAGAGACATTACGCATTTGCCAAGTGAGTCAAAATATTTCAAGTGTCACGAGAGAATTATAAACAAATCATCAGGGAATTTCAAAGGTTAAATGAAGAACGTTTTCAGTTTTATAATTCAGGGTGAGAAGTTGGAGTTAGGGAAGAAGCCTAAGAAATAATTTATGAGCTGAACTGGACATTTACCCTGAAGGAAGCATGAAATACTGATATAGTTCAATGATGGAAGACTAGAAGTAGAAAAGAAATATTTCAGAACAGAACCCAGTCTGAGAAGAGCTGCTCTCAAGAGCATTTGTCCTAAGAGTCAAACGGTGCAAAGCATTCATAAGTTTAGAGAGAACAAAGGCATGGTCACAACTACAATTAGTGGGACAAGGAAAAGATATAGTTAATGCAGCTCAGAAGCCAGGCCAATCACCAGAAACTGGACAGAAGAAAGTGGTGTCATACCCATACGACTCTGGGGCCAATGAGCAATACTTTACATATCTTCTTTTGTCTTCCAAGTTTTCATTGCTATCATTGGTAAAAGAGTAATTGCAATGGAATTCTTATTTCTGCTAACACAAATCCATGGTGTGATGAAAGGCAGGAACATCTATGTGTTTAAGCACTAATGAGATTCAGCCAAGCAGGATGCTTGGGAATCAGTAAATGCCTCAGTTCACCTTTCACACAGGGTGAGCTAGCCAAGCCCATGCCTCTTTTCCAAGACAGTAACTGGCACATGGTGACTCTAACTTAGAATTGAAAACAAAGCCGGGCAGTGGTGGCGCATGCCTTTAATCGCAGCACTTAGGAGGCAGAGGCAGGCTGATTTCTGAGTTCGAGGCCAGCCTGGTCTACAGAGTGAGTTCCAGGACAGCCAGGGCTACACAGAGAAACCCTGTCTTGAAAAACAAAAACAAAAAAAATAAAATAAAATAAAAATCTCATTAAATGCTTGAATGAATGAATGAATGAATGAATGAATGAATGAATGAATGAAGTCATGTGAACTCTAGAATCACAGATTGGAGGTCTTGAAATTCAGGTTCTTTAGAGTCTTAAATTAATATAGGAGGTGATGGAAAGATGTTTACTGACTTTTGCTTAGAAAAGAAGGTCAGTTTTTGTTTCATATTGAGCAGATATACATAAAGGGAAAAGAGGGTTCCCCTGCTAGACAGCAAGAGCAGTGCATCGCGTGCAGTCTCCAGACCTGACCACATTAAGTATGGAGGATACTGATGAAAAATAAATTTATTTAGATTAGAATTAATTGTCAGACTTAGAAAAGATAATAAAAATCAGAGAGTTTTAAATAACACTGAGATACCTATGAAATGTGTACTAAATTACTATTTATAAAGTCCTACAGTGTATCCAAGGCTCTGTTCTAACTTTTTGGTCATTCCAAAATTCAATTAATCGCTTCTACAACTCTTTATTTTGAATCTATTTCTAGGTTCACATGGGAATTGGGAATTAGTAACTGTTTGGATGACTAATATTTAAAATAGAACAAAATTCGTTCAGTGTGATTTGCCTTCAGCAGTACTCACTTCCACTTAAAAGATTTGGTTTTCAACATCGATTTGGTTTTCAACATCCATTTCATCTTCATTTTTAGCAGCATAAGATGTATTTATTCAAAAACTATCACAATGAATTAATATAGTAGGAACTTGGAAATGCAAGTCAGGTGGCACATAATGCCTGTGATTTCTCCAGATATCCCAGTGTACATCAATAGCTAGTAGAGAACTTACTGTGCTGGCTGGATACTGTCTGATATGTACAATCTATCAGGCATTCATGCTTGTAAAGAAAGATAATTGATTTTATATTTAATAGGAATGTATGAAAAATATTGGCTTTTGGAATTTTTCCCTATTACTCTGATTTTATTAAAATTGTGTATTTTCTCATTTTTTTCACACTGAGAGCTTACAAAAAGATCCTTAGAAAAGCTTACTCTAGTGGTTGTACCAGCTTGCAATCCCACCAACAATGGAGGAGTGTTCCTTTCTCCACATCCTCGTCAGCATCTACTATCACCTGAGTTTTTGATCTTAGCCATTCTGACTGGTATGAGATGGAATCTCAGAGTTGTTTTGATTTGCATTTCCCTGATGAACATTTCTTTAGGTGCTTCTCAGTCATTTGAGTTTTCTCAGTTGAGAATTCTTTGTTTAGCTCTACCCCATTTTTAGTAGGGTTATTTGATTGTCTGGAGTCTAATTTCTTGAGTTCTTTGTATATATTGGATATTAGCCCTCTATCAGATGTAGGATTGGTAAAGATCTTTTCCCAATCTGTTGGTTGCCATTTTGTCCTATTGACACTGTCCTTTGCATTACAGAAGCTTTGCAATTTTATGAGGTCCCATTTGTCAATTCTTGATCTTAGAGCATAAGCCATTGGTGTTCTGTTCAGAAACTTTTCCCCTGTGCCTAGGTATTCGAGGGTCTTCCCAAACTTCTCTTCTATTAGTTTCAGTGTATCTGGTTTTATGTGAAGAACCTTTATCCACTTGGACTTGAACTTTGTACAAGGAGAGAAGAATGGATTGATTTTCATTCTTCTACATGCTGATCTCCAGTTGAGCCAGCACATTTGTTGAAAATGCTGTCCTTTTTCCACTGGACGGTTTTAGCTCCTTTGTCAAAGATCAAGTGCATCCTGACAGGAGCCTGATATAGCTGTCTCCTTAGAGGTCTGCCAGAGTCTGATATATTTAGAGGAGGATGCTCACAACTAACCATGGAACTAACTGATCAAGGGGTTCCTAATAGAGGAGTTAGAGGGAAGACTGAAGGAGCTGAAAGGGTTTGAGGCCCCATGAGGAGAGCAACAAAACCAACCAACCAGAGCTTCCCAGGATCTAAACCACCAGCCTGGAAGCACATAGGGATGAACCCATGGCTCCAGCTGTATATGTAGGAGAGGATGGCCTTGTCAGGCATAGATGGGAGAGAAGATCCTTGATCTCATGAAGACTAGACGCTGATTGTGGGGGGAATTCGAGAGTGGAGAGGTGGGAGTGGGGTGGTAGGTAGGGACACATTTTTATAGAAGCAGGAGAAGGGGGGATGAGATAGGGGGTTCCTGGGGGGATATGGGGTAAGGGAATAACATCTAAAATGTAAATAAAATATCCAATAAAAAAGAAGAAAAGCTTACCGTTCTGTCACAGATGGATCCCACCAGAGAAAAAGAGGAAAGGAACTGTCCCACATGACATCACAGCTGCACCATACATCCCTAGGACACCAACAGCTTCTGGTACAAAATGACATGAGGAAAGGTGATCAAGAAGCACCAGTGAGTGAGAGGACAAACTCCATGCACGGGTGCTCACTCACTCACTCACTCACTCACTCACTCACACTCTGTGCCTCTACATCACGCATGTGTAGACTGTACCTCACATCAAGAACTTGGAATCTAGGAGAGTAGAAATGCAAAGCAAATAGGGATTTAGAATCATGTGGAGAAATAGCTCCAACTCACCACTATGAGTTCACAAGAAACATGCTGGGGAAGCAGCTCAGCGAGTGCTCTTCAGAAGACCTGGTTCTGTTCCCATAGCCCACATGGTGGCTCATAACCATCTGGAACTTATGTACTGGGCACCCCATGCCCTCTTCTGGTCTCCACAAGTTCCTGTACACACACAGTGCATAAAAAATTACACAAGCACCCACACATAAATATACAAAAAAATTTTTTCAAAGAGGAAAGCTGACACTGGTAGCCTTCTGATATTGTTTATGAAGAAATCTTGAGCCTCAGACCCCTTCCATGCAGCAGTAAGAAATTAGAAGCAAAGTAATGAAAGAGCCTGGGAAAAATCTTTCTACTCCCCACCCCAAAGAGGCAGTCACAAAGCATGAGCCAGCAAGCCACAGGTCACCAGGAAAGAAAGGTCACCTAAAAGAAACTTGAATCTTGTTGTGGGCCAAATTGGCAAAGTGCTTACTGTAAAATATGAGAACCAAGTTCAGATCTCCAATGTCTGCCATTTAAAATAACCCACATCTGTAATCCCAGAGATAGGTAGGTAGAGGCACAAAGATCCTTGGAGTTTTCTAGCCTACCAGTCTATCCAAACTGATGAGCTTCAGGTTCAGTGAAACACCCTGTGACAAAAATAAGATGAGACAGATTGAGGAATACACACAGAATTGACTTCTAGCCTGCAAATACATGTCTATGCCTCTGCAGTACATACTCAGGTGCACATATACACATGCACATATGCAAACATATTCACATATAGACATTACACAAGCATGCATACATGGAGAAGCTTCATGAAAGCAGAGTGCCATACTGATACGATTTGGTATTTGTACCTGGTCCAAAATGGTAAAAGACCTGTATAACAGGCAGCCTCCACCCCAGCCTCCAGTGAGACTGATGGGAGTCTACAGTGTAACAGGCAGCCTGGAGCCCAGCCTCCAGTGAGGCTAATGGAGGTCTGCAGTGTAACTGGAAGCCTTCATCCCAGCTTCCAATGAGGCTGATTGAGGTCTACAGTATAACAGGCAGCCAGGAGCCCAGCCTCCAGTGAGGCTGATGGGGGCCTACAGTGTAACTGGCAGCCTCCACCCCAGCCTCCAGGGAGGCTGATGGAATGTCTTGCCAAGAGACCCCAGTGACGGTGAACTATGTCCAGTGATTTGAAATCACATGTGAGCTGCCTGAGTGAAAAACCAAGTCACAGCAGACTGGAGCTGGGAGTTCCCAAACCTGGACATATTAATGAACCTTAACATGAAGAGAGCTCACGCATTTCTAAAGTGTTTAGATAAATTAACCAGGAGTTATAAGTTTTAAGAAAAGTATGAGAAAATAAAATGAATTTGTAAGTAAAAGCAAATAAAACTACTTTTTTCATTGGGTATTTTATTTATTTACATTTTAGATGTTATCCCCTTTCCCAATCCCCCCCCCCAGAAACCCCCAATCCCATTCCTCCTCCTCCTGCTTCTATGAGGGTGTGGCCCTACCCACCCACTTACTCCCACCTCTCTGACCTCCAATTTCCCCACACTGGGGCATCCAGCTTTCACAGGACCAAAGACCCCCTCTCTCACCTATGCCTGACAAGGCTATCCTCCACTACATATACAGCTGGAGCCATGGGCCCCTCCCTATGTGCTCCCAGACTGGTGGTTTAGACCCTGGGAGCTCTGGTTAGTGGGTATTGTTGCTCTCCCCATGAGGCCTCAAACCCCTTCAGCTCCTTCAATCTTCTCTCTAACTCCTCCATTGGAAATCCAGTGACTAGTTCAATGGTTAGCTGTGAGCATCCACCTATGTATTTGTCAGGCTCTGGCAGACCTCTAAGGAGACACTTACATCAGGATCTCATCAGCATGCACTTCCTGGCATCCACAATAGTGTCTGCCTTTGGTGACTGCAAATGGGATTGATACACAGGTGGGGAAGTCTCCGCACGTCCCCTCCTTCAGTTTCTGTTCCACACTTTGTCTCTATATTTGCTCCATATTTGTGAGTATTTTGTTATTCCTTCTAGAAAGGACCAACCGAAGCACCCACACTTTGGTCTTTTTTCTTCATGAACTTCATGTAATCAGTGAGTTGTGTCCTAGATATTGCAAGCTTCTGGGCTAATATCCACTTGTCAATGAGTACATGCCATGTGTGTTCTTTTGTTATTGGGTTACCTCACTCATGATGATATTTTCTAGTTCCATCCAATTGCCTAAGGATTTTATGAATTCATCATTTTTAATAGCTGAGTAATACTCCATTGTGTAAATGTACCACATTTTCTGTATCCATTCCTCTGTTGAAGGACATCTGGGTTCTTTCATGATTCTGGCTATTATAAATAAAGATGCTATGAACATAGTGGAGCATTGTCCTTGTTATATGTTGGAGCATCTTCTGGGTATATGCCCAGGAGTGGTATAGCTTGGTCCTCAGGTAATACTATGTCCAATTTTCTGAGAAACTGACAGACTGATTTCCAGAGTGGTTGTACCAGCTTTCAATCCCACCAACAATGGAGGAGTGTTCCTCTTTCTCCACATCCTCGCCAGCATCTGCTATCACCTGAGTTTTTGATCTTAGCCATTCTGACTGGTGTGAGGTGGAATCTCAGGGTTGTTTTGATTTTCATGTTCCTGACGATTAAGGATGTTGAACATTTCTTTAGGTGCTTCTCAGCCATTTGAGATTCCTCACTTGAGAATTCTTTGTTTAGTTCTCTATCTCCTTCTTAAAAGGGTTATTTGGTTTTCTGAAGTATAATTTCTTCAGTTCTTTTAATATATTGGATATTAACCCTCTATCAGGTGTAGAATTGGTAAAGATCCTTTTGCAATCTGTTGGTTGCCATTTTGTCTTATTGACAGTGTCCTTCGCTTTACAGAAGCTTTGCAATTTTATGAGGTCCCATTTGTCATTTCTTGATCTTAGAGCATAAGCCATTGGTGTTCTGTTCATGAACTTTTCCTCTGTGCCCAAATATTTGTGGTGCTTCCCCACTTTTCTCTTTTATTAGTTTATGTGAAGGTTCTTTATCCACTTGTACTTGAGCTTTGTACAAGGAGATAAGCATGGAAGAATGAAATCGATTTGCATTCTTCTACATGTTGACCTCCAGTTAAACCAGCACAGTTTGTTGAAAATGCTGTCCTTTGACCACTGGATGGTTTTAGCTCATTTGTCAAAAATCAAGTGACCATAGGTGTGTAGGTTCATTTTAAAAATTATTAAAGTTAGTTTAATAAATGAACTGAAACAAAGATTAGTAAACAGTCCTTGATTCTTACTTTAGAAAGCATATTTCAGCAAAACGCAGTAAGGAGTTAATAATTCTAAGAGAATAACACATAAAATCCCAAGCAGGAGAAGAATGGTCTTGCTCCAAAAAATGGTAACAATGCTTCACAGAATGCCATGAACAGAGATCTAAACACCCCTAGAGGTAAAGGAACATACTTAAACAGACAGCATATGTCTTCAACTGTGATAGATGTGTTAATACAATGAATTAATCTCTTCAAACTCTTTGGGTAAATTAGCCATGTCTGACTAAAATACTGTTTTAGAGATAGAGGTAAGGAAAAAGAAATATGTCTTTGAGGCATGAAAACCAATTTTTCTCCCCCAAAAAGCCTTGATGGTACACTGAGGCCAATCACAACTCCGACTTTTTTGCCTTCAAAAAACTTTGTCATTATTTTTGTTATTTTCTGAGAGAGGGGACACTGTAGAGAAGTGTTGAATTTTAGACATTTCAATGGGTAAAGAAATATGCAATAGGTAACTGAAACTAACTGTTTTTATGGAGATTTTAAAACTCAATGACATTTTAAGATTGGAGAATTTATGTGACTGCTTCTACAGGAAATTTAAAGTTATATTTAGGAGACCTTGGATAATAAACTCAGGACACCTGACATTTAAAGATTACCCAAAGGAAGCTTGGACAATGGCTCAGTCAATAAGGTGCTTCTAATGAAAACAGGAGGACCTGAGTTCAGATTCCCAGCACCTATGTTAAATTGTGTGTGTGTGTGTGTGTGTGTGTGTGTGTGTCTGTGTGTGTCTCTGTGTGTGTGTCTCTGTGTGTGTGTCTGTGTGTCTGTGTGTGTGTTTGTGTGTTTGTGTATGTTTGTGTGTGTGTGTGTGTGTTTGTGTGTGTCTGTGTGTGTATGTACAGAGAGAGACTGAGAGAGAAAAAGAGAGAGATCACAAAAATGGGTGGGGTGTGAGGAGGATCTGGGAAGAGTGGGGAGAGGTGAAAGAATATATCCAAAACATATTACATGAAAGCAATTTTAGTTTAAAAAATAAATTTATAGATGAAAAATGTAATATCCAAAGGCACACTTCTGTGACCCTTGCCCTGGAAGGATAGTAAGAGTCAGGTTATTACCTCTTGGCTGGCCTAATCAGTGAGTCCAGCTTCATTCAGAGATTTGTGAGAGAAGAGAGGACGGGGAGGAAGGAAAGCAATAAAGGAAAATCTCTGAGCTACACACACAGCTTGCACATATGCTATGTATACACAAAAATATGTACTTATTTGCATAAAATGCACACACAAGCACACACCATTCATAGGATGCACAAGAGAACATAAAAGAATTTTGAGAGGAATTTAGTAGGACAGAAAAGCCCAAATAAGCCAGGCAGTGGTGGCACACACCTTTAATCCCAGCACTTGGGAGGCAGAGGCAAGCGGATTTCTGAGTCTACAGAGTGAGTTTCAGGACAGCCAGGACTACACAGAGAAACCCTGTCCTGAAAAAACAAAAACAAACAAACAAACAAAAAAAACAAATAAAACTTGATATCATGAGCAAAACTGAACAGAATGTCTATGTCTAGGTGATGAACAGTAAAAATACATCTGACCAGGGTTATACATAAAATTACTAGAGTAGAGTAGACCAGCAAAGGATAACACTGAGAGCCATTCCTTTAGATTTACCCAAACAGAGATTATGGATGATCTAGAAAAGCAGAGAGTCCTGGGTGTGGTCCATCAGGAATACAGTGAGTTGAAGACTGAGCTTACTACCTGAGCAACAGAAGCTACCATGAAGAAGTGCAGAGGGGAGGAGACATCCTTTGCTTTGCTATTAAACAGCAGAGGCAAGGTAAATTTGAATACTAATAGAAAGGATCCAGTTTGAAATAAGAAATGAATAAAAGAAATATTTGAGGGGGCAGTATACAGCATCTGTGATCCAGAAGAGTCTCCAAGTTAGAAGCAATTTGTCCCCGACTGAGACAGAGAACAGCGTATTAGGTGCCTATAGACACATTGGCAGAACTTTGAATGGAAAACCCTTTCACCATTGTCTCTTTTCAATGTGAAGTAAGAGATTGGGACACACCGGTGACACAGGAAAACAGAAGGGAGATCAGGAGTTATGAAACATCTGAAAGGAGGAAGAAGAATGAGAACAACTAAGTTTGGGAGAGACAGGAGCCAGCAGTGAAGCTGAGGGAGGCCCATCTGTGAGCCTTCTTTGCATGGGGGAGAAGATAATGAACTATTCAGAAGTGGTCCTCAGAATAATTAAATATGCAACAGCAGACTTCTTCTCTTCTCTTCTGCTAGGAAAGACTTGTGTTGAGTTTTAGTACCTTTTACCTAGGCTGTACTCAATGAAATGACTAAAGGTTAGAGAGGGGTTTTATGAACTATGTGAAGAAGCAACTGGCCTGTCAATCTCCTATCTTAGGTTAACGTTTTCAAACTCTCCTGTCTGAATCCTCCTTTACAAAAGGGTGGTATGACTTCTGGAAACATAAAGAGTGCAGTGCTGGGAACCAGCCCTGACTTGGTGGAGAAGTCTTCTTTCCTCTTGTTGGTTCTTCTTGAGACAGTGGAGGGGGAAGAGCGTTGATGGGGGTAAGACTTTGTCTTATGAGATTTGGGGATAAGACTTGGTCTTATAAGATATTTAGGGTTGCTGTATAATACAAGTTTAGTTATCTATGCTAGAAAAGTTTACTTACTATGCTACTGTAGCTGACCTGCCTTCTGTGATCCTCTGACACCAGAAACTGCAGTTTCTGGTACTTAGCACCTCAACCTAAAAACAGCAAAGGGTTAAGTAAATAACCTTTGTTCTATCTCAGCAGGAACTGCTGGGCTCTTTCACCCTGCTAGTTGCAGAAAGAAAAGACACTTAGAGATGTGGTTATAGCATAAATTACTAAGTTGTTAAATGTTTCCTGTGTTGGTTGCCATTTTGTCCTATTGACAGTGTCCTTTGCATTACAGAAACTGCAATTTTATGAGGTCCCATTTATCAGTTCTTGATCTTAGAGCATAAGCCATTGGTATTCTCTTCAGGAAGTTTTCCCCTGTGCCTAGGTATTCAAGGTTCTTCCCCACCTTCTCTTCTATTAGTTTCAGTATATCTGGTTTTATGTGAAGGTCCTTTATCCACTTGGACTTGAGCTTTGTACAAGGAAATAAGAATGAATCGATTTGCATTCTTCTACATGTTGTCCTCCAATTGAACCAGCACCATTTGTTTAAAATGCTGTCCTTTTTCCACTGCACAGTTTTAGCTCCTTTGTCAAAGATCAAGTGACCATAGGTGTGTGGGTTCATATCTGGGTCTTCAATTCTATTCCATTGATCTTCCTGCCTGTCTCTGTACCAATACCATGCAGTTTTTATCACTCTTGCTCTGTAGTACAGCTTGAGGTCAGGGATGGTGATTCCTCCAGAAGTTCTTTTATTGTTGAGAATAGTTTTTGCTACCATGCGTTCTTTGTTATTCCAAATGAATTTGAGAATTTCTCTTTCTAACTTTTTGAAGACTTGAGTTGGGATGATAATGGGAATTGCATTGAATCTGTAGACTGCTTTTGGCAAGATGGCCATTTTTACTATATTAATCCTTCCAATCCATGAGCATGGGAGATCTTTCCATCTTCTGAGATCATAGAAGCAGGAGGGGGGTGGGATAAAAGAAAAATAATAAAAAATAAAATAAAACAAAATAAAAAATAAGATGGAAAAAAAATGTTTCCTATGAAAGCTATCTCAGGGGAAAAGCAGAAAGGTCCTAAGTGGGGAAAAGGAAAACTTCTATCTGGGAAAAGGGAAAAATTCTATTCTATATATACTACTCTAAGTGGGGAAAGACAAAAACTTCTAACTCTCCATTGTATCGCTTTCTCATCCCTTTGTCCTCAGTACTTATACATCTTTCAGAATACATAATCACATGTTACAAAGTTCATCACAGGTTCACACTAAAAATCAAATCATAAATTGAAATAGAAGTTTACACCAGACAATGTTTACATGCAAATTCATTAGGCTAAACATCCATCACCTGAGTAGGAGAAAATCTGGTTACTATCTAAGAGCAATTAACTGATGACACTTGGGAGACTGGCAGAGTTCTCATCACAGTTTTGACTATTAGAAACGGACCTAATAGCAATCCTGTTATAAAAGAGCTTAATAATCATTGATATAATTTTAGAAGTTCTTATAGGATCATCATTAAGACTTAAGAAGTCATCTATTTGTCTATATAGCATCACCACAAGACAGTACATCTTTGTGGATCTGCAGATATCTGCTCCAAAGGGGTGTGCTATTGCTTAGTGATTGTTACATATATTTAATAAGAAGAAGAAAAAGAAGGAGAAAAGAAAATTAATAGCAGAAATCTTTCCTAAAATAAGTCCCTTACAGCCTTGCTGTATAAGGGCTCATTTGTTGCAGATTATATAATAATCCAAGGCAAGCCATTTCAGGATGATCACCTGCTAGTTACCAGCTTGTCCCATTATGGCTCCTTACAGTGCAATACAGTTGCCAGTGCTCAGAACAGTGCCTTTCTTCCCAGTGACACAAGAAAAGGGAACACCTCAGTGCTAGTCCTCCTTAGGAACTCAAAGAAGTGACTGTATGAATCTTTTGACTCTTCTAAAAGAACAACATTTGTTTCCTTTTACTTCTCTTTCCTTCCTTCTTAACAATTTTTTTAAGAGAAAGAAAATATCAGAGAGTGCCATGTTGTTTCTGCCACAAAGTATTAGTAAGGCATAACCACAAAGCCAGAAAGCACTGGCCGGATGTTTAATGCACTGTCGGGTTTGATCTAGGCATTTTGCTCTAAGAGATGTCTAATCTTCTAAACAAAATTGAATTGAATATATTTCAAAATTGTCTGTGGTAGTACAGTGTCAATCCAGTTTACCATGAAAATAGTCAACTAGAGACATCCATGAAAGTTTGTAGAACACATGTAGACTCAGGATTTAAAAGGCTGAGAAAGAAAAGTCCAGGTTAAGTTCCAGGTAAGCCAGGGCTATATAACATGCCCTTAGCTCTCAAAACCAAAACCTAAGGTTGTAGCTCAGTGGCAAAGCATTTGCCTAGCATGTGCAAGATGCGAGGTTCAATTCCAAGCACAGAATGAATAAATAGATGATAGATAGATGACAGAAATAGAGAGGTAGCAAGCATTCGTTCACATAATGCATAAGCTCGCTGAATACATTACTAAAAATAATTATTAGTGATACTTGAAGATGTGTAATGAAGATGGTAATTTCTTGAAAGTCATGATATTTACAAAAGTTTAATGAGACCTACTTAATCTTTTTGAAAGTAACTTAAATTACATTTCAAATATTGGGATGAATATATGTAAGAAGTTAAAGTAATTTGTGAAATAGTTGAGTATAATTAATATAAAGAGATGTAAATAGTAATTTAAATGCGATAGCCTTATCTGTTTCTGTTCTAGATCCCAAATAATTGACACAAAGACATATTAAGTTTACTAACACTGTAAACACTATGGGTAGACATTCATCTATTCTAACCCTCTAAGTTATTTACTTTCCAGCCACAGGTCCCATGTTACTTGCAATCTGAGTCTCACCATCACTTGCTCTGTTTTATGTGTGCCCTCACTGGGCATCCCCTGGTGATTTGTTCATCATGACTCCTCCCAGACACTCTCCACATGGTCTTTCTCTACACTCGGTAGGTCTTTCTCTAATGAAGCTCTAGACCTGAAAACTTCTAGCCTCCATGCAATCTAATCTATGGCTAGAATGTTTTCAGCCTCTGAATTTAGTGCTGAATCAGCTCACTCTTCCTTGTTCTTTCTGAGCTCTGACTGACTCTTTCAACTCAGCTGTTCTGGCTTAAACTCCTCTCCAAGCTGAGTTGATTTGACTTTTGCTTCTCTGCCTTTCCTGAATTGCTCTGCTTGGCCTCAAACTAGCTCTAGCAATCTGTTGGCTCCTTCTCTTTCTCTGGCTTATTCTGTCTTCACCTACATCCAGCTTGTTCTCTATTCAAACTATCTCTGTAAAATTCTCCCTGTAAAACTGCCCACCTTCTTTTTCTTCTCTCTCTCTCTGAACTGCTCCATCAAGTAGCTTTCCTTTCCTCTCCCTTCTCACAAGAACTGGGCATATCCTATTCTAAGAAATCTTTCTTTGATTTGTCACTTTGACTGCCTTTCAATTAGACATAACTTTCAAATATATGTGCTGCCTTCTACAAGCTAACTTTACCTTCATGTGTGTTTGTGTGCGTGTGTACATCTTTGGAGGCTGGATGTCTTCCTCAATTGTTCTCTACCTTATTATTTGAAGCAAAGCAGTCACTGAATCAGGAGCTTACCAAATACACTAACCGGTTGTCCAGCAAGCCATATCGACTCCCCTGTCTCTGCTTCACCAATGTATAATTACAAACACATGATTTCCTGGCTCTTAGATGTTTGAGTTTTGAACTCAGATACCTATCATTGTGCAGCAAACACTCTACCATTTTAATAATCTTTCCACACCCTCAGTACAGTTTTTATTCCTTTATGACACAATCCCTAAATGCCTTTATCAGTTGTCCATCTCCTACATTCTTCAATAAAAGAAATGCTTTCACTAATTGCTTATATTATTACCTTTAATTGTGTGTAAATATATTTGTCTTTTTGTAGGGGGTTGGTCTTTTGCACTGTGTATTCAGATCCTGCTTTCTGTGCTCAGAGATCCCTTTATAGTCCTGATGCTTGCATTATCAGTATTACTGAGCCATCTCTTATGTCAATGGTGTGTAAAGAATGCTCCCCAGTTATCTCTGATTGATTAATAAAGAGCTGATCTGCCTATGGCTGGGCAGAGAAGGCAGGACTGTGATCCCACAGAGAGGGACTACTCCAAGTCACAGAGTCTGAGAAGAAAGGAGGTCTTAGGGCAAACCCTCTGCTCATCTCCTTTGTTAGGTCCACAATTACTACTCAAAATATGCAAGTGCAACATATCTGTGTGGCATCATCTTCCTGTCTGCCTGATTCTGTTGCCCAGACTCAGAAGTCTTCCCCTCCTCCTGAGTCAAACACTATTGTAATATTTCAATAAATTATAAAGTTCAGTGTCGTGTACATGCACCCAGGGGACTTGTAATTTCTTCTAGATTTGTATTTTACACTACGTTTAGGTCAAATTCACTTTTGTTTTGTTGTTTGAGATAGAATCTTGATATTTAGCCAAGGCTGTTTAGAAATTACTCTTTAACCTAACTTTGAACTTGCAATGCTCCTGTCTCATCCTCTTAAGTGCTGGAGTTATAGAAGTGTACCATCACACTGGACCACTTATGCTACATTCCTGAATCCCTCTCATCTTTTTCCTGTTATAATGAAACATTCACAGACATCTCTTACAGTCTTTTGCCACCAGCACATGACATTAATGATGAGAGTAGTTATAGTACTTAATTTTTTATGTCAACTTCCTGATTAAGGAGCTTCTGATTGGCTGAATCCTTCCTAAAGCTTGTTATGCTCACTATATGTATATTTTTCCCAGTCCCTCCCTGAAAATGCCAGTATTTGTGACTGCCATTTTCAGAACCACTAACTAAACCATATCTCTCAAATATAAGGCCAATGAGCAAACTAAAGATGACCTCATTTATTAAATGTAAAATCTACCCTTCCTTTATTCCTACTCACTCCTGACCATACTATCCTAGGGTTTTAGGTATCAAAAAATAATGAGATATTTTCCATAAAGATGTCACTTTGCCAATCACCTTAAAGGCAGCAAATATTCACAGGATATATTTATTTTGGTATAAGACTTTTCTTTTCATAACATTGGTGTTTTTAATATGTATTTTTCCATCAGGGGTCATAAAAGATTTCCAAATTGGAGGTGAGGGATCTGAAAAGTCTTGGTTTTTTAGAACTCAGAGAAAAATAAGCCAAAGCCACTGCATTTCTCTGCCAATATATGGAAATGAGATTAACAGAAAACCACCTTATACCCAACAAACGTACTCACTAGGTATGCATTTTAACACCATTATATGATATTATTCAGTCTTAAGGATGAAATATTAAGATATTTATGGAAGAATTTTCTGCCATTTATCCATAGGAAAAAAAGCTTCAGGCAGCTAATGTTCTTTCTGTCCCTTCAAGTTTACACATCACAGCCCTTATTTGTATGCACCCAAACTAAGCATTTTGCCAGGGGACACATATCTCTGTGTATCCTGCTAAAGAGGTGACACGTGAAGCCTGAAATGCTTGAGATGACAAATAGCCCAGCAGGTCTAGACTCTTCCCCTCCTGCCCTGAGCTGCTGGCAATCTATTTCAAATTTTGTGCACGTCACAGGGTGAAGCACGCATCCTGGAGTGCCAGCCTCGCCCCTGGCAGTGCAGTTAGGTTCAAGTCTCTTCAGACAAGTCAGAGAGGGAAAGTGAAACGCATCTCTAGGAGTTTGAATAGCCCAACTGCTACACTCTGAACTTCTTTCAAAGGTTCTATGATGTCATGTGCCATTCTGTTAAATAATTAGCAAAGGAGAAGGTGGACAGAAGAGAAGGGGGGAGAAAAGGGGAGGGGAGAGAAGGAGAAGTGAAGAGAAGGGAGGAGGTAGACAGAGGAGATGGAAAGGAGGAGAGCAATTTTCTTTAGGTGAGCCTTTCACTCATCCATGGAGATCTCATTTGGATATATAAATTTATCCTTAATAACTTGCTTAGGGACTTCCTTAAGTTGAAGCTAGACATAATGGTTTTGTTGAAAACCAGGATATTATTTTCAGCGTACACACACAAAATAAGGTTGCTTCTCTGAATCACATGAACAGAGTACCTATGTAAATCATGAAGATACCTACATCAGAGTAGATTCTGTCAGAAGCCACACACAACATGAGTCCTATCATATTAATTCCATGTAAACACTTCCTGAACTCACCATCGCCCTCATCCCTTTCTTCATAGTGCTCTACAAACGTTTGTAAGTAGTGATGGAAATTTTATAACAACTCCTCAGCCTGTGAAATCATTGTCTTTCCTGCCTATCTACTCCCTTTGTCTAACTTCTGCCAGCTTGTCAAACAGTGCAATGAGTCAGCCTGTTAATATTCACTTCTGATTTTCTTTACAGAGAAGATTTAACCGTGTCACAGTGCAGTTCAGAACAGTGCCCCAAGTACTTTGCACACACCTGCTGTGGTCCAGGAGCGATGTCTTAGGCAACCTTGGCACTGCCTTTGGTTTGTACGAGGTTCAGGTTGGCCTCTCCTCTCTCCACTGCCACTGAAGCAAAGACAGGAGCAGCAGCAACAGCACAGTCTCCAGTCTCTTACCGCTCTGCCCACCACTCCAACTAAGAAATGTTGTTGATTCAACAAGATGATAATTACAGGAAGATATAGCAAACACGAATGTAAATAACCTTTTTCAAAAAAATCTGTAACAAATAATAGATTGGAAGGTTTAAAATCAAACCGGCAGATTGAGGCTAAGTATGCACCCAATTCAGATAATTCTTTGAGAGAAAAAAAAACACATATTTTGCACAACAAAGGAAAAAGAATAGAATTGGCCCATTTCCATAAAACTTCAAAGAATATTTTATTCAAACAACTTACAGGATTGTGCATATCCCACAATATCTAACTCAGAAATGCCCTGCCTACACTAGTAGAGGATTATAAAATACCTTTTCCAAATTAAAAATGTAGTAATAGCTAATTTACTTACATCTTATTTTTTAATTTTTAATATCATAAGGTAAATACTTCTCAGTATCCCAGTCCTCCTGACTGTTTTGTTTACTTGATTGTTTGTTTTGACTTTTGAGACAAGGTTTCACAGTATGGCTCTTGCTGGACACAGACTTGATGAGGATCATACTGTCTCTGCTTCCTCAGTCCTGAGATTCTAGTTATTGGCACATGGGTTACATATGCAAATCTGGGGAATAGAAAGAACACTTGCTGCTTGAAGTTTCCCATCCTACTTTTAAGTAGCTAACAGTTAAGCCAATTTTGTGCAGAAATTAAGCCAATGTCACAAAAAAAATGTCACAAACAAGAAGCCTAAATATTAAGCATTGTGACTTTTAATTTTTTTATTCAAAGCTATGTTAATCTTTGACAAGTTCATCTGAGTTTTCATTTCCTCCTTTACAAACAGTTGACAAAATGTTTTCTTGTCCTTTCCCTGAGACTAATGCAAGAATTCATTGGTCTTCTGTGAATGTTCTGATCCTTTCTGAGCATTTTCCCGGGGACTGCCTGCCCAAGGGGCTGTATTATGACACACGGGTCCTGACAACTTTGGCTGCAAATGAAGCAGTATAGCCTTGTCTTGGGATGTCCATCACTACCCACCCAGCGTTGTAAAGAACTGCTCGGGCATGTTTGTAAACTGGTCTGTACACAAGCTTGGGCACGGGCATGTTTGAATACCCTTTAGAACATAGGGTTATCACACCAGTGAAGGAGTCTAACTCTGTCATCAGAAAATCTGATTCAGACAGAGTTTGGCCAGAGGATTTTGTCAGGTTGGTTTCACAGTATAAAATGTAGGTAAGGTAGGATATATTTAGAAGAGATCCCCCAGACCAAAACACCTAGCTCCACAGTTAACTCACCTTCATAATTCCTTAAATGCAATACACTTTCCAGTAGATCTTAGTCCTCCTTTCTTTGGCACAGAAAAATACTACCTTGAAATTGGCCTTTCAGGATGCTATCAGCTATGAGAAACTTAGAGCTTTAACTTAAAAGAAATGATGAGGTAAACCTTGGGAAGAAATTCGAAAATGGACTAGATAGACAGATGACCTGTTGAATCGGAGGATGGGGATGCCACTGGTCACTGGGATCAGTCTGGAAGAAAGCTGGTTTTCATTTGATGTACCAGACAACACACTCAGATGCCTGTTTTGGCAACAGATAGGGGGCATACTTGCTCTCACCTGTATTACCTGAATGTATCATCTCATTCTCTTGGCAAAGTCCATCTGTGAGTAAAGTTCTTCAGAAAAATTCCCCTACCATAACATTGGCCAGAAATATCAAATACCTCCTACATCAAGGAGAGGCGATCGAGATGAACAGTTTCTATGTGTTGTGTTTATTTGCAAGAAGCATGTTGAGGACCAGCACAAAAACAAATGAAGTGACTGTGTAAGCACCCAGTTACGTCTGTCAAAGCGTGTGAAACTAGAAAGTCAATGTCCTTTCCATGTTCCACTAGTCTTCCAATGTCAAGGTGTACCCATCTGCTGTGCTCAAAGTACCTGCTGCCTTTCCAGTGTGTTGTGTCCTGGCAAAACTAGTCCTTTGAACTGAACACCAGAGAAAGATTTTCACCAGGACACAGAGCTTGTTGCCTTGGGCATTCCAATCAGAAGTTTTCTCCGCCCTCCTGGTGTCTGTCTCTGGCTCTTTTCTTAGAGAACAACCTGCATAATCAACATTGGGAAGTCCCATCAGCCCAGAGAAATGAGCTTTCCATGCAGCCTTGCTAGCCCCTGACTGTGGGTTCCTAGTTGACACTGCACTACTGCATTGCAGAAGCAAAATACAGGTCTGTCTTCTGTGCAGTTGGCATTTGCTTTTCTGCTCTCTTCCTTGTGGCAAAGTATTGTCAGACCCATCTATATATCAAATGTACTAAACAATTAACAGTTTTTCTAGTATGCTCCAGTAGTTGCCTTGATTTGTAGAAGAGAGATTTTTTTAACAAGATTACAAAGTACACTATAGTTCCTGAAAGCGATAACTCAATACCACCCATCTAATCCCTCTTTCCTGATTTTCTTTGTTCAGTCTGTGAAACATGAGCTTACTTGCAAGGCTGAGGCCCAAACCTTTGATGTGGTTCAATGTGGAGGAAAAAATATAGTATGATAAAGATTATGTTAAGACAAAAAAAAAAAAATTCCAGAGCTGATGAGCATAAAAACTGTGTTGACATCTCAAAGACTAAACTAAAGGTCACTTCTACCAGGTTTGTTCACAAGCTAATAAAATGACAATTAAAAGGAAGGGAGATAAAGCAAGCAGATGTCCTTGGTCCCCACAAATGAAAAACTGGATAAGATTGTGAATCTGTTAGCCAGACAAATGACTCCACTGAACGAGCAAAGGCACACTGGAAGCTTATCTTTTGACTTTGCATCATTACCTCAACTGATGACATGATCCACTTTGTTGTCTCATACATAAAATTAACCCTAACTAATAGAAAAACTTAATTTAATATAGATTCCAATAATTCATCTCTTAATAGTAAGCCAACCCAGGGAAAATGAGTTCAATTTTAATTAGTTGCTAACGTTTGCTATTAGGTCTTTGCAGTACAGTTAACACCAACTGTCAGTGGTAATGCTTTTGATGCTTAGCTGAATACTTGAATGCTCTCAAATGTAACCTTCAGTTCATGGTTTATAAGTTCTAAAGGACTGAAGTCCTTGCACAACTCTAGTTCTGCCTGTCAACCTAGACACAGGCACTATTATGATGCTGACTGTGTAGATGTGTGTATACACAAACATGTAGAACAGAAGTGAATGTTAGGTGTCTTATTCAGTGACCTCTCCTCAGGTTTTTAGACAATGTCTTTCACTGAACCCATAACTTCATTTATTCAATTAGATTGGCTGGCCAGCAAGCCCCTTCCTGCCTGTTTTTCCAACTTTGACATTACAGACGTGACCCATTACATGTGAATTTTTATGTGGGTACTGGGACCCAAACTCAGGTTCTCATGTTTATGGACTAAGAACTTTACTATCTCCCCATACTATTAACACTTTACAAAATGAAAATATGCTAGTCTATATAGATAGCCTTTTCATTTCACTCCTAGTAGTTACAAGCTTTATTCCTTTATGATCAAAAGACATGTTTAAAACACTGGACATAGTTATAGGCATAATTTAGCAAACCACCTTAGAGGAGACAGGGATTTAAGTGCACCATTTTTTGATAATTCAGTACCACACTGTCTTCTTCAAAGGTATATCTGCGATGGCCTAAATCCTCCCAGTAAGCTTTCCATTTTATAAGTTTCTACCTCCTCCCAATAATGCCCAGGTGCAAAGCTAGGTTTTCACACATTTGAGTAACACATCAAAAACACCAAATCTTTTCTTGATTTGTGCATTTTGGACCTGCCTTGAATGGCTGGAATATTTTGTCATTAGCCATGTGCAGTGTAGGAGTTCCCACGACATGTAAGCCATGTATATCTAACTTGAGTCCTCTCGTCGTCCCCAAACAGCCCAATTCCTTATACTATGTTCTCCATCTCCCAGATAAAGCACTTCAAGATTAAGGGAAAAGGTTACCTAGTCCTTAAGCTCTCAGCCCTTAAGGACTAAGATATCAGCAAAGAGTAACTTCTGCCAAAGTCTATTTAATATAGTACTAGATAGATGGATAGACTGGAAAGAAAGAGAATTCAACTCCACCCCTCTAGTATAGCCTTTTTTATTGTAACTAAAGAAAGAATAAATGTATTGCTATAAACTATCTTTATTTTACAGAATAACTCATTCTTGTGTCTTTTATGTAGTGAATACATCAAAGACATTTAGACTACCCTGTTCTATAAAACTGACTATTCATGAGTCATTTAGTCAAAACATGTTTATGGCAGAGAAGAAGGTACAAACACGATCTCCGCTTTAGTCGGAGGCTGAAGCTTGTGTTATTAGAGCCCATGTTCCCGTTTTGCAGTGTTATTTAAGACCTGGCAGTTGCTGGCTGTTTGCTTTTGCCAATCTGACTTCAACATCTAAAGGTCTTCCAAAAATCTCCTCTGCCAAGAAATGACTAGCACAGAATGAGATTCTGAATAGGAAAAGCATTAGTTGAGGATTTACCTCACCCAGGCCAGTGCTGGGGAATCTGAAAGGGACTGTAGCTTGTCACATTAATTATGTGCTTGTCACATGTATCTAAGTGGGAAGAAATTCTACACTTGAGGATCTCCAAGACAACCTGAAACAAATGTTCCTCATACAGAATTTTGCCATTTCCTGGCAGAGGAGTCAGTCCAGAAAAAATCTTCATGTATTTCATTTTTTTCTCCACACTATGACGGATGGCAGACCCCGGGGCTGGGGAGTGCAGATGGAGCATCTCTTCTGCCAAGGCAGATGGTCAGCCTCAAAGGCCCAGATCTATCTGTATCGATATGTTTCTGAAGAGCCAGTTTTTGTATCTCAGTATACACTGTCTGGAACTCTCAGCATTCACTGTGCCCATAATGGCTCTCTTTGCCGAAGAATCCTAGCAACGTATCAGCTAAGCAAATAAGCAGACAGCAGAACAAGTGGCGTTTATCCAAAGCTGCAGGGGGACAGTGAAGACCTGCCACCATCCAGAGACTCAGGAACAGTGTATGCTGAAGCCAGAGCCATCGCAACAGCAACATGAACCCAGTCAGAAATACTGAAACAAAGCCCATGGCCTTTTGGTGCTACTCGCCTAACAGAAGCTATGCAATTGCTAAAATTACCTAAATACTTTTGGACAAACTGTATTTAAATTGGCCCAATTAAGCCTCTCTGTTCCCACCATTGCAATATATTACTTAAAAGACTTTCATATCTTTGTGAGGACAATTTCCTTTGAGATTAATAGCTATCTGAATGAATAGACTGTTGAATCCTCAGAAAACCTACTGTAGTTCCAAAATCCAACCATTTGCTTAGACTAGTATGTGGATCGAGTTCCTCGGAGATCTCCTTTTGCTTTTGCACCATGGTGTATTGTACCAGCTATTCACTCCAAATGAGACTTACTATGGTGACTCACATGATGAACATGCTTGTCTGAAGTATCTACTTACATTACAGCCTCAGGACACCTGAGAGGCTCGAGCAGAAAGACTGCTCAGTTTGAAGCTAGCCTGGCTGATATTGTGATTCCCGGGCTATCTTGGGCTACAAAGTGAGACTCTGTCTATAAAGTAAACAAAAAGTCAAACAAAATGGACCCTGACAAGGAGACTATTTGGGGAATGCAAATATGCACAACAAACAATATATGCTTATGTGAAAATGGTTATGTTAACATAGTACCATGTATAATAAATACATAGAATGAGAAAATACGTTAAGCTAAAATATTTAAAAAAACAAAATGGAAAAAAAGCAATTTGCTCTCCCTCAAATAAACTTAAAACATAAATTCTGGATTGTAAAGTAGCTCATAACTGGTGTCTGATTTTTCTTATTTCTATTTCTTATTATTATGTTGAATGTGACTATAGGGCACAGTGTACACATGGAAGTCAGAGGATGGCTTTGTGAAGTTGGCTCTCTCTGGCCACCTTTACATGGATTTGGGGGGGGGTGGAAATTAAGACACTCTTAGCCACTGAGTCTTTGCTGGTCTTTTGTAGCTGGCCTCAAATTTTCAGTCCTCCCTGCTCAACCACCCAAGTGATTGGCATGAACCACCGTACCCAGCATAACTCAGAACAGTCAGACAGCTGAAAGTATTTCAATAAACCGACTGGTACTTAGAAGGTAGAACATGAAGAGACCAAAGGAATTAACTAAAACAAAGAGCTTCTATGTCTGAGAAGCACAATGCAATCAAAGACCAAATTTCATATTTGTAACAGATGCTGCTATGAACTTTGATTGGGTTGAGAATCATCTGTGACTAGACAGCCCCTGCCAAGGAATGCCTGTGTAAAAGAACTTTACAGACACACTGCTCTCCAGTATGGAGTGAAGAGAATCACAAACTTTGCTACATCATACACGTAGGACTTAATCCTTACAATGATTCAGTGAAGTAAGTACTCACATTACCCTGATTTCTAGAGGGACATAGTACAGCCTAGAGTAATTAAGTGATATGCCCAGTACCTAATGATGAGTAGGTGGTAGAGCTATAGAAACTGTTTTTTAATTAGCACAAACAATAAATTCAGGCAAGAAAGAAAAATCACTGGGCCCATATTTCAACACCACCATCCACTAACTTGATCATGGTACATGTTACAGAAAGATTCAGAATCTATGTTCAACACTAGAAAAAGATAATACTCTAACCAAGAAGTTATTGGGATACTCTCATTAAATATATGTAAATGTCAATAAAACACCTACTTACTCCACTATAGGTACTCAATAGACACTACATCAGACCATAACATAAAGGGCAGTTACAGAATTGTACTCCTGAAGCATTGTGCTTAGCTATGGACAATAAAATAGGCAGCTGGTTCATCCAGAGAACAGTAAATTGCTAATAATTTGCTGAGATTTAAAAAAGAAAAGAGGGTTTATACAGCCAACTCTCAGAACTGGCTTTCTGTGGCTTGAGAATATTCCAAACCTTACTTCCTCAGGTTTCCTCACCCCACCTATATTTTGTCCCCCTCTTATTTATGTATGATTTTAGTATGGTGCCTTGGCCAAGTTAAAACTCTTCATGACTCAGGATTGTTTTTATACTGAAAACAGTTACAGTATCTGAAAGCCCTGTGATGCTCTGAGGATAAAACGAGGGAATCCATATAATATACTGACAGCAAAAATAGGCACACTGTCACTGGTTCAAAACATTAACTGCTATTCTTAACGTGACTATAATAAAAATCCTTTCCTGAGATCCCTGAGAAACAGGACTGAAGCAAAGTTCAATCGCTTTGTGGATATTGTGGATTTGTTTTATTGTTCGTGAGACAGGGTCTCATATATCCTAGGCTGTTCTATCAAACTTTTTATGTAGCCAAGATGGACTTGAACTTAAAATTTTTTGCCTTAATTCCCAAGTTCTAGGGTAACACATGTGCCACACTGCCCAGTTTGTGCATTGTTGAGGATAAACCTCACCCAGAG
Organism: Rhabdomys pumilio; assembly: GCA_030674055.1. Classification (NCBI taxonomy): domain Eukaryota; kingdom Metazoa; phylum Chordata; class Mammalia; order Rodentia; family Muridae; genus Rhabdomys; species Rhabdomys pumilio. The sequence goes on from JANHMN010000013.1 coordinate 68,059,739, forward strand.
CTTCATGCTTGCTAGGCAAGAATCCTGTCCTTGATGCTCTCCTCTCTCTCTCTTTCTCTCTCTCTCTCTCTCTCTCTCTCTCTCTCTCTCTCTCTCTCTCTCTCTCTCTCCTTTCAGTCAAAAAATCAAAGTAAGAAAACTAACTGATCATTAAATAGTAAATAAATGTTTTCAAGATGCACACACTCATGTGTGTGTGAGAGTGTCTCTCACATTCATGAGAGAGAGCATGAAAAGAGACATGTGAGAAGACACACTGCGCTTTCTTAGTAGGACTGCAGAATTCCCAGGAAGGATGGTTAAAGTGGAAGTCAGTCATATAACTTCAGAGTCCTCATTCCCTCTGCTAAGCAGTGCTGTTCCTGTGGGAAGAAACAAGATATTGAGCTTAGCAAATCTTCACACACTGACACTCAACCACCCCAAAATTTTGAAATTACTTTAAAATAATGATGGAATTGTTTTTAACTCTGATTACCCAAATACATATTCTGAGGATGAGTTTTCTTGTCGATACAGCAATACAATGGTTAAGACAGTAGTGGTGATTGAGGTTCTGCAGTTGGTTCTTATAAATCAGCTAGCACTTTAACCTAGTCACATTGGTCATTGGTCAAAGCATTTGAAATAAGTACATCTCAGACCCTCCCCTCCTCAAATTTCTGTCAGATAAATGGGAATATTATTTCCTTTGACTTTCTCTAAGCTCAGAAGTTCATATGGACAACAAATTCTACAAAAATATTGTCAGTTTCCATTTTAGTCTATGAAACATAATTGCCATTTTAAGGTCACAAGAATTAGCATTTTATTATCTTGTGGTTGTAACCCCATAAAACACACACACACACACACACACACACACACACACACACACACACACCTTTTCTTAAAACAAGTAGCATGCACACAAGTAATTTTTCATTTCGTGAGTCTATGCCTTCCTCATAGTGCATTTTGCCAAAGAAACATCAGACATAAATGAACATTCTCAGGTATCCTAGCAACAAGATGTGATTAATAATACCTCTCAGAGCTAGGCGGATAAAACGCCTTAGAGTAAACGCAAACTCAGAACTGGCTACTGAGAAATTGGTACTGCAGTGAGGGAAGGTTGATCAGATTCCATGACAGACTTTACTGCACACAGAAGGAAGCAGGTAGGAGGGAATACACATTTTAGATAGAGTACATTAGATCATGAAATTACTACAAATATGGGAACACTCCCCCCTGTATGCATGCATCTGCAGTCAACATATGTGTGCTTGTATGTGCATTTGTGCCTTCCAAAAATGCCATCAAATAACTTTCTTTTCCTTAGGAGTGATGGCAGACACTGAGGTGCCCCTGTTCATTATTGGTGACACACTCTGTGCATGCCAGTATTTGCCTGTGGCTCTAACATATCACAAATTGTCAACTGTGATTAAGAGACTTCTATCCGCAAGCCCCGGAATATATACTGTAAATTGATGTGTATTTGATGTTTTTCTGTGTAACAAGACAAATGCAAAAGCTTCAAATGACATTAAAGAACAGTGTACAAAAATAGTCATAAAATATGAAATTTGAGTGTTCAATTAAGTACATTTTCTCATATAAGAGAAAAGTTTTACCCTGCAAATTCAATTTTTATGAGCTGATGATCCATTTTTATTTCTCACAGGTGGAAAACTGCATCTCGGTTTACACAGAAATAAGACGCAAAGCATAGTTTGCTGCTTTTAAACTAGAATGTTATAAAATAAAGCGTAAGTAGGACAGAATGCCTGCTCATTATTCTGAAAGCCTCTCCGTTACTTTATCACCCACTTTTCTAATATAATAGTTTTCTAGGTTGTCAGTTGTAATTTAAGTACCTGCTAAGCGCTATATTCTGATTGTGTGTTCACTAAATCTGAGCAGTACTAAAATCAGCTTCATGTTCCGTAGTGTTTTGGCTTGGGCAGAGGTCTTAAGGGGCTCCCTAGATGCCAGTGCCATCCCTGGTAATGGTCTTCAAGGCATAGGAGGCATCAGGAGGTAAAAATAGGACTCACTGAATCTAAGCACCAGCCAGACACTGGACTTAGAGCTTGTGATACAAACAAGCAGCTAGCGGAGCACAGGAAAGTAACCCGAGAGGAAGAGGCTTCATAGAACTGTCACATGCACTATGCTCTAAGGGGTCAATGGGAATTCACTCTTCAAGAAATTAGACTCCAGACAACCAATTAACCCTATTAAACATGGAGTACAGAGCTAAACAAAGAATTCTCAACTGAGGAAATTTGAATGGCCGAGAAGCACCTTAAGAAATGTTCAACATCCTTAGTCATCAGGGAAATGCAAATCAAAACAACCCTGAGATACCACCTCACACCAGTCAGAATGGCTAAGATAAAAAATTCAAGTGATGATAGATGCTGGCGAGGATGTGGAGAAAGAGGAACACTCCTCCATTGTTGGTGGGAATGCAAGCTGGTACAACCACTCTGGAAATCAGTCTGGTGGCTCCTCAGAAAAATTGGACATAGCACTACCTGAGGATCCAGCTATACCACTCCTGGGCATATACCCAGAAGATGCTTCAACATATTACAAGGACATATGCTCCACTATGTTCATAGCAGCCTTATTTATAATAGCCAGAAGCTGGAAAGAACCCAGATGTCCTTCAACACAGGAATGGATACATAAAATGTGATACATTTACACAATGGAGTACTACTCAGCTATTAAAAATAATGAATTTGAGAAATTCTTAGGTAAATGGATGGAACTAGAAAATATCATTCTGAGTGAGCTAACCCAATCACAAAAGAACACACATGGTATTTACTCACTGATATGCGGATATTAGCCCAAAAGCTTGAAATAGTCAAGATTCGACTAACAGACTACATGAAACTCATGAAGAAGGAAGACCAAGTGTGGATGCCTCTGTCCTACTTGGAAGGAGTGACAGAATGCTCAAAGGAGCAAATATGGCGACAAAATGTGGGACAGAAAGTCAAGGAGGGGCTGTCTGGAGACCACTCTACCTTGGTATCCATCCCATGTGCAGTCACCAAAGATAGACGCCAATATGGATGTCAGGAAGTGCATTCAGACAGGAGCCTGATGTAGCTGTCTCCTGAGGTCTGCCAGAGCCTGACATATCCAGAGGGGGATGCTCGCAGCTACCCATTGATCTGATCAAGGGTTTCCCAATGGAGAAGTTAGTGGACTGAAGGAGCTGAAAGGGTTGGTAGCCCAAGAGGAGAGCAACAGTGCCAACCAACCAGAGCTCCCCAGCGTCTCTGGGGAGTACAAAGGGAGGCACCCATGTCTTCAGCAGTATACTTAGGGGAGGATGGCCTTGTCAGGCATGTGTGAGAGAGGAGATCCTTGATCCCATGAAGGCTGAACACTGAGCAGGGAGGAATTCGAAGGTGGGAAGGGAGAGTGGGGGGTAGTTGGGGGCACACTCTTGTTGAGGCAGGAGGTGGGGATGGGATAGGGGGTTCCTGGGTGGTGGGGAAGTGGGGTGAGGGGATAAAATATGAAATGTAAACATAAGATTCAATAAAAATATGGAAAAAAAACTTCCTCTGGGACTGGAGAGATGGCTCAGAGGTTAAGAGCACTGGTGGCTCTTCCAGAGGTCCTGAGTTCAATTCCCAGCAACAACATGGTAACTAATGACTACCTATAATGAAATCTGGTGCCCTCTTTTGACTTGTAGGCATGTACACATGCAGGCAGAACATTGTATATAATAAATAAAAAAATCTTTTTTTAAAAAAGTAGAATTTGAAAGTCAGGAATTAAAAGGTAGGGCATTCCAGGAAGTTCTTGGGGTAGGTGTAACATCTCACAAAATGAGTATTATAAATGGTACTTAACAGATAGATGAAGAAAGCAAGTGGTGGCAAAACCATCCAGTCACAAATGTTGTTAAAGGACATGGAATTTAATCCTCTGCAGAGAGAAAAAACAGCAGAGAAGACAGTGAAGTCAGTTAGAATCCCTTCATATACATCAGGTCAACTCAGGAAAGTAAGTCAAGTTCATGACTCCAGTGAGAGCAGTGAGAAAGGAGGAAAGAGAAAGGTTTGTGTTCAGACGTCTGAGTAGGAGCCACCAGGTGCAACGGCTTTGAAGAATAGGATAATTACCTGTGATGGACATAAAACATGCTGCAACAGAAGCCACAGCCTGAGATTTCCACTAGACTTGAAACCTAGGTAGAAGTTGGGTCATAAGATATAGGCTGCAGACTAATGTCTTGCTCTGGAAACCAAAGTTGAGAGAGCACAAGATTACATCATCCACACATAGTAAGATAAAGAGACTGAAAAGACAGCGGGTTGTCTCCTGCAAGCACACAGGCTAGCGTCCCTCGCTCAATGTAATTTGTCTTAGGTACTTTATCTTTGTAACTTAAAGTTTAGTGTGTATACAACTAAAAGTACAAATTTAATTGCTGTTCCCTGTGATAGAACTGCTAGCAGAAGAGAATCATTAAGTAGCATTTATATAGGCGTCTCTACTTACAAAGCTCTTTCATATAGCCCAGGAGCAAAAATTGTTTTTCAGTAAAACCTTCAACTGTGTCTTCTATACTCCCTTCTGAAACACTGGGTCCCAGTATCTCACAAGAATTTTGTCCACTTACACGGACTCATTTCATTTCCTTAGCATTGAAAAGATGCAGCTTCCGGTTCCTCACTTTAAGGAAGAGAAAGCCAAGGAGCTGCCCACATCTAACACCACTGCAGTTGTATTACCTCATATGGTAAAACTGACACAAGCTTTGAGCATATTCATAACATTTTCCCAGTCAAAACAATAAGAAACATTTACTATTTTATAGGTATCTGTGGGAATCCTGTGAACGGCTATTTCTGTCAGTGAATTTGTTTCTTTTTCTAGGATAAAATACTGTGACATAAAGCAGTTTGAGGGAGAAAAATCTTCATTTTAGTTGACTGTTCCAGTGAAGCCATGTTCCATCATGATGGAGAAGGTGTGGCAGAAAGAGCATGAGCCTAACCCATCACATTTCAGAGGGGGAAAACAGGAAGTGAGGCCACACAATAAAGATTCAACCCCGTCTCCACCCCCACACCTTCCACTGACAATCATTCTTCGAACAAAGCTTCATTCCCTAAAGGTTCAATAACCTTCCCAGACAGCACCATTCACTGGAGAACTGTTCAAATACAGAAACTCATAAGAAACGTTACTCATTCAAAGTCTAACCCCATGGGCCCATGAATTTGCATGAATCAAAGTCATCTAAGTTCCTGACTATGGCTAGTGACTAGCTGTGTTTGTGCCTCTCGGATGCTGATGGTTGCTGATGTGAGTTCACTGGATATTGACAAGAGACCTCAGTTCAATGCCATGTAGACCTTCCCATAGACTGCAGAGACATCCTCATACACATTTTCTGGCTTCCCCAAGAGGAAGAGTTTCAAGAGACAGAAAAATAGAAACTGCATGTTTTAGGCCCAACCTTGGAGATCACCCTCCACCATTTCCACAAAACTTTGTTTACACAACTCTGTCTGAGTCAGCAGTGAGAGAGATTTAAAAGGAACTGGAGTGTCAATGGATGGAAGTCACTGGCCACTGAGGATGCCACAACTGCCTTAAACACGTTCACTTTCAACTTGAGTTTTACAAAAATTCATTCTCATAGAAGTTAAACATTCTCCAGAACCTTGCTATTCTACAAACACTTTGCTAAATTAAGCTTTGCATAAAATATTTTAAAGTTTATGAAAACATATGAGGCGCTTAGCAATTCTAAATGTATAGCCAAATAGTACAGGTAGCTCATCCTGTAGAAAACTTACAAAAGGAAACATGCCTCACTTGGTAACAAATGAGGCCTTTAAGTGGTCTGTTCATGCTATTTATCTGTTTGAATCATTGAAATAAATTGCAACCCACAAGTCTTCTGGAACTAGCCCAAATGAAAATGATTAATCAGAGTGCCAATTAAAGGGATTTTCCAATGCGTGCATCTGGAGGAGAGGAGACTTGTATTTTAGTGTTTTTATTTATTTTTTTATTTTGGATATTTTATTTACATTTCAGATGTCATCCCCTTTCCCCATTTCCCCTCCCCAGAAAACCCCTATCCCATGCCCCCTTTTCCTTTTTGCTTTTATACAATTTTTTAAAATGTTAATCAAAGGCTTTATAAGTTTGGTAATGCTCAGTCAGAAGTGTAACCCAATACTCAACCTAGCTATGTAAACTATCTTTGACTGATGGAGACACGTGAACATCTGCCTCCATGTCCCCTCCTCTCTTTCTCACTCTTTCTCTCTCTCATCACCTAGCTTCTCCTGTCCTTCTCCTCCTCTCCTTACTCCTTCTCTTCCTCTCCATACTCCTCCCACATTAGCTTCTCCTACATATCACCCTTCCTGTTAAAATAAAACTTTTCTCTTAAAATACAATTAGAGCATAATTATGCTGATTTGTACCAGTGAGTTACAAGTAGTGTTTTTAAAGACATTAGGGGCTTGAAGCATCAGTTGGATAAAGTTTACATATAGCTTTGATATGTTACATAATTCCTTGATAATGTTCCAGCCATGAGACGTTGCTAAGTGACAAGAAAGTGACTGTGGGAGGGATGGCTCTTATCTATTCATGTTAAAGCAATGCTTTCACCTCACTTTGGTGTCCTTTCACAACATTATCCTGGGACACAGCTCCTTACCTGAGCCTTGAATCCTGTAGAAGTGTCCCATACATTAGCATTAACAATGGCTTGTGTCAGCTAGAGCTCTTGCTCCAATAGACCCATTTATAAGCTGCAGAGTTTCATGAGTGAGAAATGGCATCCTCAGCCTCATCTCCCTCATTACTGTCTTACTTTTCTGGCTCTTCCCACAAAGATCCCATGTAAATGTGAATGATCTGACAGCTTTGGACGCTCATGCAAACTCTAGCTCAAGTATCCCAGAACTTTATTGTTTATTCTCAGCTCAGATTGCCCTGATTTCCCAAGGATCTCTGCTTCTTCTGCATTCCCATGATCCCACACACAACAGAAATGTGGTGTTATGAATTCTCGGTTATTGAGTTGGGCCTATTTGTCTGTATCATCTGCCTTTACATTCTACTTAACTCCTCACGTCAGCCATCTGCAAAAGATCAGCATATCCTGCATCTACAATCTCAATTTTGATCTTTTCCACGCCCCCTATAACACTTTAAACAACGAATTCACATAAAATCCCTCATTTCCTTATCCTGTTACGCCCCCAAGAGCATCACCACATGCCCCAAGTTATCTGAGTATCCTTGACCTTGCCACCTGCCATTCACCTCGCCTTTTGTAAATCTCTGGGCTCTGTTTTGACTCCCATCACCTCTGGCAGTTACTACTTCCCCTCCTCACTAACCATAACACAGTTCACTCTCTCATTACCTACAAATAAATTCTATAGACTACTATTGGAGTAGTCCTACTACTGTACTTAGGCTACTCTGTTCCTGTTTGGTCAATCCTTATTAGCTGTCCTGATCATTGTTGGTCTTACTTTATTTAGCTTACCCCCCTAATGCTTTAAATAGGAATTGTTATCATTTAGACTTATTGTTGGGGAAAGGTCTTTTATCAATAGCTTTACTCAATGCTAGACCCTACGTGCTACACTATGGGGCAGTGCCTAGTAGGTTACTAGGCAAGATGTCTCCACTAGCAGAATAGTGGCCACCCATTTTCTGATGGAATTTCAGGCCTGCTCTTTAGGAAGGAGTTTATGTTTGGTATACTAAACCTCGTATTCTAAGTCCCATGGATGTCATAGGCCCCAGATGGAACCAACCATTCTTGTTTCTGAATGATCATGTTATCAAAACTGCCTTCTTGGTACTGAAATTTTAAAATCTCACAGAACAGTTTTTACATGCTTACAGTTTTCTTTTTAAAAGGTTGTTTGAAAGCATTATTTTCTCCTTATCAACTCTAAGTACTCATTTATTAAATCACACAGGGCGTGGCTGAGAGATGGTGGCTCTGTTCTGACATTATCATAACCTAACTTTTCATCTTCGTTATAGTACTGTATTCTCCTGACCCGCCTCCATAACTTCTCTTCTCATTTCAGGGAAAAGAGAGAAGAAAAGAGAACAGAGAGCAGTATCAGGTAAGACTTCACTTAATTAGCTCCAGCTCAATTTTCCACATTTATTTCCAACTTCTAAAACGTGGCTGTAACTTGGCATTCAATTTTTCACATTAAAATTTATCATTTATGATCCTTGGCTTGATCAATACTAAATTAATTTAAAATAAGTTAATAGACTTAGATTTTATTTTGACTTTCACATCAATCAATTATATTCCTGTCATTATGTCTTTTCATTCAAAAGAAAATGAGATGGAATGTTTAATTTTTCATGATTATATAACAAAAAGAAAGTCTTAACAATCAGCAATTTTAAAATAAGGATATTTTCATGATTATTAACCAGCTTCTTTTCTCAGAAATCTATGACTCTCAGTTGTTTTTCTCAAAAGCCATTTTTTGAGTGGTGGGATTTTTTTCAAGATTGTATTAACTATTTTTTTTAACTATTTAACTAAGAAAATCTTTGTATCTAGGAGAAATTGTTAATGTGTTTTCAATGATTATAGAATATAAACTTTTCATATTTCTAGAGGTAGCTGTTACTTAAGTCAATGCAATTGCATACTTTATGGAGTCAATATTTGCTAACCAATGCAAAATAAGCTTTTAAATGTCCATATTTCCCTATTTGGTTTTCTATTTAAAATCATGGGAGAAAATAAATTTCATTCACTGAGCAAGTCTTCAGGTTAAGACATTGGAGCTCACTAGGTACAAATCTAAGAACATGAAAAATACTAAGTTCACTTACATGCCTGTGTCCAGCCCTTCACAAATTTCAGCAGCCATGTTTCTTATTTCTAGAGTAATTGAGAGCTGACAATATAAAGATAAGTTATTTCTAATACTGTTCTACCCACTGGGGGGTAGGGGCAGTTCACAGGTGTGGTATGTTTCTCAATAAGCTACTATAGTTAACAGAAGACAGCTTCTGCACCCTCATCTGAAAGGAAACAGAGCTCCAGGATTCCTTGTCACTAGAATTACTATTCCAGCTTCCCTTTAAAAATTTACTCCCATTGTCTTTGTTCTGCCTCTTAAAGGCCAATAATGCATACAAAAATATGTAAAAATATGCATACACATATAGATACATATATACATACATACACACATACATACATATATACATACATGTGTACACACACATACATGACTTATATTACACACATACATACATACATACACATACATACACATACATACACACATACATACACACATAAACATATGTATGTATGAATTCAAGGATGTGCCTGGTCTTTCAGAGGTGTGATCACCTTTATTCTTGCCCTTGAGGGAAGCTTGTGTGTACCTGTTTCTAGCACTACATGGAAGTGATGCTACTGGCTTCTTCATGAAAGAAACTGCAGAGAGGAGAACATCAATTAGCCAAAGCATTATTCCAGGTGCCTAATTAAGTTCCTTCTGTAATCACAGATTTAAAAGTTCCATGTGATCAAGGTTTTACACTAACTTAAAGACAGAGGCTGCATAGAACTTGGACTTCATTCCTGGCTTTTTGGAACCATCCTGACCATTCCTCACAATGTGCTCAATTTCTCTTTGATTAAGTCAACTAGTTAATGAATTAATTTACTTTATGTCCTTATCGCAATTTTTTTCTTACTGTCCTGTTCCAGTCTCCCACTCCCATCCACTCTTCCTCCCTTTCTCTTTAGAAAATGGGAGTCCCATTTTCCCATGGATATCAACCAGCCTTGCATGTTAAGCTGCAGTAAGACTAGGTGCATCTTCTCCTATTGAGGATAAAAGAAGCAGCCCAGTAGGGGCAAAGAGTCTCAGAGGAAATGAACAGAGTCAGAAACAGCGCCTGCTCCCACTGTTAGGAGTCTCACATGAAGACCAAGCTGCACAACTGTTACATATGTGCAGATGGCTTAGGTCAGTCTTATGTAGGCTCCCTAGTTGCTGGTTCAGTCGCTAAGGGGCTCTTATGGGCCCAGATTGGTTGACTCTGTACCTTTTCTTGTAGCATTCTTGACCTCTCTGGCTCCTTTAATTCAATTCATTATGCCCCCCTCTTCAGCAGGATTCCCCAAGTTCTACCTAACAACAGCTGCTGATTGAAGCCTATCTATTGACAGTTATGTTCCTGTTTGCAAGTGTAGCACATTATCATTATCAGTGTCAGGGGTGGACTCCTTCTTAATAAAATTCTCTCAAGAAGCAGAAATTTTTTTTTGGTGAACCCACTTTTGTTGGGAAACAGCAGTCAATAGAATACTGCAGAAACCACTTTTACTAATGGAGTTAACTAGTCCCACATGCCCATAAGTATGTCATCCTACCTAGTGGCCAGGGTGAAATGAAATCAATAGTAACTAAGGAGTGCAGCCAAGCTTTCTGGTGGAAAAATTGGGAATACCTTGTCATTTAAATATTTATCGTGCTCTTTGACAATTCTCTATTTTTACTGTGAATTTCAGTATTGTGGACTGTTTTGACATAGAGCTTAAGCACAAAGTTTGATTCAAAGAGTGATGAACAGGGCAAGCAAATGTACGGGCACTGACTTCTCTAGGGAGAGTTCCAGAAAATCTGATCTTGTAAGGAGAGCACAGTTTTCTGAGACTGACACAGACGTTTTGCCAGTTTCATCATGAGTATCTGCACAGTAAGCGTGTGACATTGGCCCACATATACGTACCCTGAAGTACCCTGAATGTCAGTGACTTTACTGTTCCTGACCACCGCAGATGGCCACGTTCCACCCATTCTTTTCAGACCTGCATTCTGCTTTTCAGCTGAGGCTGTGCCCTCCTTATTCTGCTGAATCTGTCTCTCCACTGAAGAAGAGAAGAATTTGGCCCTAATCATGTTCAGCATAACACTACCTTATTTCAGTAATGAGAAGGAAAACTAAGAAAATACAGGAAAAAAAACTATAGAAAAAAAAAAAACACCTGTCTATACAAAAATAGCACCTGTTAGAGAGGAATACACAAAAAGCCTCATTTTTGCTTGGCTGCTTAAATCATTGTTTAAAGAATTGGGGATTGGTTAAATGCTTCAGTGGTGAAGACAACTTATGGCTCTCGAGGAAAAAGGTGATTAGTTCCCAGCATCCTCAGAAAACCAAGTATCCTCCTATGATCCCTGACTCTGACTCTGCACTCACATGTATGCTACACACTTATACACACAGAGAGGGAGAGAGAGAGGGAGAGAGAGAGAGAGAGAGATTGACTTACATAAGTAAAAACAGAATAAATTTACCTTTTTTATTAGATTTAAATTTTCACAGAAGAAAGTTTTTGATCAGCATAAGAAATAACTTTCTAATGAGGAAGTTACTTTCTAGGACCAGAAATGATGCCTCGCTCATGCTTCTGAAGCTGAACGCACAGGTAAAGACTACAGGGGAGTAATTTCGGCAGCTGGCTAGCTCATGCTGAAGGTAGTTTCCATGTCTTGGCTATTGTTCTGCGTCATTACTTAACTAAAATTACCTGCTTTGTAGACATGGTCAACATACAAAAACCCTTACATGGTTCAAATTTTATTACTTAACACAGTGACCTGTGTTTCAAAGTTTTTGGCTAATTTTCCCTTAACGAAGTTTATCATAGCCCGTGTGGCTAAGGCTGTGGGATAAAAATTTAATTTTCTGAACTATGGCTCGGTGGGTAATAATGTTTGGTCTGCAAGCATAAGGACCTGAGATAGAGTCCCCAAACAAGTCATGGCCACATGTGACTATAACCGCAGCAAGACAGCAAGGGGGAGATAAGCAGCAAGTAGATCCCTGGAGCTTGCTGGCCAGCAATCCTAGATGAAATAAACAGCTAACAGTCCAATGACTATAAAGGAGAATGGTTGATGAAGATACCTGGTAGCCTTCTCTGTCCTCATGTGCATGTATACAGGTGCAAGAACCCATAAACTCATATCCATGCACCATGAACCCACACGAGCATGCACACACATACATACACATATGTACACACACACACACACACACACACACACACACAGCAGCTGTGATATCTGAGATGATGAGATGATAATTCATAGATAAAGGTATTTGCCACTAAGTCTCACGGTCTGAGTTCAATCCCTAAGAACCAAAGGTAGAAAGAGAGCATTGACTTTTGAAAATCATCCATCGATCTCCACTCATGCACCGTAGCAGGGGTACCTACACATACATAAACTAATAAACAAGCATAATTTAAAAGTTAACTGTGAGATATTCTCAGAGCTTGTCTGCATTCTGATTGCAATCCAAACTGTGCTTTCACTTGAGATACTATTTTGCCTAAGCCAGGAATAAATTTTACAAGAGTAATATAAATTGGTATCATTCGCTGCAATTTTTGAAAAGCAACTCAAGCGTGTATATGCTCCTTGACACTAGCTTTGAAATCACAGAACCTATTCTTACAACATAGGCACAAAAGCCAAAGCTAAATTTGGATATGTGGTATTGTTAGACTACATGGACAAAATAAAAAGACTCAAATACTTGATGCGATTATTTATCTAGTTGCCCTGACTTTTTCACTAATCCAGCTCTTTCATCAGGAATATAGAGGAAAATGATCATGTTTTTCATAAAAAAAAATCTATTGAATGAGTAATATTTTTGTCAAAAAACAAAACCCTGCTTGTTTCAATGTTGTGATGGTCTTGATATTAAAAAACAACATAGCATAAAATACTAAGGGGAATTTAGGCCCACAAAGTTTCTCATGAATTATAATTTGGCAAAAGCAATGTCAGAGGTTTGCTAAGATGCAGGGATGACATCTGTTAAATATATGTTGTTCCCAATTTTCTAGTCTTTCAAATCCACTTAACTATTAAGTAATGAGTAGGGCTGGAAGGCCAGAGAATAGAGCCACAGCTGAGACAATGCCTTTCATAATGAAATTGCAGGCTCTTCATTGATAACATTAGATCATCACTGTAGTTAGACATGGTTTATTAATTCATATAACTTTTTAAAGTTTCTTGTATAAATAAGTATTATATTTTTGTCTATCCAAAAGGTGACATTTACTGTTAGATATCTAGCAAATTCTGGAACATGTGCTTTGCAAGCTCAGTCCCTCGCTGCTGACTTCAGACTGGGCTTTCGTGCTCCTTGGAAATGTTCCAATACGACAATAATCATTCTAATTTGAAACACTGGCACACATTTAATGCACAGACATTCTGGATTTAAAAATTAAGTAGAGAGAGGAGAAGAGTCGGCATCTGGACAATCCAGCCAGACCAGTGACTACCCTGCTCCACCCAGCCACTGCCTGCTGGGAGACCAGATGTTGTCTGTGGCTCATGTTCTCACCAAGGGCCATGCAGATGCCCATAGTCTGTGCTGCAGCCTGAAGCCATGACAATGTCCAGAGTCTATGCTGCCACCAGAGGCCATGTTGATGCAGATGACCTGTGCTGCCATCTGAGGCCATGTTATGGCCATGATCTGGGCAATCTCTGAGGGCCTTGTCGGGGTCCTCAGATCCTACTGCAGCAGGGGACTGTGATCATGGTCTGTGAAAGAACGAGAAGGTTAATTTTGCTATGATATCAATGATTGCAGAAGCACAGTTAAGAGGGAGGTGAGTGGAAGACTTCTGTGACAACACCTATCCCAATCCCACCCAGTCCCCTTAAGTAACAGCCTAAACAAGAAACCACTGAAGAGAAATCTTAAAAAGTGTGAGAAGGATGCTGAAGTTAGCTCTCCATAATAAATGACTTCTGGCAGGAGTATAAGAGGGAAGAATTCAGTTCTATTTAAGGAGCAAGTCACTGAGAGTTTGACCATGCTCCAGTGTGTATAGATAACACTAAGACTTAGTTTTTTCTTCTTTTTTTTATTTTTTACTTCTTTTGGAGGAGGGGAGGTCACAAGGAGGTGGTAGACATGGAAGGATTAGGAAACGATTATGATCAGATGCGTGATGTGAAACTCCCAAAGAATCAATAAAAATGTTATAAGAAAAAACATAATAAGGAAAACAAGTAGACAAACAGTGAGGAAAATCTGTCACCGACGTGAACAGCATGTTTTGTTTCTTATACACTATTTGAAGAATGCACATTTTCAAACAGCCTCAGCTTTGGTGTGATCCTCTTGAATGTAATTCTTGGTTTGTAGTGATTTCTACGATTCCTGCACAAGATCAAAAGTTAAACCTTCAAGAACACATGTAAGGTATAGCTAGCTCGCCCTAGGTTTAGTTATCAGTGACTGACATTGCGCCCTCAGAGCCAGCCATACACACACTTCTAAATGAACAATCATTTTTTTTAGAGCTCACTTTTACATTTGTCTTTCAGTGGTTTGGAATTCTTTCTGTGTTTTCTTTTCCATTTTAGAACCGTTATTATAATCACGATTCCTTAGCATCAAATTCGAAAATACTCGTTACCCTAACATGCAGGCTTTCAATTATTTGTCTCTAATCTTGAGAATGTCACACATATAAAACCTGATTATACTCATCTCTCTTTAACACCCTCAATTTCGCCTCAACATGACCCCTTCCCAACTTCATGACCCCTTTGTTTTCTAATAACTCATAAAGGTTGCTTGTGAGTGCCTGTGTGTGCATGGGAGTGAGGCCATCCACTGGCATGTGAGAACTCTACCAGTGGCCACATAGTCAAAAGAGTGTCATTCTCCCCTCCCTGGAAGCTATCAATGATCAATGGTTGCTCAGTAAGGGTGAGGCCTAGTTTCTTTGCCACAGCATCTGAAAAGAGCTGATTATGATCATCCCTCTGCCCCTTCACACACCAAGGTAATGAGGGTAGCATTACGTAGCCTTAATGGGAGTGTTTATGCCAGGAGAGTTGGCTGGTGCACTTGTGGTTCTAGAGTAATATATATCAAAGCCTAGGACCCCCAGCACTTAGCAAATCTGATTAAGTCAAGGTCACTAAGTTAGAACTTGAAGCCAGACTTCTGAGCCACAGCTAACCTAACCCAAGCTCCAAGCTCTGATGAAATACATAAGTGGATTGTTTTTTACTTACATCCAACCCAAGTAGGCAAGGTTGATGTAAACAAAGTCTCATGTGCAGCTCCCTTCTAACACAGGACACCAGTTTTCTGCCTTGATCACCCACGGCAATCCAGTGCCAAAAGACTGGCTTTCTTAAAGCTGCTTTCCTCATGAACCAGTTTTCTGAAATGCATTAACACATCCCATTTTTAAAAAATAGCCAGCTATCTGTGAGTTTATAGCTTGAGAACAGTATTTATTGTTGAAGTAGAGCCTCTTAGATACATATTCCAACCTTCAAAATAGAAGACTTACACTTGAACTGTTTATTCAAAAAGTCATGGAGTGTCTAAATTTTAAACAAACTTCATTTTCCAGCCAGTCTAATTTATGATAGAGAATGAATAATGACACAGCTGTGCAGAGTTATTTTGTAAATACCTTAACTTGTATTGCATAGCATTGCATTTAAAGAATGTGTTTATGCAAATTGTACAAATATGAAATGATAAGTAATTATTGTGGGAGGAATTGCAATGTACTCACACACAGTTGTCTATGAAAGCATCCTTGTGAAACCCACCCCCAAAACATACACACATACACACAGGCCTGACATCTGATGTGGATTGCTACTGTGGCGAACAGAGCAGAACGTATTTGCATTCCCTTGAGAGCTGCACTATGATTTGTTTAGGTGGCAGCAGAGAAATGGCTTCAGCTACAGCAGGAGAGATTTCACCATGGTGCCATGTACCTCGTTACCTAACAGACAGTGTTGCCTGTGTTGACACTTGAGTATCATGCATCCAGTCCTTGTTCTCAGAAAATGAAATGAAGTTTCTTAATTTGTGCTAACCAAAATTACTTGGAGCTTTAATTTTAAATTAAATAGTCTGTTAAATAAAAAAACATAAGTAAAACCTCCAAGGACTTTCCAATTAAAGTGAAATGAAACTCAAACAAAAATAAAACTTTCATACCAAACCTGGATCACACCTATCATCCCAGCACCTGAGAAACTGACAAAGGGAAAATGCAAATGGAAGGCAAAGCTAAGCTACATAGCAAGATCTTTTCTAACATAGAACTAAGAAATAAAAATAAAGCATGGAAATTCAAAATGTACTGTAACGATCTTTTCAAGACAGCACAGAATAAAAGAGTTCTCAAGAAAACTGTGCTGGGCTTTTACTTTAATAAAAAAGGTGTATCAAAGTGCATCTTGTATTTGCATCTCAGTCAATATTATAATGTATATAAAATAAAGTAATGATATAAATAAAGTAATGATGTATAAGGATAGTTATCCACTTTCTTCTGAAATGACTTGGTCATGGGGCATTCAAGGTAAAGATGTATTTGAGGTTAGTTAAATGTGTAATCTACACAAACAAAGGCTGGAAATTGCCCACAGAAATAGAATACCCATGACCCTTAGGCTTCCTCCACAGAGTCTTAGGTTATAACTGATTTTCCCACAGGGATAAAAATGAGATTATGTTCTAACCAAGAAACAGATGCCTAACTTAAAAAAAAAATAAATAAATGACCACAAACATTTTAATCAACAGTAAATGATATATTTGTATAATGCATAGATTAAAACCTTTTAAAGTGAATGTCTGTCATCGGAGCTGAACAAAACAGAAATCAATCACATAAATTGTCCTGTTATTTTACAGAGAGTCCTCAGATAAGAGGATTTCAGGACAGCAGAGAAGCCGAGAGACTCTCAGGAGACATAAAGCACATGAAGCCCGCTCACCCCTGAAGGGAAGTTATGATGTCAGTGGCAGCTGGGAAAATGCTAAAGAGGCTTAGCCTTTCTGACAGAGAAAGGAGAGACTCTAAAGAGGAGGATATGCCCATTGTGGGGACAGATCCATGTCATCCATGTCACAAAGTCCTTAAAAGACCCTAGAAGGGTGGTGCCCATCATGGGGTCAGAGTCCTGGGAGACCCTAGAGATTTTTGGTATACATTCTCTAAAACATATATACCTTTCTGTACCATCAATAAAGAATACAACATATTCAGCTTTGACCTCATGTAAGCAATTTCTCCTGTTTTCATTGGTCATTTTCCTACCCAGTGCCCTAGCCATTTCATAATGACCATCCAGGAAGGGCAGGTAAGCAAATAAAATGTAAATTAATTTAAATTAATTTTAATTTACATTAAACCTAATATGTTGACCCTCATGACACCTAGAAGTGTACTACAACATACTGCAGCAATATAGATATTTTGTAAGGATTTTAGTTTGTACTTATATTTAAACTTATCATAAAATATACAAACATAAGTTTTATTATTGAAACTGTTTGCAACATTTAGATAGGTGGACTCCTTAAACACATTTAAATTATACTACCATCACTGCCATCTACCTATAGGACTGCCCAGATCTGAAACTTTGCCTGTAACTCCTCAGTTCCCCTCTCCCCATGCTCCAAGAAAACACCATTCTTTTTCATGTGTCTGTGTGTATGTGTTGATTGTATGTGAGTTTTCAGGTATGGGTGCTTATAAATATGCATACAGTGGCCAGAGAAAGACCTCAGGTATCTATCAACCTTCACCTTGCTCTTCAGAGAAGGGTTCTCTTAATTGAACTTGGAGCTTGCTGTGCCAATGAGCTCACGGAATCCATCTCTCCTTGCCCTTAACCCTGGGTTATAGGCAGTCTCAACCTCTGTGTGTGTCTGAGACTTATATTCATGTCCTCTTGTTTCACAACAAGTACTTTCATACACTAATCGTCTCCTTGTTCTTTTTTTCTTTTTCTGTAATTTCACAACTTTGAGTCTTCATATCAATTGATTCAAACAATAACTGATGGAGGAATACACATGTGTTTTCCTTTGTCAAATAAAGAATGTATTAGTAGAGACCGAGAGATGTTCTCCCAGACAAAGTCCCGAGTTCATTCCCAGCACCCAGATGGTGTCTCAGAACCATCTATATTGGTACAAGACCCTCTTCTGGTATGCAGACATACATACAAACAGATAACTCATATACATAAAAATAAATAAATAAACTTTTAAAAATATAATGCAGAAAATATGACGTAGAAATCAAACAAACTTCATCTTGAACTGGCACCGGAAAGTGTCAACACAGTCCACATGAGCCTTGTTTTGTAACAATGCAAAATATAAGGACGAGGGCTCCTGGAGACTGGCGCCTATGTCCTAGAAAGCTTTTGAAGCCAAGTAATGTGTGATAAGGGTTGACTCCCTGAAAGCAGGCTCTGAGATTCCATGGTGTGGAGTGGTGATGGTAGGAACCTCAATATCCTGGAGAGTGTAGAATTATGGGACATCTAAAGAAATCCATAGCTGAGTAATAGAACCAACACAAGAAAGAGGCTGTGGAGATAGAGTCAGAAGACTTGGAGAGTTGGGACTACCCAAGGCTGTTAGAGCCCAGATGATACTGGACATGGAGCATCAGGATTTGCTGTCTAACCTGTTGTGGAGTTTTGTTCCTACTTTGCCTTAATCTTTGCTTCCTATTTTACATTCTTAGCTTTTGGAATGAAAATGTTTGTTCTGTACCAGTATAGATTGAAAGTGTGTAGCTTGCTTTTTTGCTTTTTGGTTTTGGGGCTCATATAACGAAGAAATTTGTTTTGATTCTCGGTTGAGATGTTATACATTGGCCTTCTAAACAGTTACAGAAACTGTTTTCAAAAACAACAGGGGCTTCTGAATCTTAATAAAAGCATTTTATATTATGAGATGATAGGGGGTAGAATATTATGAATTAAAGTGATGTGTTGTGTATCAAGTTGACAGGTGGTAGACCTGTGGTGACTACTTATTTTTGTCAACTTGATTAGATTCAGAACTATATAGGAAGCACAGTTTTGTATATGCTTTTGAGAGAACTTCCAGAAAGTTTCATTAAGCAGGAAAGATCAGCCTTAAAAATGGATAGTAGCATGCAAAGGGCTGATGGCTCACAATGATTAAAAAAGGGAAAAAGAAAAAGCCAGATGAACACCAGAATTTACTGGTCCACGTGTCCTGACTATGAGTGCAGTGTGAGCATTGCCTCACATTCCTTCCCCATACCTGTTCTACCATAATGGAATGTATCCCCTCAAACCATAGGCTAAAATAAACCCCTCCTTCCTCTGCTTGACTTCATAGGTAATTCATCACAATTATAGAAAACCTATGTGAAATCCCAAATTTATAAAAAATCCTATAATTACACCACTACCTGCAAAATTATTGTTTCAATTGCTGCTGCTATTGTTCATCAACTCCCTCTCACTTTCTCTAGAGAGTAATATTCAGCAGAAATATCAAAGATGACATTCAGGTACACTTAAATGACTGAGTAGCTCCATTCCAAAAAAGTTTTCAAAAGATTAATTTAACAGCATAGTATTCGGATCTGGATATTATTATATTCCCATTATCACCTCTAATAAAATCGATATCATATGTGTAGAAATAAATAATTTAGTGAATCCCAGAGGCAGGTTCCTGCTACCCACTCCAATACTTAGTGTTCCCAAATGAAAGACACACACACACACACACACACACACACACACACACACACCACATATTACAATGTTTTACAATAGAAAATAATAATGTAATTATATTGCTTTCAGTTTTTTATTGAAATTAATATAAACTTTGTTTCTAAGCTCCACTAACCTTGTGTTGGATGCTCAACTGTACCATGCAGGTAGCCCTTTACATCAGCTACAAAGGCTTTCCAGGAGATTGACACAAGTATGCAGGACCCCTTACTTACATTTTGCATGGTTTCAACACAAATACCACGTGGACGGCATTGACATTTTCTGCTGCCAGCACAAGATTAGAACAGAGGTTTCTGTGTGTATTCATGGGTAAATGTGGTTAAAAACATTTGCCTAGAAATTTGTTTCTCAGTTGAGAAACATTCTAGACCTTCACAAAGTAAAACATTGCTGGAAATTCTTCTGTACAGTGCTGCCATTTCTGCGGAGCTTGAGACCAGAATCTTGATCACCATCATGGTCTCTTCATTCAGAACATAGGAAATGTTTGAAATTAATTTACTTGGAATGTATCTTCTGAAAACTCACCATTTGCCTTGCTGTGCGACCCTATATAGTAGCCTCCTTGGTACAAGATGACTTTCAGAAAGTGAATTCTTATGGAGTCTATTTGCTTGGTTTCCAAGTACCTTCAGGAACTACTGGTTCATCAAGGGAAGAAGCAAGTAGCTATGTCGATCACAAAGCTCATAAACTGACCCTGTGTGTTCCCTAAGGAAAGACATTCCTAAGAACGCTAGGATGAAATTAAAAGGCGGATCAAGTGACAGTCAGAGAAAGGGCAGCATACATGAGTAGAAAGCAATACCTTACCCAGAAGCATGTGAGAAGGTTTCAGAGATTTTTCTATAACCTGCACCAGGGCCATAAATCCATAAGTTATAATGCAAGCTATATTCATTTAAATGAAGACATCCAAATTCATGCTGTAAAAGTTTTTTTATTTACTCATTCACTTACTGAAGAGTCACCAATAGAATATTTATTATTTACAAATACAAATCAAGGGCAAATACCAAGGTTACATATGGTATGAAAAAGAATTTTTGAAAAAAAAAATTAGTATGTATGATTTGATTTTCTTGTTTAAAGGAAATGAAGGGCAGGGTGGTACTTTCTGAAATTTGCCTCCATACCCATATTTGGTCGATATTGTTTGCCTGTGGATGTCTCTGCTTGCTTGAGGAGATGCTCAATGTCATCTTTTCGGCATGACAATAAGAACATGTGCACTTCATAGATCATCCTGTCTTCATTGCACTTGTTGACCTTCAGTTGCCTCCTGGTGTTGAGGTTATGAATGTTGGGGTTGCAGAACTCCTCAGTGCTCAATGATAAAAGCATGTTCTACTCTTGCAGAGGAGATGGGTTTGATTCCCAGTACTGCTTATAACTCCAGAAACATCTGGAGCCTCTGATTCCCCAGGTACCAGGACTCACAGGCATGTAGCCCACATGCACACACATAAATACAGACACACACATACACACATGCACATGCACATGCACATGCACGCACGCACGCACACACACACACACACACACACACACACACACACAAATGGAGACATACATAAACATGCAGCAAACACAAAATTGTAAATAATAAAAATAGGACAGGAGAGACAACTTGGCAATTAGAGGACTTGCTTCTCTTGTGGAAAACCAGGATTCCCTGCCCAATACCCTCATTAAGGCTTACAACAATCTGTAACTTCAGTTCAGGGGATCTGACATCTATTTCTGGCCTCTCTGAGTACTACATGCACATAGTGCACAGATATACATGTAGGCAAAACACTTATACACATAAAATGAAAAGAAATAAACCTTAAATAATGAAAATGATAATTTTTAAATTTTAAATAATATGCACAGCACAAAGACATTCTCTGGAACAAGCATCCATGCTACTGAAAATAGGAGAAGTGTCTGAAGTGATTTGGGCATAGTAATCTGGGGTGGAAAGAGATCGCAACATACCACTTGTATGTTATCACCTGTCGCAGAATACTGTACTGCAACGCTGATAGCCGCAGTCAGGAAGCTCATTTGCCACTGATGTCAAAGACTCCAAATTTGAAGAAATAGTAGGTTCTCTTTGCAAAGGAATGTTCAGATCTTGTATTCATTGCAAGTGACCCTATTAAGAGTTTGTATGCTGTTTCCAGTGTCACTGTCAGCCAGGCCTGCTCCACCACAGAACAGTGGAAGCTATTGTGCTCAAGAGGAACAGCTGTGCACTGACTTCCCAGAAATTGTACAGGAATTTGTAAACTATCAAGGCATAGCAAAGTGTTCTTAACAGACATGATTGCACACTCTCTGCTGTATAATTTTAACCATGTTTCACATGAAAAAAACCTACATAACTCATCTTGAATCCAAATGTAGCTATTTCACTTGTTTGTAATATACTAATTAGATGACATCATTAAAAGTCACTATAATGATCTGAATAATTGTAAGGCTTAACATACTCAGAGGATAAAAGGATATGAGTATAAAACTAATAAAAATATTTTAGCTATCAAACATATTAGGGAGCCATTATCTTCTTTGTTTAACTCAGTGAAAAGATATAAAATACTTTTTAAGGGAAATTATAAACTCATTTCTAGAATTCACTGTATTTTTCTAATATTTATCTAAAAAACAAATAAAAAAATCAAATTTCTTCCTCTGTATGAGGAGAGAAATCAAAGGACAGCAAATTGATTAATTAATTTTTCAAATTCTTAGCAGAAATCTTAAACAATACCCTCCTAACTTATGTGAACAAGTTTTTGGTTTCATGAAATCATGCTACTAACATCCTGTTCTTGATTTTTAAATTATGGTTGCAATATTTGAGTTCCACTAAATATCTCGAGACGCAGTGCACATTCTAGTTTTGTAACAGTTTTATTAGTAGAAGATGAAGTCTTTGAGTGATTATAAAAATTAAAGCAAAGCTAAATGACCCTGAAACATAGACTTTATTATCCTCTATTTTAATATAATGTATAAGATTTGGTTACAAAAATATATGCAGCAAAGAGATGCCTCAGTCAGCTTGCAAGTTGTTTTATATTTTTTTTCTTTGAAAGCCTCTGTGCTGTGTTAGTTTAAACACTGGAAGATCTAGTACAGGATAAGTCAGAAATCAAATAAAATTTAACATTGTCATTCCTGAGAGAATGTCAAAGGAAGAGCTTTGTCCTGGCTGTAAAGATTTGCATAAAAGATGATGAGCAGGAGGACACACGGCTCATATTTACTGATGGAAATGGAAATGCCAGGGTCCGTGTGTGACTCATGTAGAATTCTAAAACCATTTAACTTCAGAATCTAGATAAGAACACAGCACAATGCCCTACGTGATACCACATCAGTCTTCTTCGATGACGAGTTGATGTAGAAAACAAAGAACAAATGTTCCCTCAACGCCCAGTGGTCTTGAGCAGAGGGACAGAAAAGAACTAATATTCAGCTCAGATCTTTCAAAGAAGTAAAGACACAGCAACTATTGAGCAACTCACTTCTCTTCCAACATCAGACATTCAGAATTTGCAGTATAGTACATCCAGTTAGCAACTGTACAGTGAAGTCCTACTGCAGAGATAAGACTTTCTATTTTTCACACATTTTCATGTATTTGAAAATATCATTAATAAAATGTTAGAAATACTAAAGTAAAACAAGGTAGACAGGCGTCTGTCCCCTCTCCTGTGGAAATGCTGTGGTGTCATACTATATTTCACTTTATTGGGCTGGGCAAGCAGATTGCTCCCAGACCTGTCAGACAAGCAGAGAGGCAAGCAGGATTTCTTTTTAATGTTCCATCTTTATTTTCTCCTTATAGTTGGAGACAAGGGAGAGTTTAAAATCTACTCGTTCTCATCTTAGGACACATGTACAAGTGAGTGGATGAAGAACTAGCACTCAGCATCACTATTATCAGAAAAGTTAAAATCAAACCATAGTGAGAGACCATCCTTCTACCCATTAGAAAACTCTATTATCAAAACACAGGTGATGCCAAGCTACAGGGATGCACAGTGAGGAGACACATGCTCTGGATGAGCACAATGGTACAGCTCCACTGAAACCAGAAACTCACACCAAGAACCACTGTATGCTCCAAGTCTCACAACTGATGGATACGTGCAGCAGTACCCAAGTAGTGGTACTCAAATCGATCCCAGCGGTGGCAGCGTGGCAGCGTGGCAGTGTGGCAGCGGCAGTATTTTTCTCACTACCCACCTAATGGCCTGGATTACTGAATGAAAGACACATGCACAAAGCCTTGATGTTTTTATATGTCTTAAACAGCTCAATGGCTGCCACTTTCTAGCCTCCACGTGGCCAATCTACCTCCTTCTGATATTCCCAAGTGATTACTTACTAAAATCTACATTCCATTATTGCTGCCGTAGACTCAGTCAGGGGGCCCTCTTGAGACTTCTCTTTCCCCAACTTCTACATAGCACTTATGCTTTCTGTCCCTCACCTTCTTGGGCATGGTGTCTTTCTTCTTCCTTCTCTTGTTTGTCTCTAGCCCAGGGATCCTAAATGTCTTACCTCTGTCTGCTCTGCAAAGCCATTAGCTGTTAGTATCCTTATTTATCAATCAAAACCAATTGGGGGGTGGGTTCCTCTGTGTCTTGGATGTAGGACTCTAAAAACAGGTTTTGGGGGAAACATAATTAACTTGAGGATACAAACGGCTACAGATATTCAAGAAGCCCAAACCAGTACTCATAGACATGCTCCAAACTGTGTAAGCTTTGTCTAATTTGAAGCAACTTTCTTCAGTAGGCTCCTGTTTTTCATTTGTCATTATCTAGTCAGTGGTTATACAGAGGGTACCATGTTAGCTAGACTGCTCTGACAAGGTAGCATCTGGAAGGATCCCTGACAAGTATGAAGAATCTAACCATGAGCATATTTGAAAGAAGAGGAAACATCAAGTGCAATGGCTTCAGGCAGGACAGACTTGGTTAACTAAAGTCTGGTGTGAGGTGAGAGCACCCAGCTTATGTAACTCTATATGAAGCTCAGGCTTTATGTTGTCTGCAATGGCAAATCACTACAGAATTTTAAACAGGGGAATGGGGTGATTTTTCTTCTTAAACCTGTCAGACTTGGAAGAGACTTTTAGAAATGAAAGAGGGAAGATACCATTTAGAAGACTGTTAAAGCAAGCCATTAGAAAATGAAATGATCTGGACCAAAGGGAGTCCAGTAGAAATAATGAGATGCTATCAAAGTTAGAATAGATTTTTGAACTAGCAATGGATCAGCCCAGGGACAGGTTAGGGAGGAGTGACAATAACTTGGACATGTCAGGCAGTGCTGCTATTAGCTGAGGTGCACTTGGACATGAGAGGACCAACATCATCAGGAAGGGCTGGGACTGTGGCTTAGAAGGAACTTTCTGTTTGTATATTTTAAATTTGAGATGGCTATTTTCTATCAAGAAGCATTTTCAGTATTACTGACATCATCTAGACCAGTGGTTCTCACCCTTCCTAATGCTAGGACACTTTTCCCCATGATGTGGTGACCTCCACATATAATTATCTTCATTATAACTTTGTAACTGTAATTTTGCTACTTTTATAAACCATATTGTAAATGTCTAGTATGCAGCACTTATGAGGGTCCCAAGCCACAGGTTGAGAACCACTGTACTAGACAAAGAACAATGGTGGTAAGAACCAAAGAAGATTTCTTGGGAATGGAAGAAGTGGATGAAATAGAAAATTCTTTAAATAATAATAATTTGTCACATGAGTGAAGGCAAGAACAATTTATGATGTCCAACTGAGTCACTGATGCTTTGCAGGAGGAAACACTAAGATGTGTGCTGGTTTGGAAGAGACAAGGGGGACTTTGCATTTAAGACATTTATGAGATTTAGAAGCCACCAGTATTAGCTTCATCCTCATCAATGCCAACAAAATACATGAATACCCTGAACAGTGTAGACTGTTTCAGATCAAAAGAAAAAGCTTGGCATGGATTATGTTGCTTGCAAAGCAATGGTGCAAAAGAAATACAAAATAAGGAAGGAAGGAAGGAAGGAAGGAAGGGAGGGAGGGAGGGAGGGAGGGAGGGAGGGAGGGAGGGAGGAAGGAAAAAGGAAGGAGGGAAGGAAGGAAGAGAGGAAGGAAGGGAAAAGGAAGGAGTGAAGGAAGGAAGGGAGGAAGAAAGGAACGAAGGATGGAAGGCAGGCAGGCAGGCAGGCAGGCAGACAGACAGACAGACAGACAGACAGACAGACAGACAGACACACACCCCACTGAATCAAGTACTTTTTAAATCAGGTATAGTACCTTCCCAGCCAGAGTATACACAGAGATAGCATGTTGTGGACCAAGCTCCCCCATGTTGGGCACCAAAAATGTTGAGAGCCCCTTTGCCTCATATTGGGGGTGGGGGGCAAAAATGTTGCAGACCACTCTGTCAATGTTGGAACCCACACTGCCAAAATCTTTGGGGGCTAAATTGTTAGAGCCCTCACTGCCCCAAGCTGCTCCGGTCTGTGGGTCTGGGTTCAGCAAGAGAGAGAGTGAGGAATGGAGACCAGACAGACTGTGATTCAATCCTATTTATTCTTCAGTCTCTCTTCCTAGTCCAAGTCCCAAGTCTTGAGTTCCTATTCCCTAGTTCCTAGTCCCTAGTGCCTCCAAGTTCCAAGTTACTTCTTCCAAGTGCTAAGTGCCTAATGTCTAATGCCAAATTCTTCCTCCAAGTTCCAAGTGCCTAATACCTAATGTCTAATAACTAACTAACTTCTTCTGTCTGCCTCTCACCTTTTATATGTCTCACTTCTAAGCCACACCTCTAAGTCACGCCCTTAAGTCTCGGCTCTAAATCACACCTTTAAGTCTCACACACCCAAGGGAAAATCCTGGGTATCTAAAACAAGATGTTATTAGAGTGTGCTCAGCTGCTGTAAGCTATTGTAATCAAGTCTCTTGTCAGGGTATATGGCTCAAGATGGCTGCAAGGATGATAGTCGCCTTCAGTTTGCTCCCCACAATAGCATCAGATGTGAGTGCAAGTTTCACAGGCAGCTCAAAGCTGCCCAGAAGAATAATAAAGGACTCAGAATTTAGACCTTGTTCTAGGTGCATACAGTTCACAGTTGGCAAAAAATGTCAGACCCCTATACTCCCCATTACAATTTGGGCTGTATTCTTAGTCAGTTATAAGCAATAAAGGACAGGATAACAACCAGAGTTTTAGAAGTAAGCCACTGTGGTAGACTGACAGCTGTGTGCTGGGCTAATTTGAGAAGCCTAGTGCTTCTAATGCTGAGGTCTGTGACATGCAGCCTCCTTGAGAATATAGAAGCTCCCATTGTCTACGAGGAATTCCCAGGATTATTTGGTGCTAATTTTTCATTTAACAAATGAACTAGATACAACCAACCCCAAGAGGTTCACTTTGTAAAGGTCAGATAACCACTTTCAGACAAAGTCTGTGATAATACTGAAGCACTTCTGCTGCCCCTGTTACTATGTAACTCTTCAAAAGAAGTGAAGCCAATTTCACTTCTGCCCTTTGGATGTCATGAAGTTCTGTCTATTCCTGGAGGGAGTCAAGAGCAAAGGTTAGGAGAGCAGGCTCTACTCTCCAGTTATCAAAACAGAATCCTTGTTCATCTCCTTAAGGTCACATGACCTTAACCCCACTCAGCTTGTTCACCTTAGATGTGGTGTAGAAACCATAATAGTTTTCTGGTGGAGTTGTTATGAAGGAAAAGTGATCTGACACTGACCGTGAGAAGCAAATATCTAAGAAACGGTAGTGTCACAGTAAAGTTTAGCAATAGGTGGTTATTTTGTATAATCTATATTTTAGTATTTAGCATGGAAATTTTAATAACAAACCCAGATATGCATTGCTCATGAGCACAGAACAAGGTTGGTTTTGTGAGTGACAGAAGAAGAAAGAAAGACGGAAGGGAAAGAAGCAGGAGGGAGGGAAGGAGGAGGAGGGAGGAGGGAGGGGGAGAGGAAGGGGGAGAGAGGGAGGGAGGGAGGGAAGGAGGAGAAGGAAGGAAGGAAGGAAGGAAGGAAGGAAGGAAGGAAGGAAGGAAGGAAGGAAGGAAGGAAGAATCTGATGCTGAAAGCTCACTTATCATCTGCTTTCTATTCTGAATGTGAAACCGGAGCATGGGTTGTTAGGGTTACCCCTTTTGTTATCTATGAACTACACAGTCTATACTTGCATCAGAATATGGAGAAAGTGATGCGTCACTGTGCATTAAGGAGGCCAGTCCCTTTCAGGATTTTCAGGCTCAACTGTTCCCACTGTTCTGCATGTCTTTATGAAGGTGTCATCTGATTCAGAAAGAAAGAATTTCTTCCATGGGCCTGTAGGTGGTGGGGACAATTGACACATGACGAAACCAATGCTACAGTAAGCCAGATCATGCCAGGATTAACAGCCAGGCATGCACTGGGCTCCTTTGTGACCTAAACAGATCAAGGCTTCTCTGAGCCACCACGAGAACAGAGGTAACATTTACCTGGCAAAGTTAAAGCATAAATAAATTGATAAAGCTAAAGGTCTTAGCTCCCCCATGCAGCTCACTCCAGGCTGTCACTGGCCTTCCTCACATGCAACAACCTATGTGGTTTAGAGGACCACCACTGTGCACAGAGACATAAAATCATCAAGCATGCCTACTAAAGAAAGACTAGAACTTACACAGTCAGAAGGAAGAGATCCAGGTATTTCAGGCTTGAGACAGAGCTAACTGTAGCCTGGGGACTTCTAGAATTGCTGTGACAGAGTCCTGAGCCACATGAGTGAGCAGAGAGCCAATTTTAGCTGAGTTTAAAGTTGAACTGGCTCCTGCCACTGTGGAAATTAAATCAAGATTTTCAAGAGGAGATTAAAGTCAGTAAAACAATTTTTAAACAGTTAACTAATTTGATAACTCAAGGTGAAACTGGACCACTGATGGGTGTTTAGGGGAAGATGTGACAGGTCTGGCTTTGATAGCCTGAAAGGGATTGGTGGGAAAGCTGGTGGCGAGAGTACTTTTTAAAAGAAAGGAATGGTAAGTTTGAGGTACAGAGAGAAAGGATCAAAGAGGAGAGGCTAGAAGCAAACACAGTAAAGAGGTGTCAGAGTAAGCCAGAGCCACACACATGAATGACAGGAATTGCTAACTGAAGAGTTAGACACACATGTTCAGGCTCAGAAGGAACCGCTGCAGAAAGGATTGTGAGTTTCATTTAAGTTTTAGCTGCATTGATCCATCAATAAGCCACCTTCATAGAAGCTAGAATTTTGAGAAGTGAAGGTTAAATATTTTTAAGAGAGTTTAAAATTAGCAACGCACACAAACGCACACACATATACTCACACTCTCACACATACTCTCACATACACATGTTCATGCTCACACAGTCACATACTCACACCTTCACACACTCACACACATATGCACACTCCTGCACATACACACACACAAGCACACACACACATACATATTTAAAACAGGATCAAACATAGATAAAGATGAAAGAACTGAGAAAGAGATTTTCACGCTTTTTGTGGTGGGGATGGCATGGAAATGTAACTTGGGGGTCAGAGGACAATTTTCCATCAGTTCTCACCTTCCATGTGGGTACTGAGGATCACACTCAGGTCTGCATGTGGGTACTAGGAATCACACTCAATTTCATGGAGTACTAAGGATCACACTCAAGTCTTTAAGCTTGGTGGCAAGCCCTTTTACCCACTAAGCAGCCTGACATAGCCAATAATGAGATCATTATCTGATTAATGTCAAGACTAAGGCTAACTAACACACCAGCCAATGAATCCATTATACCTAATGAGCAGCCATCTGGATCATATGAGGCCAGGCTTAGGAAAGCACTATAGAAAACTATATTGAATAATATGGCACTATGTGGAAAGCGATGAATGATCAACCCTTAAGAACAGTCTAACTTTGGTCTGGTCTCCTTGAATTACAAATCAAAGATATACATGAAGACATTTTGTAGATGGAGGAATTGAGGGGACCTGTGGGGTAGCTGACAGTCAGGCCAAAGTAAAGGAGGGGCTCAGGTTTCCTAGCTGTCACAGTGCTGTGCTTTTTGAGACTGCCTCTTGAGCTTGCCCCATCCACAGCCTCCATGATGGCATTCTCTTCCCACTGACTGATACAGAGCAGATGCTGTGTCCTCCATGGGGGCCTGTCATGACCACTCCCTTTCCTGGCAGGGTGACAGAGAAGAATACTGCCTCTATCCTAGCAGAGCATGGCTTTATTAAGGATGTTCTAAAAGCATGCACCTCACAAGCACAACTTCTGTGTCTCACCTGCTTTATTCTTTTGAATCTTCACTTCCTTGTAACTGATTAACTAATTCTGCAATATTCACAAAATAGACAGGACCACTTGCTCATCTGGCCTTGACACTTTCATTCATGTGATTTAATCAACCCTTTTATACTCACCTTCTGAAAACTATTGAAGTAAAATGCCGTTTTCTGTAAATCTCACTACACACTTTTACAACCGCACAGTTGCAATAGTTATGTCTGAAGCTACTGGAAACATAAACAGTTGGCTTTGAAAGTGGGGAAGTCCAGGATGGTCCAGGATGTAAATAGTTTGGATAATAGAGTATTAATACCTAAAAGGAACAATCATTTGAGGTCTTAAACTTTTCATGAAGTCCTTATGAAGTCAGAGAAGCCTCAGTATGACTCTAGATTTCTTCTGATAAGAAATAGCTTGGAAAATGTCAAGGAAAGAAATAGAGGAAGGACTCAATTCAAACTGAAAGCACTTAGACTTAAAAAGAAAACAAAATCTCTTCTCCAATATTTCAAAATGGCTGCTGTAAGCCTCCCCTGTCAGGAGGCTAGAAAGTTCCTCGGAACTAAGGCATAAACAGACTTAGCCAGAGAAGGGCTGGAGAGACATAAAAGCTACAGGGTCCAGAGGAACAGAAGGAAGAGTATGGTGAGCTCTGCACTATTTCACTGGATTTGCTGTTTCCCCTTATCAGGATCTTTAAGCCCATCCCTTCTTGCTTCCCCCATGGGACCATTGGTCCAGCAGGTTCTTCTGCATTGTTTATTGTTTGGTAGAAAGGAACCATTGTCCTTTTCGGGTTTCTCAGTTTCAAAACTACAAAAATCAGTTCTTTGTGTGGTATCAACAAGCAAAATGTATTTGCTGAAACCCCCTTTGTATTGAATCAGTGAAGGGTGAAGTCCAGAAATATCTGGGTTAACTCAAAGAAACCACAGGCTCTTTTAAAAATTCCTAAAACAATTTGGGCCTTTTGTATCTCCTGGCTCTCTGCTGCTCTGGCCTCCTGCCGACCACTCCTCTACATTTGCCTGTCTCCTCTCTGAGCTGTGCACTCAACCCGTGCAATCTCCTCCATCCAGAGGAACAATGAGATAGAGGGACAGAGCATTGCACTACATGAAAGTCTAGATTCTCCCTAGCTTAACAAGCTTAAGACAAGCTTAAGACAACAATAACCAAACTCAATACCTTCCTTCTTTTCCTTCTTACATTTTAATTTTTAATTTTAAATTTGTTAAAATACATACATAAAACATCAAACACAATAGTTCTTTGCATTAACTGCCAGACTGGGCCTATCAACGGCCAACAGTGGGGCACTAAATGCCCCTGATGAACTATTGGCAACTTGACAGTCTCTGAGAAGGGACAATCATCGCCTTCAAATAGTGAGCCCCACCTCCACCCCCCACCCCCACCCCGCTTCTCCAGGTAGTTCGGAAGTTGTGGCTATACAGCTTGTAGTCCTGATGAAAACAAATGGGGCACAATATAAAACAAAAAGACATGAATAAAGAAAGACCTGTAGAGAAAAGAGGCCAGAGGCCAGAGTGGGAGAGAGGCAGGCAATAGGGAACAGGGAGAGTAAACAAATATAGTATCTTCTTGTAAAGAATTGCTAAATAAGTAATCTAATGATAAAAAGCAAGCAAGGAACCAAAACAGCTGACTCCCTTCATCCATATGCATACAGAATGGTGATTTTGGCCAGCTCAGGAGCTGTCCAGGCCATCTCTAAGTGTGGGCCTTGTCTGTGCTGGTATAGAGGAGCTAAGAGTCAATTAATTTTGTCCCAGACCTTCTGTGTTTATTGTCTTTGCCCATTTAATAATGTGATTACAAATTATGAAAAATCAATGTCTTGCTGATATACAAGTGTGGGAAAGATAGATGTTGCTTTTATGAATATGTTTGAAAAAATATATGAAATTGGACTACCAAAAGCTATAGGGTTACATGTTAAGAAGAGGATGGTAAATTATTAGGAAAGAGAAAAGGTAAATCTAAAACAATTCTGCTTTGTGCATTTAAGTTCTTGGCCCACTCAGAGGGACTGAAGCAGGGACACTGGGGAATGACCTCAAGTTTGGACTGTTTAAGAAAGTTCGGGTCTGGAAACTCATGCCTTTACTCCCTGCAGTATTCTTGTGCAATTTCTCTGATGTGAAACATAGGTCCATAGAAAGCGTTGAGCATCATGAGTGATATAACAGCCAGCCCCAGTTAGCTGTTATCATGGCTATTATTGATCAAATAATTGTATATTCATCAATTTAAAAGAAAGAGGGAGAAGTTACATCAAGATCATATCAATGTGTCAGAAGATAGCATCAAGATACACTTTTAAATCTATCGTCTAAACATTGGACAGTGCAGGACCTACACATTGCTGCTATGATCCTTTTGTTTGTTTTGCATCAAATAAACATTCTCAAAATTTAAAGAATTTCTGAGTAACTTGACTGAAAAAGCAAAACCTGGCTCATTAAAAACAAGGCTTCGGAGAGTGGCAACAAGCTCAGCGGCTCAAAGCAGATGTTGCAGAGGCTCTGTGTTTAGTTTCCAGCACCATGGCTAGTGGTTCACAATCACCTGTGACTCTAGCTCCAGATGTTCTAAGATGTCTCGCCTCCATGACAGCTGGCTCATGTACTGACATATAAGGTTTTAATGGAATCTTAAGGAGAAGGCTTTAGAAATCTCGGGTCATCTGCCTCAGTTGTGGCAAATGGCCGTATGACCTTAGGAAGCCGTCTAACTTTTTCCTGTCTTTGACTTTTCTACTGGGAGTGGTGACTAATAACTTCATTAATGTATCATGTGTCTAAGAGATTACTTTGAGTTCTTCCAAGAGAAAAAACAGGCAGTTGTATTTGCTTCTCTTATCTGAGTATGAGCTTTTCGAGGCTCATCACAGTACTCAAAATTCATTACGGTATCTAGTCCTCCAGATAAAGACTGGTGAAGTGCTAATTATTTTAAATGATTTTCCGTCATTTCATCATAACAATGAAAATATTCACTTACTTTAACATCACGTTTCAATGGGTTCAGTTTGCTGTACACAAATGATTCAGATTAAAGGATGAAAAAATTTGTTTTGATCCATTGTGTATGTCACCAACATACACAATGTTTTAATATCATATTGACTTGTAGACACAATATAAAACATACATTCCCCAAGCGTTGGTGCCACACACCTTTAATCTCAGCACTCTGGAGACAGAGAGAATTTGAGGCCAGCCTGGTCTACAGAGTGAGTTCCAGGACAGTCAGGGCTACACAGAGAAACCCTGAAAAAACAATAGCAACAAAAGCTTGCATTCAACAGAAAGAACGGAAAGATATTTAATATTTTATAAATGGTTATTTAGGTAGTAAGTCAGTGTGGGCTGGGCATAACCCCTAGACCCTTAATACAGGAATATACAAGTAGAGGGCTGGGGATGTGACTCTTCTGTTAAGAGTGACAATTGCTTTATCAAAGGCCAGAGTCTGGATGCCATCACCCTCACCAGGAGGGATCACAAACATCTGTAACTTCAGCTGCAAGAAATATGATTCCCCCTTATGGTCTCCATGGGTACATGCACACACACACACACACACACACACACACACACTCACACACATGCACCCACAAAGGTAATAATGAGTAAGAATGATTTAGAAGTTAGAAGTGAACAAAGCTTCGAATAGCCCTACACTTTACTATTGTTATTAGGGTATGAAAACAAACATTTCCCTTTAAATACAGTTTGTAAAACATTTTATCAAATCTTTGAAAATACAAAGTTCTCAAAAATTCAACATACAATTGTTGGCACTAAATTAGATTGGGGACACTTTATAAGTAGGAGTGAAACTGGATGATCCCAACATTCAGCAACTTTACAATGTAGGACATAAACATTATCTAACGAATTTAGTTTCATCTGGGAAGTGTGTTCAAACAAAGTAGGCTGTAGGAGAGGGTAAAGTCCTAGGGCAAACTTCTGTGTCATAACATCAGGGTTCTAGATTCCCTTAAAAAGCAAGTCACAGTTGGCCTTACACTGCAGTTCTATTCCAGTTATTGGTGAAATAGAGAGAAGCACATGTCATGTACACATCCTTATGAAAATGGCATTTTCATATAAGCCAGATATCTCGAGAACAACACTTATTGAGAACAATCTGTCGTGCAATCAGTATGCAAATTACAAGAGTGTCATCAGAGATAAAGGAGTAGATGCACTTGACACTTGAGTAGCTCCTTTTCTGTAATACTTTAATTTGTTCTCTCAATGAGTGGTGATGCACATGAATGATGATAGTCTTCTGAGGGAATGTACAGAGTAGACATGGTGTTGTGGTCTTAACAGAATTCTCTTGGCCATGTGAAGAAAACTTGACCTCTGTCATGCTGCTGTTACACAGATGAGCAGG
The DNA here is from genome assembly GCA_030674055.1 of Rhabdomys pumilio. Classification (NCBI taxonomy): domain Eukaryota; kingdom Metazoa; phylum Chordata; class Mammalia; order Rodentia; family Muridae; genus Rhabdomys; species Rhabdomys pumilio. The sequence goes on from JANHMN010000013.1 coordinate 68,094,188, forward strand.
TAAAGTCGAGTTACAATTACACTAGAGTAGGTTGGAGTAGTAGGTTGACATATCAGGTTCCAACTGTGAGGACCAGCTGTACCAAAGGACTATAACTTATTGATGTACTGTATAAATGACTTATAAATACCTTCATCCAAAATGCAGAAATTACTAAATCAGTGGAATTGCTGATACCTTACATGAGGAAAGCTCAAAACAGTGAAACTCAGAACAGCTCTTAAAGTCAGAAATTCACCTCACTGACGCAAGTATAGCCTGGGATATTTTTAAACAAATGAAATTTGGTGAAAGACTGATTTAAAAGATAAGAGCAATGAGGATTTGTGGTCTCAATTACAGCAAGGAAAATCAATATTATAAATGAATCATACTGGCATCAGGTTATTTAAATGGAACAAGACAAGGCAGAGACTTAATATTCCTAGCATGCTTTAAGTCACAGCATTCAAGTACATGTTCACATTTGAACCAATAAATTTTGAAAAAAAACTTTTAGACATGCAGGGAAAAAAACTTTTTATATTTGCATATCAAATATATAGTGCATTATAGCATATATTTTAAATATGATAAATACTATGCAAAATACCTGGTACCATATAGAATATATTATAATAAAGTATGTGCAATGTACTCATGAGGTATTGAGGGAGAATTGGAACTCTGTAGGAGAATAAGAAAACTCTCAGTCCCTAGATAAGCTGGCTGTATGGGCCAAGGCTCTGCCGCCCCACAGATTAGTGAACATAGTTATGCTACATTTAAGCAATTCCATCTGGTAGAAGAGGCACTTCTTGCTCAACAGGATGAAAAGGCCTTTCTCAAAACTCTTCTCTGCAGAGATGCCCCCAGTGGTTCTGGATGATGTAAATGACCATGGGTTGCTTCCCCTGCAATCCATAGCCCCTAGGATATTAGTTCATTTTCTCCTCCTGGTCTTGAAAATGAAGATGTCCAATACTGAACCATAGACTCTAAGTACTAGCAGATGAACTAGATATGCTTACCCGTGGATCCCTGTTCCTCACCCATACTTATCCTAATTATTTAATTTTATACAAGGCTTTTTCTATGAAAATTTATTATTTAAATTTTTCACGCAACATATTTTGATCATATTCTTTCTCTTTTCCAAACTCTTCCTTGATCCTCCCTGCCTCCTGACCCAACTACTTTCTCTCTCCATACCTTCATTCCCCTGAAAAAAGAAATCAAACATCCAAAAAAAAATCTCTAAGGCAAAACAAAACTCTGTGTGTCGCAAAGCTTGAAAGTAATGCCAGATTTCCTAAGGAACACCTAACATGTCACCAGAAACACAGTGGGTGACATGCTTTGTTTTATGACTCTCTCCCCTGTACCATCCTTGTTGCAAGTCACCTATCAGAGACTTGGGGTCATCTTCATGTGGAAAGTTGTGTAAATGTCTTTGTGTAAATGTGATGCTGATGTAGAAATGTCCTTTCTGTTGTTTGGCAGAATTGCGGCTGGTACATTCCTTGCAGCATGTGCCCAGGATGGGTGAGTAGCAGCCTCCCATAGTCTCCTTAGGGCAGCTGAGCAAGCAGCATATCTGCAATCCTCATTGTTGCTTCTAAGTACCTGTCCCTGGGATAGTGAGCATCACTAACTGTGGGTGCCACGGTTAGAGCAGATAAAGTCTCAGAGGGTGGAGGGAGAAACCAGCAGACAAGAACCCGGATGCAAAGGAGTTTACCCAGGAAACCGAAGGGTTTTGCATATCTTTCTCCAACTCATGGAATAAGTAATATTTGTCCTATATTGAAAAAGTACTATTTTCTATTTTTATTTTAAACTACATACTACTTCTTTGAGGCATGGAACTGTAATTTTTAAATTTTCAAAATGCCTTCTTCTGTGAAATCATTAAAACCTTATCAATTCAGATACTGCTACTACACATCATTTGTTCTAGATGGGGATGAAATTTTATTTGGACTGTCTGTGAGGAACTGATGGACTGAACACAGAAGGAGAGGACATGCAACTTATGTGAACATCTTTTCACGGCTCAGGCAGAGCATGGTCTTTAGGCAAAAGACCCAGCTAGGAAGTAAGGATCCATGTCATTAAGTAAATGTGTCCTTAGACTTTATTGGCCGATCATAGTGCTGAAAGTAATGAAGTTGCATTGTATTCAGTAAATTCTGACTCGCACAATTCACACTTACCTTCCCCTAGCTCCAAGCCTGTTACTTCAGTCAATTGAAATTTACTGTTGTGGGATATGTGAGCATACATTCTTGTTCTTTTATGACAGACTCTGGCTAGGTATTCAGGTTGGTTCAATTCCTACTATAGAGCTCCAAAAGACCTCAAATGCACAGAAATATTTCCGCCCAAGTCTCTCCATGCTGAGATTGCGGACATTAGCCACCATGCCTTAGGGGTGATTTTTATAGAAAAGAATCAACTCCTAATTTTTGTAAACTAAGAAGTATAAATTTTATTTTTGATGGCTTTGCATAGCATTGGTTTTCTGGGTAATATGCTATCTTTACTTGGATGAGAAAAAATAATAGTCTTTTACTATTTTGGTGATACCATAGAGCAGGCAATTTTTAAATCTGAAGCTGAATATTTTCACAAGGCAAACAAAAGAAATCCCCAAGATAATAATAAAAATTAGGAAATCAGAACATTTATTCTTTGAGATTTGTTGAAAATCAGAGTAGGAACTGCATTAACAATTACTCTTTTGTTCATTCACTAGAACAAAAGCCAAGGACCATACTTATTGCATAAGGTGTTAAGGGATAAAGAAAACTATGTTCTTTTCATCATGTGGGCAGATTATAAGCTGAGAGAGAGACTGAGACAACTTTCTTTTGTGATCAGTGATGTGTTATCCAACACATGAAATACTGAGCAGCACAGCACTACCAACATGACGTGATTAGAAAAGGAAGGAAATTTATTCATATTGGTATGACATTTGAGCTGAAGGGATAGAATTGGAGAATGATTAGAATTTCTAAAGTTATGAAAAGTAGTAGCCCTCCCCTGCACTTTGAGCAGGGCATTGAGATAAAGAACTACCTGCATCCTTAAGAAATGCTCAACATCCTTAGTCATCAGGGAAATGCAAATCAAAACAACCCTGAGATACCACCTCACACCAGTCAGAATGGCTAAGATTAAAATCTCAGGTGATAGTAGATGCTGGCGAGGATGTGGAGAAAGAGGAATACTCCTCCATTGTTGGTGAGATTGCAAGCTGGTACAACCACTCTGGAAATCAGTCTGGCGGTTCCTCAGAAAACTGGACATAGCATTACCTGAGGATCCAGCTATACCACTCCTGGACATATACCCAGAAGATGCTCCAACATATAACAAGGACATATGTTCCACAATGTTCATAGCAGCCTTATTTATAATAGCCAGAAGCTGGAAAGAACCAAGATGTCCCTCAGCAGAGGAATGGATACAAAAAATGTGGTACATTTACACAATGGAGTTTTACTCAGCTATTAAAAATAATGAATTTGAGAAACTTTTAGGTAAATGGATGGAACTAGAAACTATCATCCTGAGTGAGTTAACCCAATCACAAAAGAACACACATGGTATTTACTCACTGATAAGCGGATATTAGCCCAAAAGCTTGGAATAGCAAAGACTCAACTCACAGACCACATGAAGCTCATGAAGAAGGAAGATGAAGTGGGCATGCCTCAGTTCTACTTAGAATGAGTAACAAAAATGCTCAAGGGAACAAATATGGAAACAAAACATGGGACAGAAACTGGAGGAGGGGCCATCTGGAGACCATTCCACCTGGGTATCCATCCAATGTACAGTCACCTAAGCTAGACACTGATATGGATGGCTGGAAGTACATGCTGTCAAGAACATGATATAGCTGTCTCCTTAGAGGTCTGGCAGAGATTGACACATTCAGAGGACTATCAGCTAACCACTGATATGATCAAGGATTTCCCAATGGAGAAGTTAGAGAGAAGACTGAAGGAGCAGAAAGGGTCTGTGACTCCATGAGGAAAGCAACAATACCAACCAACCAGATCTCCCCAGGGTCTAAACCACCAGCCTGGGAGCACATAGGGAGGGACCCATGACTCCAGCTGTATATGTAGGGGAGGATGGCCTTGTTGGGTATAGGTGGGAGAGGAGATTCTTGGTCCCATGAAAAACAAACACAGAGTGGGGGGAGGAATATGAGGGTGGGGAGGGGGTCGTGGGGGCGGGGGGTAGGTGTGGGCACAGCCTCATAGAAGCATGAGGAGGGGGGATGGGATAGGAGGTTTCTGGGTGGTAGAAGTGGGTAAGGGGATAAAATCTGAAATGTAAATATAATATCCAATAAAAGAAAGAAAGAAAGAAAGAAAGAAAGAAAGAAAGAAAGAAAGAAAGAAAGAGAGAAAGAGAGAAAGAGAGAAAAAAGAGAAAGAAAGAAAGAAAGAAAGAAAGAAAGAAAGAAAGAAAGAAAGA
>JANHMN010000013.1:68098673-68113698 GCA_030674055.1 Rhabdomys pumilio
AGAAAGAAAGAAAGAAAGAAAGAAAGAAAGAAAGAAAGAAAGAAAGAGCTACTTGCATAATCCCAGAAATAGGTCTCCCTGAGAATGAGCTGTGGCTTGGAAGTGTGTGTGGACAGGAATGACATACATGTGAAAAGATAAAATCAAGTAAAGATGCTCACCAAGTATTCAAAATACCTGAAGTGAAGAGCGGAAGAGGACTGAGAGTTGCCTGAGTACAACTGGATGTAAAACATAGGAATAAATAATATATCCTAGAGATGAAGGCGAGAACGCAAAGGGACTCATAATTGTCTCAGCTTTTGCCATAAACAGGAGGAAATGAAGAATTAGAAGAAGATATATTTGGTGGTGGATATAAAGAAATATCATATGTCCAGTAATTTATGTCTTAGAGAACAAGTTTTCTTTCTATAATCACGTGGAAGCAAGCCCAGGACAGTGAGAAGAAGGACAAATGTTTGAAAAATAATTCAACTAACCTGTTCACCATGTAACATGGGCACATAGGTCACCATGTATAAAATGAAGACAAAGATAACAGCACATTCATTGGAAGAATTTGTAATTGTGTGAGAGCTTTCATAAACTGAAATGTTACACTAAGAAGCAGCAGGACTGGATCCCCGAGGGCTACTGCATGGCCTCACTAAGCCTGTCTGATAAAGTGGGGAAATAATGTGTTCCTGAGGTCATAAAAGATGAGCCATGTACCAGACACACAGAAAAGAAAGTGTCTTGAAGATGGGCACTCTCTCATTATTACCCTCTGCAGATACAAGCTGGTTTCTGAGGTGGGAGGAGTCACCATGGAGAATAAAAACAAGAGAGTACGTATAATTGCTCATAGACAGCTGGTTTTTAAAAGATGATTTTGCAAGTATAACCACATCCCTGTCGCCTGCAGCAACTAAAATCTATGATTTCATCATCTAGGCTGCATGGACTGGGTAGCTAATCCCTAGAGCTGCTGAGGTGGACACTGAGAGATGCTGGCCATTGCAGGACCCAAAGATATGACAGCTGTATACTCAAGACTTTGAACTTCATCCTCATCCCTGACCCAAATAAAGTGTCTTTTCTGTTCAGAGTCAGTGGCAAGTCATGTCGTTAATACATAAATGTGTGAGTTAGCTAAATATTGATGCCAGCTCCCCCTGTGGTGTACACTTTCACCCATCAGCTCAACTCTAGCAAGCTGCTGCTCATAGTAGGACAGTGACCTACAACAACCCTCCTGACTCCTAACTTCCTTGACCTGCATCCTCCTCCTCAGCCTCACCTTCCACTTGATGCTCAGCTCTTCCCTGGCAGAAGAATCAGCAAAGCCATTTTACAACAGCACCCACTCCTGGAATATAAACCAGAGCCAAGTGGAAAGCAGTCAGACTATCCGCTACCACTATCTCTCTGAGCACTGTTTTAAATTTCAATACAGAATATCCTGGTCGTAATAGACAGGACAGACTTCTTCCCACATGTGGTCACAGGTTATTTCACTAGGCACTAGGAGAAAAGTCTATGTCCTCTCCAAATGCTTAGTGAGCCTTGGGGACCCAAGAGAGAGCTGCCAAGATCTATCTTGATAGTTGCTAAGCTTTCCTCAGAGGGAGATTTGAATTGCAAGAGCTCTCACTCTCAATTTGCCAAATGGCAGTAATAAAGAAAATATAGGCTAAATTCTGCACATTATTGACTCCCATTTTAATTAATGTAAGACATATCCCTCATGTGGGAGCAGAGTTGACTCACTCAGCCAGTGATTATTCATAACTGATGACTGCAAGGTGTTGGTGTCTACTCAAGTTCTTTGAGGATAATGAACACAGAGGTCTCCCACGAACAATATTTGAAACATTAGAAAAACCTTTCGGTTTGGAACAAACCCCAAGGTTTCTGTGAGAGGACAACTCCAGAGACTAATTAGGAGTCTGGAAAGCCCAGAGCTTCTTCTTTCTGCTTCATCCTAGAGCTAATTCCTCTCCTCTGTCCCAACATGAATCCCATGGTACTCACCTCATATATTCCTTGTTGCCAGTTGTGCTGACCTCCTAATCCCTTCCTTGCCTCGGGACAACTGAACATTCTCTCTCACATATATGAGACTCCCTCTAGGATGTGAGGAATCCCTGAAAAAGTGCAACCACACAACCGTGTTCCCCAGATGGAGGGATCCTGGGGGCTTCTTTTAATATGGTTTTCGACAGGGAACTCTGTCTTCATACACAAAATACCCACCTGCCCTTCTTGGGTGTGCTTTACACAATGGCACTTGACCCCAGTGCCTTCTGAAGCTACCATTTCATTCTTGCCTGGCTTGTCACCATCTTCGCTCTGCAACTGTTGAAGAAAGCAATTCTCCCCCAATCCAACACTTACATATTCTTTCTCTATTGGCACTAACGTCACTGTATCCTATTTCTGCCTTGATTTGGGGTTTGATTTCAAGGATCTCTATATATATATTTTTATATTCTTTTTCCTACACTTATATAATCTTGCAGATTTTGCTAAACTTCTGGATGTCAATTATTTACTTATTTCCCACACAGTTCTAAATAAACTCAGTGAGGGGTAAATTCAAAACAAAGACTGGGAGGCTCTCATCTGCTTACACAGTTTTATTATTGCTCTGGGACCATCCTCTGCTCAGTGGCCAAACAACTGTCAGCTGAAGCCAATCCTTGGGATTTTGTTTGTTTGTTTCTTCATTTGTTTATGTGACAGAGTCTTTATTCCAGACTGACCTCAGACTCAATGTGTATCTGAGAATGACCTTTGACTTCTGATTCATTCTCTCCCACCACCCAGGTGCTGGGATTACATGTGTACACCATTATACCCATTGCTGGATATTGAACCTAGGACCCTGTGCACGCTGGGCAAGCCTGCTATCAACTGAGCTAAATCTACAGTCCCATATTCCATAAATTCTCAATAGCAAGAGTATAGTCAGGATTGTAGCATCTCAGACTGATGTCTTGATATAATGTGCAAAATGGAGTCTAAAGCTTAAATTTTCTGATCCTATACTTGCAAGGGAGATAAGGCATACTCCTAATGCAGTCTTAAGTCTTAGTTGTTGAACTGAGAAATGTTCCTTGGAATTTCATGAAGAAAACATTTCAGCTAGTCGAAGGACCCCTATATATAAGGTTAACCTTTTCACATCTTACCAGCAGATTCCACTCTTGCAATGGAAGCCTGCTTTGAATGAAAGTTACTGGAGTGCATGTGATTTTAAAGGAAGATTTGCTACCCATCAGCTTCTGTGGATACCTTCTCAGAGTCTACCATCTTGGGCTTGCGTGCATAGCTGTATATCCATTAGGTGCTTTCTTGTTCCTTCCTGTGCACAGTTCTTAGAAGGGACTTGTTTTCTGTATTCAGTGCGCATAAGATTATTGTGTTCACAGAGAGTGAACCCTATCTTGCAGTAGCAAACACAGCAGGTTTCAGAATATGGGCTCCAGCCCTTGGCAAATAGCATTTGTGTTGATGTTAAGGTCAGGGTATAAAGAGGGCAGTGAACCACCATTCAAGCACTGGTGGCACTCTACGCTTCCTTCCTCATACTCTAGGGCATACTTCCTGTTGCCAGCCAGAGCATTCTTCTCTGTAACTCTAGGATTACCAGAACCTCTAGGAATGGCTAGGTAGAGAGTTTTCTATAGGTTTCCTGAGTTTCTGTGAAAATTAAGCCTCATAGATCTTATAAGAACTGATGAATATGATAACCTCTTTTTAAGACATGCAGCATAAGCCTTAAGAGTAACAGCATACTGGTCTCAAAGGAGACCTGATTGTGTATGCTGAAAGGATGCAAGCACTTTCCCAGCCTTCTCTACTGGGATGCCACAGTGGGAATTCCTTGAGCTTCTGAATTCCCATAGATGGATGCAGCCATTGCCATGTCCACAGAAAGCTCTGCAGTCTCAAGGTTTAGGCAAGGGAGGGGATTGCACAGTGTTATTCCTGCATGGAAATAATTAAGAAAGAAAAGTTAGTTTGGCTGTTTTCTTAAATACCTTCTTGGTGCCTGAATTATGTGAACATATTACTTCAATGAGCTCATCTGAAAGTGTTTTTCTCCTCCTATGTTTCAGAAGGAACATAAAGGGTCAAGGTTCCCTGTATTTATCTCTTACATTCAAATGATCTGTCTTTTCCGTTGCACTGACACCCAAAGTCCATTCTCCTTCTCTCATTTAAATGCCCTAGAAGAGGAATTCCATGGCAGAGACGGAATTCTTCTCAAAGTGTAAGTGCTCCCCTTGCTGGTCTGAAGTGGCAATGACAATTCATCTCTAGAAACTGAGTATTCTGGCCAAGAGGGCTTTGGTTAATAGTAGTTTGTTTGTGGGTTTGTTTGTTTTCTGTTTTTTTTTTTGTATATTTAAAGTTCATAATCTAATGTATCTTGTTCTAATGAAATATAATACAGTAATTTTGCCAACATTCTTCAAAAAACAAGAAGGTAAAAACTTATGAAATATTATACATGAATTTATGATATTTTCATGTCTAGAAAATAGGAAAACATTCTAAATAGTGCTTACTGATGACAGTTTGTTTATCACATCACTGTATCTAAATTTGTTCACAACAAAATGGTCAGGTCTCTATCTGGTGCTTATTCTAATGCATTGTAAAAAATTGCCTGGACCTACGTAATTGCCAGCAAAATTAAAGTGTAAACCTTATTCTCTGAATAATTCTCTTTTTTTAATTTTCATAGAATTTTATTAATGGCATTGAATTTAGCTTATAGCAAATAAGAAGAGACAACTATTTGAGTGAAATTGTGAAAAAAAGGAAGAAATCACAAAACAAGAGGGAGTTGAGATCAATTCATCTGCCAGCTAGATTTGTGTAGTCAGTTCACAAAGTTCATGTTTGATCCGTTTCATTAGCATCTTTTAATACTTGGTAATCTCCATCATCTCATCTGGAAATGCTCACTAAAACAATATAAAAACAAAGAATTCACTACCCCTAAATAGCCAAAAACCAATCATAATATTACAGCTAAAAAGAACACGATATTTATGCAAAATTCCTCCACATCATTATTAGGTCTCTAATTCACCATTGCTTTATCCCCTGTTAAATCCCCTTAGATGGTGAAGCATTTAGATTTACAGTCTGTGATTCCATTGATTCATAGGATGCTGCTGAATGCTTTGGGCTATTTAGTTGAGATTACACTGGATCTGAAAATGCTTTTGGATGGGATAATACTTGAAGAACTACCAAAAGCTTTCTGTCTCATCTATGACTCTCAAAAGCCTTAGAGATGTCTTTGAATTCCTGCAGCTAATATTTAAAACATCAAGTTTTGGAAAATATGCTAATAAGATTACTTCTCTAAAAAATACTCAAAATTGGCTATTACCTTATCAGATCTCTTAAGATTTGATTTATCAAGGAAGATGATAGAAGCACTTAAGGAAGGGGTCCCCAAGTGAAATAAAATGGTATTAATAAAACATAAATTAAGTATTCTAACTTTTTTATGTGTTCTTTTTGGACATTTTATTTATTTACATTTCAGATGTTATCCCCTTTCCCCATTTCCCCTCCCTAGAACCCCCATCCCATTCCCCCTCCTCCTTTTTGTTTTTATACCATTTTAATTACATGCATGCATTAAAGTCAGTTCTAGGCTGAGGGTCTAACAATACAACAGATGCAAATAGTCAAGGAACAAGCAAGACAATAAACAAATAGTCAGAGAACTATAGAACAAGCAAGGCAATAAACCCAATTACGTGAACACTCCCATGATCACTGTCTCTAAGGACTTATCAGAATGACCTGAATAGGTCTCTTATTCCCCTGGGGAATCAACCCCAGCCCCTACTCCCATCCCATATCTCTGAACCCCCTTACTTCCCTACATTTTTAGTCAGTTTTCCTATGTTGTGTAGGCTGCCCTTGAAATCCCAATCCTCCTGCTTCAGCTAGTCAAGTGCTGAGATTACAGACATGAGGCACCATACCTTGCTATCTTTTATCTTATTTCTTAAAAATAAGCCTCAGCTTATTTTAGCATTTTTTGACTTAATGCAAATGAAACTATGCATACACCTAGGGCATTTTTTCACATACTATAATATTTTTAAGTGACTATACATATTAAGAGTTTGTTTCTCTTCTGCAATATTGTTTCTACTCCATATACTGTTCCACAGCTTGATTATAAATTATAAATCAGTTGCCTTGTTTTGACATTTGAGCTATATATAGCATGGGATCATGTCGATATTCCTAAGGAAATCTCTTTGCCAACATGTTCTTTCACTGAAACAAGCAATGGCACAGCTAGAGATGGTTCGTGGTGAGCTGTATAATAGACTGCCTGAGAAACTGCCCAGCGGTGCTGAGGCTTTACATATCCTGGTTCACCCCAGGCATAGACAGAGCTGCTTCTGATGGTTTTTATTTTACATTTTTCCATTTGTATAGCTTTTCTGTATCTGTTCAAGTGATTTGTCTCACATTTCTTGAAAATGAAAAGCTTGGAGGCTGGAGAGATGGCCCAGAAGTTAAAAGTGTTACCTGCTGCTCCAGAGAACCTGAGTTTGGTTCCCAGTAGCTCACAACCACTTGTAATTCCATCTCTGAGGCACCAACTGCTCTCTTCTGGTTCCCACAGAAACCCACAGTTATATATACAAATACACAAACATACACATAAATAGAAAGTAGAGTACATTTTTCATAGAAAAGAAGAAAATGATTGTCTCATCTACTATTGATTAGGGGTTTCCTATATTCTCCCTGAAAGTCCATGATCAGATACATGTATTTTTGCATGTTTTTAATTTATACCATTTTAAATGTTCTTTGATGACCAGAAATGTAAGATTTTATAATAACAATAAATTTTCCTTTTTATGGTTAATTTTTTTTAATGGCCAAAGACATGTTAGAGCTCCGTGTGTATTGGAGTGTAAAGTGCTTGCCTAGCATGCTGAAGATTATATGTCTGGTCCCAGGCATAGCAAAAAGAAAACTGGCTGACAAAAGACTCATTATCAGGACTTGAGTGATATCTCTGCAGCCATGAGGGCTTATATCCCACACTCACATGAGAAGTTGGGTCTAGTGATGGAGGTCTGTAAGGCAAGTATTGGAGAAGGCAGAGACAGCAGGATCTCTAAAACTCACTGGAAAGTCAGCTGATTTGTTCTGTGAGCTGCAGGTTCTAATGAGAGACCTTGTCTTAACAAGCAAGGTGGATGATTCCTGGGGAACAACACCACCTGCGGTTGATCTCTGGCCTCTACATAAATGTATACACACAATAGGCATATACAGAAAAATAGGCACATATGCAAAAATAAATAAATAAAATAAAATAAATAAATAAATAAATAGATAAAATCTAACCTCTATCTATCCAAGATTATGAAGAAGGTATTCTCTTACTTAAGGCTTAGTGATAGTGACTTTTAAATCAGGGATAAAATTATGATCATTTGCAGGCAAGTGAGAGACATGCAGCTGACTGTACAAAGGGTTGTCTCCATACTTCCGGAAACTGCCATTATTCTTAATTTACAAATTCATTCTTAGCCTGTGATCCGTCTCATAAGAAGTAAAAGGAAGTCATAGAAACCCAGATGTTTTAAGACGTTAATGCATTAGGAAAGGTCTGTGTAAGGTTGGAATGTCCTAAGTAGGATAATACGTAGATAGTGATCTCTGAATCGGGAGCAGTTTTATAGCATTGTGCACTGTCCTTGAGCAGCACCTGCAGTTCCAGGAGATACATCATGCAGTTTCCACTCTTTATCCCTTGTTTTTGCAGCAAGAGAATGACAGCAAAATATTACTGTCCTAACACTCTCATTTATCGCATAGGTTGACTTAAATGTGAGAAACTATTACTATGTTTATACAAACTATCAAATACATGTACATACACATCCATCTTTCTGAACATGTTTAGAGATAGATAAAGACCTTTGTCAGCTTTATGAAGATGGAAGCCTCCCATCACTAGAGCATACAGAAAGCTCTGATAGCATTTATTATGGTGATTAGTGCTGATGCATACTCTGGGCTAAAGCTGACACACAGTGGTGAGCAAATGAACAAGTACGCAGCCTTGAAGGATTGATCATCTAACTGGGAAGAAAGATGGTCAAGTGACAGAGAGGCTGTCCCTGGTTTGGTTGATGTTCTGCAGGGATGTTCAAGGGTGTTGAAGGGATGGATGGCAGTGAGCACATATTTGAGAGGTGTCTGCGTAAGCATGACAGATAGTCACAGATTTAGACTAGGAGGGACCCAGCCATGTATCAGATGAACAAAGTATACAAGAGAAGCAATGTAACATTCATAGGTGGTAAAGCGTTGGCAGCTTCTGGATACCAAAGAGACATGGGGTGTTTATATATGGGATGTTTATCTACACTGTAGAGTCCCTAAAGGGAAGTGTATATTTGAAGTGGTGACTATTGGTACATAACCTAAAATTTTCATAATCAACTGTTAGTTTGTGTTAAGAGGGATCTCCAGGATAAAAATTGCATAGAAAGGTTAGGCAGAGGGGAGGGTGCTTAACAAAATCCTCAGTAACATGGTTGAGAGGAAAGGAAAGAACTCCACAAAAGAGTCTAAGAGTCTGTAGGATGGCCTGGCGAGAAGGAAGGTGTGACTAGGACCACAGTGGAGACCTGTACTATTTGGTCAGATGTGTTGACACATTTTCAAAGCTGTTCTGCCTATTCAAACCCAGATTCACACTCATCATCCTCTCCGTGACTTGAATCCTTCAAGTCATTTGTATTTCCAGCCATAGCAAGGGAAAAACAAAGCCTACTAGGCTCTTTCCTTAAAGTCCTCAAATGATACAGCAGTGTGCCTCAAAGCTCACAAGAGGTGTTTAAGTTACATGCCTTGCTCAAAGGCAGTGTTTCTTCATGATTCCCTGGATTAGGCTAGCCAGAAAGGACCCAGCTTTCCTACTCTAGCATAAAGACTTCCTTTGCATGGTCCCTTGGAAGTCCGTAGCCTAATGAGCAGCACCTCTGGCAGCCAGTGAGACCTGGGAATGTAAATGGTATGATTACTTTATACTGGGGAGGCTGGAGCCCACAGAAATACAGCTGCCTTGACAATAAATATGGAGAGCAAAATTCTAGGGCTGGCAACTTGCTGCAAAGTACCATAGCTACAAGCATGAAGTAGCAGGGTTGGGGTGCCTGCTCAGTTTGTAAAGGGCTTGGCATTGTGGAAACATGACTTTGCTCCCCTAGATCCCGTGTTTGCTTGCTTGCTTGCTTGCTTGCTTGCTTGCTTGCTTGCTTGCTTGCTTGCTTGCTTGCTTAATACCTAGAAATGCTGTCTGGACTAGCAATGTCAGGGCTACAGAAGCACAGATACAGAGATCCATGGGCCTCACTAATCAACCAGTCTGCTTTGAAAACTCTAGACCAATGAGAGACACTGTTTCAAAAAATAAGATACAGAGCAGCTAAGGAAAGAGCCAGTGTTCTTTTCTGACCAACACACATACACACACACACACACACACACACACATACACTACACACTCACACAAGCACTCACACATGTGCACACCACAGAGAAAGAGATAGTGAGGGAGAGACAGACAGATAGACACACACAACACAGAGAGAGATTGACTACACATACCACACACACACATACACATTCACACACACATGCATACTCTCACACACACATATACCACAGAGAGAGCCCACACACACTGCACACTTTCTCTTACACACACACACACATACCATATATTCACTCACACTCATACACACTATCACATATACACACACATAAACCACACACTCACACATGTACACACAAACACATACACACATACACATAGACACATGTGCATGTGTACACACAAGCAAGAAATGCAAGGAATCTTAGTAACGTTATTCCTTTTTTAGGTCTGTACAAATGACAATAAAGAAATCCTAGTTTTAAAAGAGACTTAGATAGAAATGAATATTCAAGCTTACTAGATTTTATAGGAAGGAGTTTAAAAACTAAATGTAAGGATGGACAAGTTAGGGAAGGAATCCTTGTTGACCCCACGGTAGACACTGATAAGCAAATGTTTAAAAGGAAGCAATGAAAAACAGGCAGAAGCTGCAAGTGTGGCAAAAACAAGAAAGAAAGGTAATGCAAAGGGAAGAGAATGGCTAGAATCTTGGTGCTTAATACAACTACAAGAAAAATCTAAGAGGTATGAACTAGGGGATGTTTCCACTGGTATTTATAACGTACATGAGAAAACGATTTTCATTTAACCACTGATGGATGTTAATTTTGTGTGTAGAAAGAATCCTCTCTCTTTGTCTCTCTGTCTCTCTATCTCTCTGTCTCTGTCTGTCTGTCTCCATCTCCATCCCCCCCCCAACACACACACACACATGCACATTTGCATGTGTGGGCACTGAAAATTTGTAGATCAGGAAGGTATTTTGTGATCAAGTAATTTGAGGGACTCTTTTACAACAGTAAATAAATTTCTGTTGAGATGGTTGTGGGGAGTTAGTATAAATGGATCCGTACTTTTTTACAAGATTGTCACTCATGTATTGTTATGTTCTCCTACCCCCTGAGGCTAACCTTGACTAGTTCATATCTCCATGGAATTGTAACATAGAATAGAACTAATTTCATCATTTGACTTTTCAATTAGTTTTGTGTGTGTGTGTGTGTGTGTGTGTGTGTGTGTGTGTGTGTGTGTGTATTAACTAAAATTGAAATGTTTGGATGATGGATATGCAATGATGAAGTGGTATGCTCCATTGACTTTAATGACGCACACATGTTCTTGCTGGGTTGTGAAGAATGCCTGGCTGCAGAACTCTAGAATCTGAGTATTTAATATTCTCTAAACTCGCATATTTTATTCATGATAATAGCACAATTAAAACTCTTGAGATTCCTTTGAACACCAATGAAGTTAAAATTTTTTTCATCAACTTTTTCAAGAGAATAACACTACTAAGAGAGTGGCAGCTATTTTTACAGAAAAAAAATTGTCAACAACCAAGTTAATAAATTCACATTAGCCAACACTTTCTCCATGACATTTGTGAAATGCACTTTTCCCTGTTCAAGAAACAATCAGAAACTCACTTTAAATT
Source organism: Rhabdomys pumilio (assembly GCA_030674055.1). Lineage (NCBI taxonomy): Eukaryota > Metazoa > Chordata > Mammalia > Rodentia > Muridae > Rhabdomys > Rhabdomys pumilio. Next base: position 68,109,827 of record JANHMN010000013.1, read on the forward strand.
ATCTAGATTTAAAGTCCCAAATCTAGATGGCTAAAAATTCAAAATGAATCTAATAAAACATACATATATCAAATGTTAAGCAACTAGAAAAACTTGCATGTGGATAGTAATTGCATAAAGCTTTGAAGGAAGATTTTTGCTAATTATCTAAAATCTCAGGCCCTTAAGTCAAATCTTTTCTGGTTGTTTGGATAGTAAATGTGGTCAGCTGCAAGTGTATTTAAATCCCCCGTTATAGACCGAGGTCTGAGTCTCACATCATGATTTTCTTATTTACTTGACTACTCTTTCTAATTTATTCCATGCTAAACAAGTAATCAAATCATCAAAGAATACACAAATTCATAGACGCTATTCAATAAGAGGAAGGCAAATAACTTAATTCATCAATGCAATCAATGTGTGGTGAAGACTTATTGGTGTGTGTGTGTGTGTGTGTGTGTGTGTGTGTGTGTGTGTGTGTAGTCTGCATATGTGCATTTTGATGTCTACATATGTGGAGGCACACATGTGTGCACAGGTATATGTCTACATTGCTGTGTGCTTGCATGTAGAGGCTAACAGGTGTCTTCCTTGATGGCTCTCCATTGCATTTACTGAGACATGGTCTCTCACTTGATTCCATATCTCACCAACTCAGATAGTCTAGCTAGCAGTTTTGCCTGATGGCTTCCAGAATCCTAGGATTACCGGGGTCACTATGCCTGCCCAGCATTTACCACATCATCGTGACACCACACAGACCTCATTACAACATTCACCCTAGCCTTCCAATCTCCTCAGGACTGGAAATTTGGGAACTTTTCAGTAAGAAAAATAAGTTCTCTATATAATTCAGCAGTTTTATCTAAGAGGCAAATTAAGTGTGCACCTACTGTCTTCTCTTGAAAGATTCCTCCCTTTTGATTTCCACACTTACCCTGGGCTCAATCCCTCCCTTCCCCTAGCAGCAAGCTTCTCATATACAGCCCTAAAGTCATCATGACCTGCCTGACTCTGAATTCTTTGAAGCTTGTCACAGCCACACACAGGTAAACGCACTCTGCCAACTTGCAATCATTCTGTGTTCTCCAAGAGAAGGTGCCAAGCTTGAGAGGCGGCATCCACAAAGCTTCCCTAAGTTCTGTGATTTGTGGGCAGCTCCCAGTGATCTGTGATCTTGCTGCATTACTTACTAAAAGCAAAATTGGTTGGAATTTAATTATTCAATGACCTTTCAACTGTTCCAGATTAGGGGTGGGGGATACTAGTGCAGATTTCTTTTGTGTTATTCCTTCCCATACCCATCCTTAACCACCAACTCCGGCTTCGTTGTATCCATGTGCATAATAAGCACACAGAGAGTAAATATGGACAGTACTCACACCTGTGTCCTTCCCTGTCCCAAACAACCTTCATCTTATGCCACAGCACTTGAAGCTGGATCGCTTTCATGTGCTGGATATCACAAGCCCTGGATTTTGGAGTTGTATCAGGCTGAGTCCCATGTTATGGGTAAATGTCTGAATAAGCTCTTTTTTAACCTCTAAATCTTGAATTCTTTATAAAATGATTGTATATTAAAAGTTACTACATTACAAGGAGTTAATATGTGTGCAGTGTTAAAATTAAATGTGGACTGTGATTATGAGGTTTTTTTTTTTTTCATTATCTTATGTCCTGTATTACTGTATTTTTCAGTCAATATCTTTATACTACTAACTATTCAAAAGACCTAGAAGCAAATGTCTGTAGTTTTGAGCTCTCCTCCTTTCTAGCTTCCTCTGGGCCAAGAGAGTGTAGCCTTGGCTATATGTTTAAAATTCTCCTGAGCCCCTTACAATGTATACACTCCTTGTTCTAACCTCAAAAGCCCTGATGCTCAGCAGACATGTTGTTCCTCATCTACTGCCAGCCCACTACTGAGCTACAATATATTCATGCTGATCCTCTTCTCTCTCCAAACCTGTCTGACCAGATTCTGCAGTTGGCATCCTAAGACACTAGTGAGAGCCCCGTCAGGACAGTCACAATCAGATAGTCTGGTGTAGATTGCCTTGGACAGTATTGTCAATATCGTGTAGATGCAGATTCATGAGCATCTACATGAGTTCGGTAGGGACTCTTCTTCATGGCATCCTCAGTCGACTCCATATAACAAGTATGTTTAATTTTCATTCCATTACCCTCCAAAGTCTAAGACCAAGTAAAGAGATGTACTCACAGAATACATACCACATATCAGAAATTTATCAGGCTTTCTGGAGATATACTCAGTCCACTACTGAACTATAATATATTCATTTTGACTCTCTTCTCTCTCCAAACCCGTCTGACCACAGATTCTGCAGTTAGCATCATAAGACACTAGTGAGAGCCCCAGTCAGGACAGTCACAACCAGATACTCTGATGTAGATAGTATTACCAATACCATGTAGATGTAGATTCATGAGCATCTACGTTCTTTCTAGAATATTGTAGTTATAAGTCAAAGAGAAGGAAATTCACTAAATCTAACCCTCAAACAGATGGTGACTTGAGAAGTTCCATTAATTCAAAGGTCTGTGTTCTTTCATTATCTCTGTCTTCTGTGCAGAGGACACTGCAGAATAGACTTGTTGATCCAAGCTGAAATCCATGGTAAAGTGTGGTCCAGGACTGTGGGAAGTGAAATGGTCTCTAAGTTTCTTTTCAATATTAAAATCATGAAGTATATGACTAAGTTAATGTTACACTTATGCATGGAGCACAACAAAATTCTAACTGCACTATCTAAGGGCTCCTTTCTTCCTCAAGTCCTTGTTATTTGGAGCAGAAATTCCTGTATAGCAGAAAGATGTACCTCTGCATGCTAGAGACAAAAGACAAAGGGCAGGGCAAGAGAGATGAAAAGAAACTTTGTGTGCCATTCTTTTTGTGTCTGCCTTGCATTTTCAGTGTTTTTAAGGAAAGAACAAACACATGAAACTAGAACCAATCACAAGAACCCATGTCTTGAGATTGAAAACCCATGAATGACTCTATATTTTAGTTAATTTAGGAAGTGAAATATTGTGAAACACCTCTCTGAACTTAGCACTGTGCTACATGCTAAATGAATGAGAAAGAAATATCAAAGTGTATACACACACACACACACACACACACACACACACACACACCAGATACAGGAAAGCTAGTTAAGGACAGGGAATGAGCATTTGTCACCTGACCCTGCAAGATACTCATTGGATATTGGACATTAGGTTTTTGTTTACTTCCTTCCTTCTTTGTTATCTTTTCATTTCTACAATTAATGCTTTCTTATCTTACTAAAATATGTATTCAAAATGCATCATTTCAAAACCAAAATACATATATTATAGAGAGTAGCAGATTAGATCAATAGCTACACTTGAATTGATTGGGTTTAACATAGCACTTTCAAAAGGCATTAGGTTTGAATGGGTTCACAATGTATATAATGTATATGTGATCTATTCTATTTCCTAATTAATTGATTGCTGTTACAAGTCCTTTAAAGAACCTCTTGACCACTCTAGAAGTACTTATGCAGCCATGATAATTCTCTGAAATAACTATTTCCTACCTCCTCAAGTTTGAATAGCTCAAACTATCTTTTCCTGTGCTCTGAGTCTTCCTGTGGACTTGCTAAAATGGGTTACTCAATCTTTATCTTTGGTCTTCATCCCCTCCTAGAGGCTTATTTCAATAGTTACTCATACTATTAAGAGAGAGAGAAAGAGAAAGAGAGAGAGATAGATGAATGAGAGTAGAAAGTGGATAGATAGATAGATGATAGATAGATAGATGATAGATAGATAGATAGATAGATAGATAGATAGATAGATACATAGATACATAGATACATAGATACATAGATACATAGATA
>JANHMN010000013.1:68113708-68126472 GCA_030674055.1 Rhabdomys pumilio
ATAGATACATAGATACATAGATACATAGATACATAGATACATAGATAGATACATAGATAGATGAATAATAGATTTCAGAGAATGATAGATAATAGATATAGATGATAGATAGATGATAAGCAAATGATGATAAAGACTGACCTATAAACAAGAGAGATGAAAGAGAGCAGGTGGTATTAAAGAGCAGAAAGACAGCGAAAGAATAGATCCAAACTAATAACGACCTCCTTGAATCTTGTGTTCCCTCAAAACACACCTGTCTGTCTTATGCATGAATATTAAGTCTACATCCTCTCTTCTCCTCCTGCCTCATTCCCTGTTTACTCCAGGCTTGCTCTGTCCTCACCCTACTCCATTAATTCAGATCTTTGTATTTTACGTTGTAAGGGGACTTGATGGTCCGTATGACTCATTACCCTGTCCTTCTTGAAGAATAAAGCTTCTTCCTGCATCTCTACCTGTTCCTTCTCCAAACTTTCAAGATTCTATCTTCATGTGTCTGAATGTTTCCTACACATTAAATTCCTGGTTTAGCCCTAACTCTATGTTGTTTTTTTATCTTTGCTCTTCTAGAAGATACCATTCACTACTCTAGACTGTCTTAAGACGCACATGTTATCAACTCCCTATTGATATGAAGCTACTATACTCATTCCCCAGAAGCCTGCTCTTCTTCCATCTCTAGGCTCCATTTCAGTCATCCATTTGCTCTGCCATGAACACTGAGCTTGTCTTTCCTAGTTCACACATTTAATTGTCAAGCCCTAAACCCATATTGCCATCAAAATGCCTGTTCCTTTCTGTCCTTCTCCTCCCACCATAACCTCTCCCTATCCTTACCTACAGCATCCTCACTGTTGCCCAAGCCTCCACTCTAGCTCCCCTAAATCTCAGTATCCATATTCTAGCCAGAATGAATGTCACCAGCAAATATCTGAGTGCAGCGTTCCACAGCAAAAACATTCTAGAGACTTCCTATTGGCTTTAGAAGACAATACAATTTCTTCTCATGGTCATTGATGATCCATCTCCCCACTCACCAGTCTTACCCCACAGACTGTGCCTCCGAGGAGACCCATTTAGTTCTCTGCTGCACTTGGCTCCTAGCAGCAGCTGGAGAAGGAGAGACTACCTGGCCACATTAGATTTTATTCTTGAATTCCTCTCCCTTCCTCAGCTCTTCTTCCCTACGTCCAAACTTTGCAGCAGAGTTCAGATTAAAGATCACCTCCTCAGAGAACTCAGTAAGCTTCCCATCCACTCTAATTTAGAACTGAGCACTCTGTTCAGTGCTGTGCGACTACGCCTGCGCCTGGACTCTTAGATCCACAGTTACAGTGTAGTCACAAAATTACTGGGTAACTTTCACAGATCTTTCTAAGCAGATTATGTTCACCTCTGACTGCTCACCAACTTGTGCACTTCCTTATTCATAGTAAGTAAAAAACAAAAACTGTTAATTTAATAGAGGGAGGGTTAACACTTCTTTTTCTCTCTTCTAGTTGCTTCTTTGTAGCCCCTTCAGGCTCACCTTTCATAGGTCTTCCCTCTTGTCTAGAAAAAAAGCTTTGCCTGAAAAGTGAAAATAGCTTTTGTTTTGTGTGGCCCCTAGTCATAGTTTTTGGTCTCTCTTGATTTTTGCCTTCTACTTTTTAAATCTACACACAGAGACCAAGGTTTATAAAACAATTAATATGTTCTATGATCCTCCCATAGCTTCTTGAAGAATGTAGCAGGTCTCACAAGCCACACTTTCTCAGACTGACTATAGTGAGCAATGTCATGTCCACATTTATCCTTCATTTTGACAGATATGAAGAGCAAGAATTTGGCAGTCAATGCTGTGGCTGCAAACTTTGATCTCACTCATCCAACTTTATTCAGTTCTACTCCAAACATGTTTTGATTCAAGTATAAAAGTCAGTGAAAACACATAGTCCAAGATTCAAATTCAAAATGTTTCATCTGCGAAATACAAAAATTAACACTGTTTTCTGGAACACACACACGAGCCAAGAAAGTGTTGGTCTATTCAAAGAACAAAGATGGGTTAGAGATTTTATTAGTGAAGAGAGACATTGTGGAGCTCATTTTCAGGGGCAGCTGATTGGTACCTTAGCACTTTGCAGAAAGTATCAAGCCCTGCTATTGTAAAGCTGATCTTCTAATTGCATCAGGTTGTTTCATTGCCATTACTAGATGGCTTAGTCAGAGCCGATCTTTTCTCTAATTTACCTGGTGGGCAGTTCTTAAGGTGGGCAGGTACTTAGGCTCTGAGTACTATGCCCTATGTTCTCTCTGCTCAATCTTAGCTGGGTATGAAAGGAATTTGCACAATTAGTTTTCTCACTAGGAAGCTAAATAGACATCTAGACTCTTTTTCCCATAGTTCAACATTTATAATCATTCTTGAAAAGAAGTAGATGTATACATGCATTCTCATTTAGGTTTTACAATCATAATTATAGACTCCCTGCCATGTCCAGACCCTTCTGCATAACTGACTGTGTAGAGGACAGTATGCACATACCAGGGAGAGGAAGCAGAGTTAGAAAACTGGCATTCTGCATAGAAGAATGCAAAGGCAATAGGCCTGGGCACAGATACAACACAAGCTGTTGCCTCCGGAACACTGCGCTTTGCTACTTTGTTGCCTTGCTCAAATTGGGCTAAATACACAAATGCAGACATGTAGCTGTGACATATAGCCAAAGATTCATTTACTCGCTTAGTCATCAAAACATGTTTTATAAAATGTCAACTGCATGACAGGTGTTATCTATTTAATAGAAAATATCCAAAAATTATCTTTTGTTCAATTCATACCATCCTCTGAGTGAATCACTGTGTATTTAAATAGACACACATGCTTGTAGATATACACAGTGGGGACTGGAACATTAAAGCACCCAGTGCCCTCTGTCTCATTTCTGAACCATGTTGATATTATTATAACAGACTTGCCAAGTCTGCCTAATCACCTGCTCTCTGTTTATCAGTAGCAAAGCTGCCTAAGTAACTTGATTCTGTTGGCTCTGACTTGATCATACCATGGAATTGCACTGTTCTATGATGCGTGCGCGTGCGTGCGTGTGTGTGTGTGTGTGTGTGTGTGTGTGTGTGTGTGTGTGATGCATGTGAAGGACAGAAGGAAACCTTAAGTGTCACTTCTCAGGTTCCATTCATATCACTTTGAAACAGGGGTCCTCACTGGTCTGGAATTCACCAAATCAGCTAGGCTGGGTGATCAACAAGCCCTAGGAATCCACCTGTCTCTCCATGATGAGTAATTGTAATCCATAGGATTACAATTGCTTGCCATTGGGTCTACCATTTGCACAAGAGATCATCTCCTCTCGTATGTAAGACAAACACTTTACCAAGTGGCCCATCTTCTTACCCCTCTGTGCAGTCAGCATGACATAAGTCACGTTAATAATAAACAGAAACCACTTCTAAAAATTACAGTGATCCCAGGAAGACTGAGATGCAACCACATGAGCTGTTTGAACCCAAAGTGGTGTAGAAAGACAGAGGGAATTGCAGATATGTCGATGAAAGAACAAAGCTGTAATAGGAAATGACAAAAAAAGTTTTCCAAAGGGAACATTAGAACAGTAAGTGTGACAAAGACGTCACAAAGATATAACAGTCTCTGTATACTTTGACTGCAGTTAAAATCGGATGAATAAGAGGGAAATGACTAAACAGCACAGAACTGCAATAGCTGTATGTCTGGGAAAACTAATCAAACTCTAGTCAAGACCCATTGGTGGACATTGCCTGGAGGGTGAAAGAATTCAGTTGCCTCAAGTTCATTGGAGTTGATCATTTCCTGTGATTATGACATACTGTCTCCAACCTCAGGCACAAATTTTAGCATTAGCCCCTGAGCAAATGAATGAGGAAACTTAATGAAGACTGCCCAGCCCTGTTTTTCTTCCTCCGAGCACTGGCTGCTGTTCTGCATAAGTTCTAATTGAAAACCACTTCCTTCAACCTCACACTAATCAGGCTCTCTTTTGATGAGGTCTATAAACAAGAGAGAGAAACAAGACCAGGACTGGATAATAAGTGGAAATGGGGAAAGTGATAAAGTATTGGAAACCAAAATTCTGATGAAAAAATAGAGTCAGCTACAAAAATAATGTAGTGGACATCTCAATTGATGTGTGCTGCTAACTTCATGGTCACTAAGGTGCTTCTGCCCCAGATGCCATCAAGGAACTCAGCATACTTCCATGAGTATCAGCATCTCCAGAACAGACATTTTCCAACACTGAGGCTGACTGATGAAAGTCTCCTGCCTCAGTTTCCTCATTGGTGAAAATGAGAAAGTGTTGGTGCTGAACAAGGCAATGCAGCAGCTGAGGGTGCAAAATGCTCTTCCAGCAAACCTGAGTTATAGTCCCAGCACCCATATCAAGTGTCTCATGACCATCTGTAACTCCAGCTCCGGTGCATTTAATGACTTGAAATTTGTTTCCCATTTTCCTTTCTTTCACAGAAAACTGGCTAAATATGCTATTGTAAAATGCATTGAATGTTCAAGTTAAGCTCTTAGGAACTTTGGTTCTAACATGAATATGAAAACAGCATCAATTTAAGATAAACATGGTTCATGAGGTCCACAATCCACATAAGGTCATCATTAAGACTGTGCCTCAAATGAGAGATTGCTTCCACCAAATGGATCTACTTCTTTTGGACCTTTGAGATGGTGTCACGTCATGCAGCCCAGGCTAAATTCATAGTCCTACTGTTTCAGTTTCCCAAGTGCTTGGGTCACAAATATCCACCACTGCCCCAAGGTTATTAGACATACTTTTAAATGTAGAAGAAACTACATAAAGTTGACATACAACTTACTGGATTACGCATTTTAATTGCTTTTATTTCTTAAGTCCTAGACAAACATTGACAAATTACTAAGAGCTTTGCTTTTAATATCTCACTTTGTCACAACACATTTTTATTACTATTATTTCTGTTATATATTATTCCTCTTATACATATAGAGTTGAAGTTTAAAGGCCTTATATAATATTTCCCATGCCACACATTACTAAACCAGTAATGAAGCCTAAATATTTATCATTGTAAAGACTTCACTTCTAGCTAGGGCATGAGACTTACTTATGGGAAGTGATCAGAGGCTTCATAGAAATGGTAACTGGAAAAGATTACAGAACAGAATACTATCCTTCATATCTGTTTATTGTTTTAAATGCCAAATTAAAAATGTCAGAAATTCACTTATTAATACAGATTTACATCAGAATCAGGTAATTCTGATTGATTGCATTCCAAAATTGTTTATTGTATAATACTATCACTGAGAAATCCTGTCCTGTAAGAGACTAGAGATTTTTTTCCAATTATAAGTGAATTTCTGAAGAAAACATTAATTTGTAGTTATGATGTCCACTGCAAAAGCTCTCTTGTCTGCCTAATTGAAATTAATTGATTATAAATTAGATTCTTTGTCCCGGGATGGTCACATCTGCACTAGAAAGAGAAAATGGTAGATAGAACAAAGTCACTGGAAAAGAGATTTTGAAATTGGACCTTGTCACTAGGGGGCACTTAGAGACATAAAATCAGCACTGCCAGGAAAAAAAGAAAAGGAAAACCTACTTTGTGAAATAAACCCTTGGTGGCATAAGTATCTGCAAGAGAAGGAAAATTCAGGGCACCTTCACCACTATTTTTAGGTGCTAATGCTTTAGAGAAAAGGCCAAGTAAAATCAGCACAGGGTAGAGACTGGAAATTCTGTCTTCCCCACTCCTTCCCACAGAAAACAGTGCTAGACAGTGGCCCTTACTTCTCTGCTTTCAATATTTGTGGAGTTGTAATGTGGGCTTCTATTCTGGTTCTTGAGTTTTTATTGAGGAGAGGATATTTGTTGGTGAGTGAAGTGATTCTTTTGTTTCTCTTTTAAACATTCATATTCCTATTTTTTGAAGAAATCAATAAAATGTGTTTGTAGGATGTTTCTCTAAGTGTGATGGCAACAGACAGATGTGTAACCTGAGGCAAGAGGAGATAAGGTCTTACCCCATCAAGTATATGGGGAGAAAACGGGAGCAACCTAGACAGCATCTAAAAGGAGAGGAAGTGGAAAACCAGACTCCCTGCTGTGTGTCCAAAGCTGAGAAGCTCACAATGCAAGAAGAAAGCAGGCACACTGAAGGGGAAAAGGTTTGCAAAACGGGCTTATTTTGGCCCATAAGCAGTCTGGTTGATGTCTTTCCCAAGCCCAATATTTCTTGTCATATGAAGTAATTGTGCTATATTTGCAGGCTATGGGATATCAGAAATGCCTCCTAGCAAAGATGGGAGACCTTCAATTGCCCTATTCCTTAACATGAGGGGATCTTCCTGCTTGACGTACCCTATCTGCAGAAATTACCCTGCAGTTATAATTAAGAAAATAATTGCAAGTACAATTTACCAGGTCCATGCCCATCATCTCATCCTGTAAATTGAAACAGAGAAAGCTTCACTGCACCTCACCCAGCGACCTAGTTAGCAGCTCTAGGCAAACCTCCCAGGAGCACAGATCTTGGTCCTCCGGAATAATGAAATGATGGTCGGGGACTGGGAATCATGAATTGGATTCCTTGTTCCTCTGACTCACCATGTGGTCATAGAGAAATCTACACATCATCAGTTATTCTGGTAGGAAAATGATTAGGATAATTACCATGCACATTACTCTAGAGCTTTGGTTTCAATAAGCCACTTGTCTGGTCTGCCCTTAGCCTTTCAAGATAATGTGTTGCTCACACAAGCAACAAACCTTATTTTAAATGCCAACCCTACAAAATTATTATTCTATTATTCTTTCTAAGAGAATTTAAATTTAATATTACTTACATAAAGGTACATCAAACCACAACATGTAAGCTTGTGTGGTTGTTTCATAATAAAGAGGTAAATTCATTTTAATCTCAATGTCTTGACTTTATAAATGATTTTATCTTTCTGTAGTTTTAATATTGATTTCTCTCACTTGAAAGACTGATCTAACCTCCTAACTTATATATGCGCACACAGAACTGCTGCTCCAACAGTACATGATCTCCTAACATTTCCATGGTTATAACACACTTTTTATGTTTCTCATTAATTTTGCATAAAACCATCTTCAAGTTATGATCGAGTAAAAGCAATATTCTCTCATCAGAAGCTATTCTTCACTGAATTATGATCCTTCTCAAACTTACAACATGCTCTGTGGTACTGTCTCATAATGAAATCCAGCATCTACAAGCTTTGGCCACTGACAAAATCATAAAAGTATACAACTGTTATTCTACAGTGTGCCATGATTCTAAGTTGTATTAGCCAGCTCTAAGGTATACTAAGTATATTTTCAATGATAATGTTTTCACTCTACCTGGTAATCTGAAGGGTAATTTTATGGTGTTTCTAGATCATATTCATTTTCAAACCTTTGGCAATGCCCAAACAGTCCATAATTAAAAAGAGTTCAGTTTTGTGGCCAGAACCTGTACATGGACTGGTCAAATGAGGTCATTATGACTTGGGAAGTTATATATACAACTAATTTCCTCAAGATACAAAAAACAGTATACTCTAACTCCCAATGTCATTTTTAAACAAACCTCTGAAATTTTCTATTTATTCTACTAAATTTAAAATTAAATGTTGAGTTTTATCTCATTAAACATTTAATTGCCTTTAGAAATAGATTTTATCAGACCCAGCAAAGTCAGTTTCAATGATTGGACTGAAAATCTAATATCTTACTTGCAACTCAAGTTATCAGAATACACACAACAGTGGTGGGTTTTGCTTTAGAAAATAAATTATTATGTTATAGGCTAAATCCTGCCAGAATTGATTTTGGAAACCCAAGGTTGAATATTTTGGATAGTATAGTTTACTATTGTATTGAACAGGCAAATAGTATTTTTATTAAAATAAAATGTAATAAAAATGGTTTCAATAAATTGTTCTACTGATACTTATTACCTGTTCTGTGGCTCAGAGCCATAAATCGATGCTGTATCTGAAGTGTAAGCCAACAGCATTCTGTATCGATGTGATAAGAGCATTTTCAAAGCTTGTCGCGCAATCTCATTATTGTGATCAGTTATTACTTCTCTTCACAAAAAAAAGTTGTCCATCTTAATTATTGAGAAGCTGATTTTTATTATCTAGCTCCCTTTCAAAAGTTACTTTGTTTTTTTTTCAAATGTAGCAGTAGCCATAATTACAACTTTAAACCTGCAGAGAAATCCCACAAATATGATTGGTGAGTACCATTCCTGTCTGAGCCAATGGATAAGGTGTGTTCCCACATGCTCATCATGGGGTTCCAGCCTCGATAGAGAAGTACTTCCCATTTGTTATGAATGGAAAAGACCTATATTTAAAAAAACATAATTATATTGAGATACAATAGTCTCTCAGGGGGTTTCAGTTACTTTTCTCATTGCTGCAAGAAAACATGACAAAAGCTACTTAAGAAAGAATTTATTTTGACCCATAGATTCTGCTGTTTTTCTCCAATAAATAACACAGAGTAAAATTAATAAAATTAGGTATGGTTTGGGTTCCTCTAAATACCCAAAGCTAAGATATCTGTCCTCTGGTTATACACATGCATATATACTGGCACACATCCACACACTGCAAATATCCACACAGTGGAAAAGGATAAGAGAGTGGATGAGGCAGAAACTCAAAGAGATATTTAACTTGACTTCACTGCACCTAGCCTGTCTTGGACATTGTGTCCAGTATCTTGCACCTTTGGGGCAGCAATTCTCCTACCAGCATGGTCGCCTCTCTTATTTACAGAGTCTAGTATGTCACTTGCAGAATTATCACTACCCTAACTGTTAAGCATTGGCAAGAGCTGACCTTTTTCCGTATTTCACTATTAGGGTCTAAAGCCATCCATAAAAAGGAGTCATATTTATAGAGTACAAGTTACAGAAGCCTCAGCATAGTAAAGAGATGTTTCTCAGATTATCTCCAAGGCTGGCCTTGCAGAATCTTGAATGGACAGAATGGGTTGCTGCATACCAGAGAATGCACTACTGAGCAAAGCATGATGGGACTCAGACTAGATCAGACTTTGTCCTGACTTATAAGATGTATGACCAATGAAGAGAGATTCCAGTTTTATCTTCAAAAGGACTTTTTAGGTTAAGTTCTTATTACTAACAAATACCAGACCTTCTGCTGGAGAGGTAGCTCAGTGGTTAAGAGCTATTGCTGCTCTTCCCAGCACCCACATCAACTGCATCACAGCTGCCCTTAACTAAAGTTCCAGGGAACCCAATGCCCTCTTCTGGCCTCCTTGGGCATCTGCATGCATATGTCAGGCACACACACACACACACACACACACACACACACACACACACACATATACACACACACCATAAATAAAAAAATCTAAAATTAAAACAGTTCTTTGATAATTTTTGGATTTTCTGTCCTTCCTTCAAAAGGAACTCAAAATTCCAAAGGAAATAAAGAAAAATACATCTAAATTCAATACTGGCCAAGCAAAAATTAAAAGACTATACTAATATACATCGTAAGCCATTTTAAAAATTTACATAGTGAAGCAACCTTTGTCTTCAGATTCCTGGTATTAAAGTCTGTTGAATGGATTTATCCTAGAAACTTAATCTCAATTTTAAGGTTGTTAATTTTTTTTCTGAAATTGATTTTTAAGACATTTGCATATTTTTTGTGTATCCTTACACATGTAAAAAAATGAACTTGAATCTGAAATGTGTAGGCTAGACTAGTATCAATTGTAGCAAATGACACCACACTTAGCAACTAAAAACAGATTAGTTCCTAGTCGTAGCATCTGGATCTACAGAGTGTAAGAAAATGAAAACGTATCTAAATAAACGTCCCCCTAAATTAATACTACCTAAGACTTTGACTTGTAAAATTTGTACAGGAAAATCCACAGGGAGGCCCCTTTAAATCTTGTGGTTCATTTCTTCCCTGGCTCCTTTCACTTACTGCTTCATACACTCCTGGTCCTTTCCATTTTCTTGGATGAATTCATCCTGTGATATAGCAAATACTCCATCTAATACCCCAATTCAAGATCTGACAGCAAGCTACAAAAATTCTCTACAAGAATTTCAAAATAATTTTACCATCAGTTTTGCACCCCCTGAAGATTAAACAAAGGACTGTGACTGAAGTAGACCCTTGAAGTGGATTTGCTTGAACTCCTGCCTGGGAAAGTAAGCAAACTAGTTGCTATAGTCTGGATCTTAAAGATGTTAGGATCTCATCTCAGGCTGTCCTTCCTTCCTCTCTCTGCTTCTTGGATGCCATACAGAGATAGAGCCCTTCTGCCATGTTGTGGGATTCCAACAAGCCCCAAAGCAGTGGCATGTACCAGCTACGATCTCTGGAACCTTAAGCCAAAAATGCCTCCCTCCTTGTGGTTGTCTTTTACAAGTAGCTGCACTGGGCTCAGAAATAACAATAGTGAATTAGAAATCAGAAATAGCAATAGTGACTAAGAAACCATCAGTTCAGACTGTCAGTGGTTTCAAAATCCTTAAAATAAAAAGTCATACCTTCGTTTTTCTAAAATCCACTGTGTTCAGGCTCCTGCTACCACTTTCCCAAACAAGACTCCTACATGTCTTCATGCTTCTAAGTCCTAGTTTTGAGTTCAAGGCAGAGGCTCTGATGGCAGGGTTCAGTGCTCCCTAGCCTGCCTGATCATCATGGATTCTGGGAAAATAAGAGTCTTAAGAAATAGGCTCTGCTTCAGTAACTGTGAGTCTTCCACGTAGGAGGAATGGGTGAGACACAAATGTGAAAATATGAGACTTGGTACCCACCTCTCACTGGGCTGTTCTGCCATCCCTAATCCCACTTTCCCTCCCAACTGCTACCCCTGCTTGGCCTGTGAAGTAACGATCTACAGAGAAAAATAAAACCTGCATTTCTTGTACATTCTTTTTGAAAACCCATCAGCTTGAGCCAAAGTTCTCCTCAGAACCAGAACCAAAAGGACATAAACACATGAATATCTGAAAATACATATACAGACATTTACATATACAGGAAGAGTGTTGTATCTGAAAAAGAATCATTGGCTATCAACAAGGTGGAGCCAGATAAGTAGGTGGAATGATCTAGTTCAAGGAGCTAGAAGCCTCAAGAGCAAGAATGTTAATGAAGTGACTTGCATTTTGAGGCCAAAGGCCAGAGAGTCCCCAGAGGGTTAGTAGAACAAGTGCCACTCAAGCAAAGCTGGGATCTGACATCCAAAGGCAGCAGGTGGAGACACGCCCCACAGTGAAAAGAACATCCAGATAGCTCTTCCTTTCCTTCCATTTATCTTTGGTGTTTATCTCCCAACTCACACTACAGAAGATCGACCCTCTCCATTCATTGATCCCTATGCTAGCTATCTCTAGAAACTCACATGCAGACACCTGAAACATAGCACAGAGGGTGTCACCAAGGAAACATTCAATCCAAACTTCCACCAACCCCACTTCCATTCCATCAAAGACTGCTGCCTATGCCAGTGCCACACTACATCAGTCTGCTCTCAGTTCTCATCGTGACCATCAGAAACATTCCACACAACTGATCGCATTCTATACGCTTGATTCCTGCCCTCACAGAAGTCTTCACTTGATGTACAAGAAACCACACCTCAGCGCTCACTGGCAGAGGCCTCTCAGAGTTCTTGCTTCTTCCTCCAGTCCATCTAGTTTGCTAGTTCTGCGATAGCTCGGTGCTTTTGTCCACTCTTCGCCTTGTGTCATGGTAACTGCACCGGTTTCATAAGGACTTCTCTAGATCTCAGGTTTGTAAGTCCAACTGCTTACTTGACTTTGTCATGAATATTCCAAGCAGTGAACCAGTCTAAACTAGACTTATTTCTAATTTTTCCTTCAGTGGCTCCACATCGTGTCTGCTGGTACACTATGGATAGTTCTTAGCATCAGTATTTGATGACCAAGTGTGTGTCTGAGCAGATGGAAAAGGAGGTGCTGGTGTGGAGGCCAAGCTTTGACCCTGACTAGTTGTTGGCTTTCCCAATGTGTTTACCCCATGGCCTCTCTCCACTAGTGTGAAAGTTCCTCTAGTTTGATGTCCTTGTCAAGTGACATGCTGTGCTCTGGAATTGTCTGTTTATCTGTCACTGCTGCTCATCTATAAAGACTCAAGACTCCCAAAGATTCATAAGGTGAAGACACAGTATGTGTTCAATCCAATTTTTTAATAAGTTACTTTTGATTCAGTTTTCTCCTTGAACAGCTGCCATAGTATGGGGTGGGACCTGTATAGCTTTTTAGAAAACAAACATTTACATGTAGTGTAGAGTGAAAAATTATAAAGACCATTTTATAAAATATATACAGGCTCTGTAGATTCCTTCTCCCTAACCTGAGTAGCTGAAGCCGCAGCCTACAGTTAATCAGTTAACAAAGAATTCAGAGTTACAGGACAAAGAGCTGCTGAGTCATCTGAGGAATAGGCCGGATACGAGAGACAAACATCCGCCTGCAGGAACTACACCCTCCCCCACCTCCCCCATGGACCGGTTCAACCTACTGATGTTCAAGAATCGGAAAACAACCAATCGTGTGCACCCGCGCAAAAGTTTCTCCCAATCATGTGCACCCGCGCGAAAACTTCTCCTTTTCCCCACCCCAAGCTTATATTTACCCTAAATCCCGGAGCCACGGGGCCGATACCTCTGTCTCCTACACTGAGACAC
>JANHMN010000013.1:68133211-68144900 GCA_030674055.1 Rhabdomys pumilio
GGTCAGGGGAGTCTTTGAGACTCATCAAGTCTGAGTAATTTCTCGGGCCTGCTCTCCTGCCTGCTTCTGAAAATGAGGCTCATTTTGAATTCTCTAAGGAGTGCAAGAATGCTCTTGTTCTCCTGATGAGTGCAACGTGGTTGGGGAGGGGGAGAGGTCTCTTGTTTAACTTATTAAGGTAACCTGTAACCATGCCCTAGTGACTTCAGCTCCATATGCCCTTTGAAAATTCTCTAATGAAGGCCGGATACCCTGCACATGGATGCCCTCCATTGGAATGGGAGTCAGACTGCTCGTGGGAATGTTTACTGCTTGGCGTCAGTGTAATTTTACCCCCAATCTAATAAAAGAACATGACTCTTGTTAAGCATATTTTTGCAGATTTCTTTACTGCTGTGTACATGGTGTTGGTATATTACTTGGCAATATAAAGAGAAATAGTTTTACTATTGGATGAGGAAGGAACATTTTATGTCCCTAAACAAATAGTTCTTAGACCTCAGCTGGCAGTGATACCGTCGCCACCCTCGTTACTGGTGACTACCTTCTACGTTCAGGAGGTATCTTTAAATCCATAGTACTTTTTTTTCCAAATGACCTTTGAAAATGATTTCCAATAACTTTAGCCAATTTTGAGCTCAAGGCTTGGTAGAGAAAGGTCACTCTGCATTTAGACAAAGTGCAGATGGATTTGTGCTCCCCACAGCAAGCCCTGGCTTGAGGACTTACTATTGTATTTGACCCCATCTTCTTCCCAAGCCAGACATTTAAAAAGTTTCCATCTGGGCTTTGTTTAAACTTCTTGTATACTCATCATGGAAGTATGTGTTAGTAAATAATTTCTTCTTGTTCTACAGATGCAAATTGTCCTTAATGGTGCTAGACAAGAGGTAGAATATGCATTAAACTTCATATGAGGCAATTCTAGGGTGTCCACCTTACCAGCTGTATAAATTTGAACAATGGCAACCCCTTACTGCCTTCTCATTCCTTCCTCCAAATTCCTTACTATGGGGTAAGAGAAAGAAGCCACACACAGCTGAAGCCTCTGTGTAAACACACTTGCTATGGCTACACCAGGCAACTTGAAGAGGTTGCTTTTGTTTTGTTTCCCTTAAGAACCATCAGTCAGATGACTGGTGCTACTGTGAGAGCATCTTGTGGGCAATGTCATGTTCTTGCCACTTAGTATCCTGTCCTCACAGCTTCCCACCCCACACAGCGTTTACAGGTGAGCCACAGTGGAGCTCTGTGATCTGTGAGAGTCGTCTATGTCAGAGAAGGACTTCAAAGCTATTCCACAGACTCATTTTTCACATCTGAATGGGCTTTAAGATCACTATCAGATCAAGGAAGGAGGCCTCTCTCTCTCCTTCCAAACCCCAGTCTCTCAGTTGCCCAGATGAAAGTAGGCTTCCATCCTACTGCCTGGCACACTATGACCTGGGATAGAGGCTCAGCTGATCACCAGCTGATGGCCAGAAGACCAGCGTTCACATCCTTTTTTGCCTTTTACAAGTTTGGGAGCTTGAAACTAACTCACGTATCCCCCAAATTTGATCTTTTATGTGAACGGGATGAATTAGTAGAATTGATTTTGTAAATTCAGTAAGATGGAGCACAGCCTGAAGCACAACACCTTTTCTGAATAACTAACTGTTTTGGGGCCTAATTCCTCAGGGAGTCAGACGACCACAGTTTTCTCTGATACTCATCCCAAAGATGGGGTTTGACTGATCTCTATCTGCCCCGAGAATGTGCCAAAGGGAAATAATTTCTTGTATTGAGTGTAGCAGCTAAAAATGTTGAATGGCTTTCTCTTAGTATTCAGTTGATTCCTTGTTCATTCCTACTAGCTAGCATAGGTTTGAGGTAGGGGTTGGAGCCACTCCCTTATTGCAGCTAACTGACTAGCCCTTTCGCCATGCAGAAGGTTGCTCCAGGGCACTGAATCCTCCCTGCTAGGGAAAGGTGGCATTTTTCAGGAAATGGTAGTAGCATGTGAGAATGCACATGGTCATCACTTCCAGTGCCAAGTAAATTTACTTTGAATGTAACTGATGCTCTGTAGAAATCAGACTAAGCCTGCTATCTTTACTCCCAACTTTTCTGCTGGGTTCCCCCTTGACTGGCTTCTCCTGAAAACAGTTCCTTACATTCTTGTCTGAGAAAACATCATTGAATAAAATCATGGGGGAAACCATGAAGAAAGGTTGATAGGCCTCAGTAATTATGCTATCAAAAGACTCATGTTTGCAGCCTTTCTACATAGCTCTTAGCAAGGATGTCCTGTAAGACAAAGCTTCACTCCCTTGTCTCTAAGATGAGAATGATCAGGCTACTCTCCTACCATGTGCTTGTGGTGGGATGAGTGAATTCAGATGAGATCATGAATGGTACAATTGTTTGTAATGAGTCAAACACTGTACAAATATAAAGAAACTGATTTTTTATGCTAAAACAATTATTTTAATTTTACATGTATGAATGTTTTGCCGGCTTTTATGTCTGTGTCCCCCATGCATTACTGGTACCTGAAGAGACCGGAAGAGGGCATTGGATCCCCTGGAACTGGAGTAACATATGGTTGTGAGCTGCCATGAATGTGCTAGGATTCGAACCTTTGCAGATGCAGTAATACTCTTAACCACTGAGACATCTCACCAGCTCCATCTTAAATTTTATTTTGGACCTCAGATAACTAATGGATTTTCAGAAGAAAGCCTTAAAGAATTGCAAAGCATCCGTTATTTCTTGCTTTCTGTCCATTACTGCCTTCCTTCCTGACAGTCTTCCAGTGTCTCCCTCCTGAGAACTGGATACTCTTTCCAACAGTCCACCCAGACACAGACACAGGAGAGAAGTTAGAAGGTGCTTCGTTTGCTTCTTTCATTTCAATTACTTAGTCTCTTGCCCAGATGAAGAACTCCCGATGCTGACTATAACCCTCTAGTGTCTACCACCTAATTCCTGAATAATTACTTTTTAATTTTATTAAATACTTATTCTTTCAAGTCAAGCCATATTGGGTCTTAAAACTGAAGAAAAGACAGACATATCTGGAGCTGTCATCTCTCAGAGCTGTAGCCTTGTGCCTCAAGTGCTTTGTGCCCTCAGTTCATGAACTGAGGGCACACGACAGATGTAATCAGAGGTATGAGCCAGATGGCAACTTGATTAGAAACATCTCAATATGTCCAAAAGATCATGGAATGCATGCAAGGTTTTCCTTTTCTGTGAAGCCTTTACAGAATTCATGATAAGACTCTACATTTATTAAGGGTCTCATTAGAAAGCTCAGCATGAGAACTTGAAAGCATGGGGCAAGGACAATTTGGTACAATATGTGTTTGTCAAAGAGGCACACGAGATAAAAGGAGAAATAACACATCATCCCTAGTGGAGGAAGCAGACACAAAAACTGTGCATTACACTAGAATTTGTAATACCCAGCATGCTAACAGTCACCCTATGCTGTCTGGGATTCATAAGGCTATTTTCTCTTCCAACATGTCACTTCGGACTTCCTTCAACTTCCCTTCAGCCTCCTATTTTGACTTTTTGTATCCTTGATTGAGTACAGCTGGTCCCCTTTATCCAAGACTCCCTCCAATAAGATGTCTGAAACTTAGGATAGTCTTGAAGCCTATTAACAGGTGGGTAGCACAGACAGAGTGGATACATCAGGCAAAGACATGACTGTTTCCAGGTAAATGGAATCTTACTCAGAACAGCATGCAATTTTAAAACATACGAGCCATTTGTTTCCAGTTTTCGACTTAATATTTTCAGACCATGGCTGTCCATGGGTAACTGAAACAACGGGATGATAAAGCATGATGGGAGAGGGAAGGCTACTGTGGTCCGTTCATGTACAACTTCACGGTCCTAACCCTCTCAGGCACCGCTCTCCATACTGAGGAGTGAACAGAGCCAGTCCTGGCTGCTTAGAAAGCTTGCATTCTAGTGGGACAAAAGGAAGGCTTTATTAGGGAGCTGCTAGGAGTGATATCTCCTGGAGGGAGAGACTCAGTGAGGTGGTCTTGTAGGCGTCTCACATTGCACTGTGTGGCTCACACCTGTGTACATACAGACAGAACCAACTGGACCAAGTGAGTTGTTAAGAAAGAAAAAAAACAGGTATAAGTTGAGAAAAGCTGAAGTTAGGAGACTGATGTGTTAAAAAGATGTAGGCAAAGCTGGGTGGCAGAAATGGGGTGAATATGGTGACGTTTCATTCCATGCATTTATAAAAGTTTCAAGAAAAAAATTCTAAGCTCAGATTTCTCAGATGTACATCCCTCCCATGTAAAAAGGCAGACATGGTGCCAACTGCTTGGAATCCTGGTGGAGGGAAGAGACAGAAAGTAAGTGGTTATTTAGGGCTTGTTGGCCAATCAATATATCCTATAAAGCAAGTTTTAGATGGTGCCTGAGAAACAGCAACCTTTGGTCTACACACACACACACACACACACACACACACACAAACATACAAACACACACACACACATACACACACAAACACAATTTCTCACATACATGCACATACAGAATGATGAAATATGAATAAGCAGGAGAGACCTTCTTAAGCTACCATAAGGGAAGACCTCTCCAGTAAGAGACACTGAGGCTGACTGGGAAGGATTCAGTGTAATCAAATGCCCACAAGCAAGCCAGTATACCCCGAGCTAGTGACAAGGAGCACATCAAAGGTGAAACTGGAGGAAGGCAAAGGATCGTGGGAAGAATCACAATTTCGTTTTAGAATCTTGCTGTGTTTGAAACTAAAACTACATTGTGAAACTCACACACCAAAAGGAACCTGGAATCAGATCCCGAGGCAAGATGTCTAGCTGTCACCTGGGGTGAGCTGCCCCAGGTCTCATTGAACAATGGAGTCGCTCTGCTGAAGCTAACCCTTCCTCCATCTTTGCCTTCCATGAGTCTGCTCTCAATACAGATACTTGTGACAGTAATTTGAAAGCATGCTGTTTTCCTATCTGGGTCTGCCAAAAAAAAAAAAAAAATCAGAACCCTGACAGGGCCTCCAAAGTCTCCTGTAGCTTGGCAACCCAGACTCTGCCATCTCCATCTGCCACTGCTGTCCTAACCTCCTGACCTCCTGGATGCTCTTAAGCACACAAACGTGCTCCCACTTTAGGACTTTGCATAGTTGCTTTCTCAGCAGAAATCCTTTCTTTGGAAAGCCCACAGCAGCTTCCTTTGCCTCCTTCAGGGGCCCATTTGGTAGCAGGATTTCAGTGAGCACCCAGTTTCCTCCACACTGCCACTAACTACTGCCCTGTTTTTCAATAACAGCTACTGTCTCCTAACACATTCTATACTTATCACGATTGCCGCTTCGGCCACGTGTTTTCCGTGTTCCCTTTGTGGTCTAGACTAAGCTGCAGGAGGTGGAGATCTTTGTCTGTTGAGGAAGTCATGATAATCATTCCCTAACAGCTCTTTCATTTTGGCTGGGAGAATATCTCCTGACTACCAGAGTCTGAGTGAGACATAGTTGCTTTGGCCATAGGAACAAATGCCACATGGGCAGAGATGTTCACAACCAGACTATGCCCCATCACCTTCTCCCCTTCTGATATGTCACCCCCACCTTTCAAAAAGTGGTTGCTTCAAGGGTTCAGTCACTGCTAATTAACTTGGGCATATCACCCTGGCAATCTCTAAAGGCTATCTGATATCACCTTGAAAAAGACTTTCACTTGAATACCCTGGGTGGTGGTGACTATTTGCTGTTGCTTTATAACCTGGACTATTCAGTTTTATTTGACTCTTCACAGGTTCTTACAACAAAGCCATGTAGCAGGAAGTGTTTAGCTACACAGTTTTGTGCTCCCAGAGGGTCCTGTGCTTCCAGCAGCTCATCCAGGAACTCTTTGGATTCTTGAATGGAAAACACACACACACACACACACACACACACACACACACACACACACACCATTTAATTTTAAAATGCCTTGGCTAGGCACAACTAAACCTTCCCCTGCTACTCCGAGCCCAATCAGGAAAGTGGCCAGTGGCCACTTACTTGAATTCTTATATGGTTCCTTGGCTTTTTCTCCTGCCACTCTCAATCTCTCCTGTCTCCTACTGAATCCTGGAAATTTTCTGACTCCTTCACCCTGCGTCCTAACATGTACAACCCTAAGGGTACCACCTTGCCTTCCTTTGCCCAGCCATTGTCCGCTAGCATCTTTATTGTAGAGAAAGAGGAACACTCCTTCTCAAAAACCAATTGGGTTAACTGGGAGCCTCTGTATGTGTCAGTGTCTGGCAGCACCTCTAAGGAGACAGCTATATCAAGCTCCAGTCAGCATGCACTTCCTGACATCCACAACAGTGTTTGCATTTGGTGACTGCACCTGGGATGGATCCCCAGGTACAGCAGTCTCCAGATAGTCACTCCTTCAGCCTCTGCTCTACACATTATCTCCGTATTTGCTCCTGTGAATATTCTGTTACTCCTCCTAAGAAGGACTACACTTTGGTCATTATTCTTCTTGACCTTCATGTGGTCTGTGAGTTATATCTTGGGTATTGTGAGCTTTTGGGCTAATATCCACTTATCAGTGAGTGCATACCATGTGTGTTCTTTGTGACTGGGTTACCTCACTCAGAATGATATTTTCTATTTCCATCCATTTGCCTAAGAATTTCATGAATTCATTGTTTTTAATAGCTGAGTGAGTGACTCCATTATGTAAATGTACCACATTTTCTATATCCATTCCTCTGTTGAAGGACATCTGGATTCTTTCCAGGTTCTGGCTATTATAAATAAGGCTGCTATGAACATAGTAGAGCATATGTTCTTGTTATATGTTGGAGCATCTTTTGGGTACATGTCAAGGAATGGTATAGCTGGATATTCAGGTGATACTATGTTCAATTTTCTGAGCATCTGCCAGATTTATGTCCAGAGTGGTTGTACCAGCTTATAATCCCACCAACAATGAAGGAGTGTTCCTCTTTCTCTACATCCTCTCCAGCATCTTCTGTCATCTGAGTTTTTTATCTAAGTCATTCTGACTGGTGTAAGGTGGAATCTCAGGGTTGTTTTGATTTGCATTTCCCTGATGACTAAGGATGTTGAATATTTCTTTAGGTGCTTCTTCCATTCAATATTCCTCAGTTGAGAATTCTTGTTGAGCTCTTTACCCCATTTTTAATAGGGTTATTTGATTATCTGGAGTCTACTTTCTTTAGTTCTTTGTATATTTTGGATATTAGTCTTCTATCAGATATAGACTTGATAAAGATCTTTTCCCAGTCTGTTGGTTGCCATTTTGTTCTATTGACAGTGTTCTTAGCTTTACAGAAGCTTTGCAATTTTATAAGGTCACATTTGTCAATTCTTGATCTTAGAGCATAAGCCATTGGTGTTCTGTTCAGGAACTTTCCCTTATACCCATCTGTTCGAGGCTCTTCCCCACTTTCTCTTCTATTAGTTTTAGTGTATCTGGTTTTATATAAAGGTCCTTCATCTACTTGGACTTAAGTTTTGTACAAGGAGATAAGAATGGATCGATTTTCATTCTTCTACATGCTGGCCTCCAGTTGAACCAGCACCATTTGTTGAAAATACTGTCTTTTTTCCACTGAATTGTTTAAGCTCCTTTGTCAAAGATCAAGTGACCATCTGTTGCTGCCCGAGCTACCCCACATTTGGAGGCCAAAATGTCATGGACCGCTCTGTCAATGTTGAAATCCACACTGCCAGAAACCTTGGGGACTAAGTTGTTAGAGCCTGCACTGCCCCAAGCTGCTCTGCTCCACAGGTCGGGGTTCAGCAAGAGAGAAAGTGAGGACGGACTCGAAGAATGGAGACCAGACAGAGTGTGATTCAATCCCGTTTATTCTTCAGTCTCTCTTCCTAGTCCAAGTCCCAAGTCTTAAGTTTCTAGTCCCTAGTTCCTAGTACCTAGTCCCTAGTGCCTCTCCAAGTTCCAAGTTCTTTCTTCAAGTGCTAAGTGCCTAATGTCTAATGTCTAACTCCAAGTTGTACTGTCTAATTCCAAGTTGTTCCTCCAAGTGCCAAGTGCCTAATACCTAATTCTCTGTTCCAAGTTGTACTGTACTCTTCTGTCTGCCACTCGCCTTTTATATGTCTCACTTCTAAGTCACGCCCTTAAGTCACACCCTTAAATCATTCCCTTAGGTCTTATCTCTAAATCACACCTTAAGTCACACCCTTAAGTCTCGGCTCTAAATCACACCTTTAAGTCTCACACACCCGAGGGAAAATCCAGGTTATCTAAAACAAAGTGTACTCAGCTGTTGTAGGCTAATGTAATCAAAGTCTCTTGTCAGGGTATATGGCTCAAGATGGCTGCAAGAATGATAGCCACATTCTGTCCACTCCCCACAACCATCAGTATGTGGCTTCATTTCTGGGTCTTCAATTCTGCTTTATTGATCTTCTTGCCTATCTCTGTACCAATACCATGCAGTTCTTATCACTATTGCTCTGTAGTACAGCTTAAGGTCAGGGGTGGTGATTCCCCCAGAAGACCTTTTATTATTGAGAATAGTTTTTGCTATTCTGAGGTTTTTTGTTATTCCAGATGAATTTGAGAATTGCTTTTTCTAACTCTGTGAAGAATTGAGTTGGAATTTTGATGGGGATTGCACTGAATCTACAGATTGCTTTTGGCAAGATGGCCATTACAAGTAGCTTTAGATAGGCATTTGGAACAATGAATTTGGAACAATGCTCTTCATCCTATTCAAATTATTGGAAGGAGGTTCACAGTTTAAGAGTAAGGAGCCATCTCAAGTGTCATGCCAAATATGATTGGATTCATGATAGTTCTAAAATTTACAGTAGTGGTCATTATAATTAGAAAAATGTTTAAAGAAATTTGCAGTGTATTTGGCATAATTCTAACACCTCTCGAATGTTTTAACTTTACGTAGTGAGGTTATAAATTTAAAGAATGCTGCTCTGCTGAGTGTTGATGCCTCAGATACTATTGATAAAATTACCCATGGCCTGAAGTCAGTATTTCTATTTTGGTCAAGCTTCAAGAATGACATATATAGCTTGATCACGCTAGCCCTTTTTGTCCTGGGAATACTTTTATTACTGCCCATTGTGTTAAAGCTTGTCTTTAACAACATTAGCATGTTGGCAGCCAAAGTACATGGCTTGAACCTGAAAATGGACCCTCAGACAGAGTTACTAAATTAACAGGCTGGCAAGCTAAGGACAGGTAAGATTCTGCACAGAGCCTTACCAGCCTAAGACATATGTGCATTGCTTTTGATAATGCATATTCCATGGGTAAGGAAGGCATTCTTGGCAAATTGGGGACAAAAACTTTTAGCGTTTGGACATGCAGATGCCCAATTGAATCAAAGTATTAGAGCTGATATTCAACAGAGCCAAATATGTAACATATGCTTAGGAAGAGCTTGTCAAGTGAATCTCTCTGCCTTTATTTTTAATTTTTATTTAACAAGCTTAAAACTAAAATATACTATAGTCATTGCCAGCATCTAAATGCAGGCTTTATTCCACTGATAGTCTTAGGGTGGACTTTGCCATCAACAGTAAATATGTTTCATAGGAGCTAAATCTTTCTTAGTTCTTCAGTGGAAGCTGCTGCATATACTTTAAAGTACTTTGCAGTCAATTTTCAGAAGCAAGGCAGTCAGGAACTCCCATGAGCTGCTCTGTTGGGATGTGTGAGTTTCCCTGAAGCTGCTCTAGCAGTCTGGAAGTGAGGCACTGCTGCTCACAAGACTGGTCTCAGAAGGGGACAGGAGGCTGTGTGAACTGGGCTTTGTGTATGTAGACATACAGAGAAAGACAAGGACAGAGGTCCTGACAGCAGAAATAGCAACTCTACCACATACAAGTGGGGATGGAGTCTGACACATTACAAAGTAAGACATGTGGCTATGGATTAATGCCAAGCTCTAGATCCTCCTCATTTGAAGACTGGGCTGTGTTCATGTTGCTACCTCTGCTACCTTAGACAATATCTGCACACCTCGATTTCCTTGTTTGTAAAGCAACAGTTTAAAAGTGTTATTGTGAAGATTGAATGCATCTGTAGCTCTTGTGTTCATAGCAAGGCCTGACAAATAGCAACTCTTCATTTGAAAAGAGAGAGAGAGAGAGAGAACTGAACCTAGCCCAGAGCACTGAGATTTTGATTCTGAGATGGCATTGTTAATTGATCCATCATATAAGCAAATTTACTTCTCACTAGAAGCTAAAGGCTTTTAATTAGAAAATCAAGAATATTAGGATTAAAATAGCGAAAGACAAATTCTGGCTGATTTTTTGTTGTTGCTCAATCAGTAAAGTACTTGCTGTCCAAATCATGAGGACCTGTGTTTGAGCCCAAAACATGTAAAAGGGCAGGTGAGGAGATGTACACATGTAATCTCAGCAAGGAAAAGTGGAGACAGGAGGATCCCCAGGTTTGTTGTCCATCAAGCCTTGACTAAGTAGCAAGCTCCAGGTCCCAGTGAGAGACCTTGTCTCAAAACACAAGAAGAATGACTCCTGAAAAGCAGCTACCTGATGTTGACTTCTGGCTCCAATATGTGCCTGCACACGTGGGAACATGTACACACATTCAGATATAAAGAATCATTGTGGGAGATTTCAAGCACACAACATGGAGCCATCATACAACTTCAGAGAACCTCCCAGGAGGGAAGGAGAGGGTGGAAGTAAATTGTTTCCCATGAAGCAACTGAGCAGCATGATGGCAAGGCCAGTGAAAATGACAGATACTTGGGGAACCGAGTTTAATGGCAAGATGGCAAATTCTACTTCAGACACTGAGCTACTTAAGGTCAAGCTACTAAGAAGGAAAGTGACTATGAGAAGCTGGGGCCTAACGAATTTGAGGCTGAACTGAGAATCTTTTCCAAATAGCTTATAGCTTATCTATCCTCACACCCTACCCCCACCACCCTGCAGCTCTGATACTATTACATTATCTATTGATTTGCCAATGTTCCTTCCCTCTCTCCTCACATAAGCTCTACAGGAATTGGGATCTTCTATCTTAGTCATTGCTGAATGCCCAGAGCCCAGGAAAGAGCTCACCTTGCATGATTTTGAGAAAACTATTTTGTGGATGACTTTATTTTAATCTTGAAAAGGGGCATATTTACAACCAAAGGTCACTTCAGAAAACCAAAAATATAAAGATGTGTGAACTCCAATAAAGATAGAGCAGAGTTGAGCTGAAACTTGAGCAAATAGGGAGATGATATGCATATGAAGAAGACAAGGGGAAGGGGACATGATCCTAGATTAATACTAGAGGCAAAACTAGCAAAGGTACAAGTGTACCTCAGCATCACACAGGAATGGCCAGAATCAATTCTAAAGCATAAGATAAAGCTTGTAAAGTATTAGATTATAAGGACTGAAGAGATGGTTCCATGGGTGAAAAGGCGGGCTGAGCAAGCATAAGAAGCTGAGTTCCAATCCAATGGCCAGACTCCATGTAAAAAATATAAATCCCAGATATGGGCATGCACTTGCCTCTGATACTGTGGAGATAGACACAGGACTATAGGAGCTAGGCAGCCCCTAGGCTAACTGCAGGTTCAGTGAATAAAGGTCAGACTGAGAAAGTAGGACTCTCTATCAGAAAGTGGTTGCCCTCCAAGCATGGGTAAACACATATGC
>JANHMN010000013.1:68145300-68156736 GCA_030674055.1 Rhabdomys pumilio
TGTGTGTGTGTGTGTGTTGATATAAATGAGTGTATGTAATATATATATGTATATGTGTATATATATACACACACACACATATATATATATATATATATATATACATATATGCATGCATATATATAGTCACAAATATGATCTTCCTACTGTCGAATCTGCAGGGCTTTTTATTGTTGGAGGAATACAAAGGACAATAAATATGTAGTAAGCTCTCCTTGACAATAATTACTGATTAAGCCTTCACAGCAACACGGTGAAATAGACTATATTGTTATCCACATATCTATGATTTGCAATCTGTGGCTTAAGGATGATAAGTAACTTTCTCATACTTGCACAGCTAATGAGTGACAGACCCACCCTTGAACACAGGTGATGCCAAAGTTCATGCTATAGTCCAGCGTCAGAGTAATGTTGAACTAAGCCACATGGCCTGCTGCCCAGGAGTGCCGCTCTATAAAAAGCACAGACCATGACCCCAGGTAAACCAATAGTGTGCAGTCGCTCACTCAAGTTTCCACACACAAATTTTCACGTAGTTATAAAATGATAGCACTGGTTAGACAACTCTTGCAAGTAGAAACCACAAACTCAAGGGAGTATTTCTCTGCAGGACACTATGAGCTGGGCAGCTCATGAGGCCATAACCCTCAACTGGCCAGCACTCAGTTGAGATCTGAGATCTGGTTGCAGTCAGCTAAAATTATTTAAACACAGCTAATATATGGCCCAGGGCTGCTCACTGAGAATGAGAGGTTTCTCCTATTAAGTTAGAAACTGTGTTAATATCTTCCCCAAAAAATGTTCATTTTGGATGGCTTCATGTAATAAGGAAAATAAGGTTACTATTTAAACATTAGCAAGAAATGAATTATTATTAACAAGGAATTATTGTGTCTTCCAAAGCTCCTGACTGCCTAACCTAGCTTTGCTTAGGACCATTAATAAGTCCTGGCTCCCTCCACCCTGTGTATTTGTTTATCTTGTCCAATCTTCCTCAGTGTTTACTGAACTCTCTACCTCTTCGCTCTGCAGCACAGCAAGCTCTCTGCCCACTTAAGTTAGCATAGCTCTGAAAAAGCACAGCTCAATGCTTCTCCTTCCAAACCACAGAGTTCTCATCCTTCTTCACAGCACTGCACACAAGGAACATGGAGGGCTTTGTTTGATACATACAGTAAACAGACAAGGCTGCTGGACACTGGGGAGCCACAGGCTTAGTTCTCCCCAGTCCACACTGGTAGATCTATGGGCTGTGGGTTTGTACCTTGCTGTTTGCTACCCAGTCTCCCACCCAGCAAAGTCTGCCATGAGAGCATGAGTTATCATGACTGATATCTGGGCACATATTTGATTTTTCTCACTGAGTGCAAATGGACTAAGGAAAATGAAACACAGCAAAGCGAATTCAATGGAAAAAATAAATTTGAAGTCCAAAATGATATCATTTGCTTCTGAAGATGGGAAAATACACCTTCTCTCCTTTTTTCTACTCTTCCATGAATCCCTAATTTTCTTTTACCAAGTGCCTATCCCAACTCTCCTACACCCTTGTCTGGGTCAAGGATCAATACACTCAAACAGAGGTAGCTTGACTTTATGGGGGTCTCCAGTATCCGATGCGTGGGTCCCCCACCATCCAATGGACAGTAGAATATGAATGCATGTCCAGCATCCAATGGGTGGTAGAACATGAATGTGCATGCTTTGTAATGATAACATTTTAAGACCATTTACTGAAACTCACAAGAACAAAAAGACCTATGAATACAGCCATAAACTACTTCACTGACTTTGGGGACAAGTTAAAAGTAAGCAGTGGAATAAAATAAATAATGTAGATTCAGATTTAGTCTCCAGTCTTGATATATGTACATTGCTTTAGGAAATGTGAAGCTTGTATTGATTCCATCATGGTCTCAGTTCTGATTTCCATTTTCTTATGCTTAATGAACTTATGGTTTCTACATTTGTATAATGTGCTCTTCTTTCCAAAGCAGAAGTATGTTGGTCCTGCTACAGGTCTTTGCGGTCACACCCCTTTCCCTTGTGAGGGGAGTGGTTAATAAGAGAAGCACCGATTAGGGTGATGTCTCCATTTGCTTACAACGTGCCAGGTGCTGTGCCAAGCATGGTACCTGAGAAAATGAGTAAGAGTTATTCCATTCATCCCCATTGTAGAAGAAAACAATCAAGGAACACATAGCTACATAAGTTCTCTGAAGTTTCACATTCAAGCCTGCACTGTGCTCTTTTGGAGGGTGTGTGTGCAGGTGTGTGTGGAAGCCATGCACACCCAGGTGTGTGAAAACCAGATGACAACTACATTGTCATTTCCCCAGGAGCCATCCACCTTGTTTTCTAAGGCAGGATGCCTCACTCAGACCAGGCCTAACCAATTAGGCTAGCCTGGCTAGCCAGTTAGCCCAAGGTTCTGCCAGTCTCCAACTCCCTAGTGTTGGAATTACAAGCAGGTATCACCAAGACTGGATTTTTATGTGAATTTTGGGTCCTGAGCTTGGTACACACCTACCAGCTGAACAATCCAGTAACCTGTCTTATCTGCATGCATACCCACAATTTTCTATCACTCCAAGAAGAGTAGTCTTTAAAGTGAAATAGATTCTTCTGTTTGGAAAAATGACATTAAAAAGTTTTTTTTTTTTTTAATGTTCGTTTAAAATACAAACTTGAACTAAGCTGCCAAGCATCCATGAGTTTTATGAAGTTTTTCCATTTGAACAGATGGGGGAGCTTGTAGGCAGCTGATATCTTATCTCTTGTGTTTCTTAAAGCAGGCCCAACAATTGAGTGGCAAACATTAGCATTGGTTTGGGTGTCTAGTCCTGATGAGGATGAACCATGATACAAAGTACAGAATGCGTAAAGATTCCAGCATGCTTCACTGAGAGCATGCATCCAGATGGAACAATGACTGGGCAGCCCAGGGACTGTGTGTTTCCAGGAAGCAGTAGCTCACTGGCTCTTGGAGGCAGTGCTTTGGCTGAGTGAGATTTTTATCTAATAGTCAGACATCTCGAGACTGTGAAAAGAGCACTATATTTAGAGTCAGGCTAACCTGAGTTCAAATATGGTACCACAAGAGATAGTGTTTTGTTGGCTTTCTTCCTTCTTTGTACCCAGGACTATGTCTGGAACATTACATACCTTCAACATTGAATGAATGAATGAATGAATTAATGAATGAATGAATGAATGAATGAATGAGAGAAAATCCAAAACTTATTGAAAACTCAACTTTCTCATCTAAGGAATGGGTGTCAGGAAAATTCCGATTTGGAAATTCAAATACTCTGATGACAATATAACCAATTATACCTCTCCATGTCTA
Organism: Rhabdomys pumilio; assembly: GCA_030674055.1. Taxonomy (NCBI): domain Eukaryota; kingdom Metazoa; phylum Chordata; class Mammalia; order Rodentia; family Muridae; genus Rhabdomys; species Rhabdomys pumilio. The sequence continues at coordinate 68,148,653 of JANHMN010000013.1, forward strand.
GTCCACGGCATTAAGAATTGGTGAAAGTCTAACAAAGATGGCACTGCCTAACACCTGCCACCTCCTGCCAGAATCCTGTATGGAAATTCCCTAACAGTGACTTTGCCTCCCAGTCCCCAAAGAAAACACCACTCCCACACACACAAACACGCATACATAACAATGTTCTCTCTGAGTTCTGTCACTGCCAGGCTGGGCTTCATCTGCCCCATGTTGGCTGGTATCTACCCATAGAGGAAGAAACAGTGGTCACATTCTGGTGAAATGGATAGTTATTTACAAAGTGCTGTTTCCAAAATGTAGAAAAGAACTGGAAGAAGATGATCATAAAAGAACTACACAATGCCCTCAGCTGAGTTAGAAGAGAGTGGTGGTTAGCCCATGCTGTACCAGGACCAGAGAGTGGGCATTCTGTAAGCATCTATCTGCCTTTAGATGCTAGAGTCTTTGAGACATTTCTCCCCACAACCACAGTGACACTGACCCTCCTTCCCTGTAGTCCTTGGCATCTTATGTATTTTACCATATCGATAAGGCAGCCATCACTCTGGAGTTGTCTGTTTCTCTGCCGTGAGGAGGGATTATTTTGTTCTGTTTTGTTTTTGTGATACTCAGCTAAGGACCAACACAAAGCAGAATTTCAGACAGTGTATCTTTAAAGTTTGAATGAATGGATGGATGCGTGGTAGAATGGTTGGATGGGTGGATAGATTTATCCCTAAATGCAAAAAAAGAAATGGTATATCCAATGCAATCACTATGACTTGTTACCCAGCAGAACTATACTTTCTGCAAATAAATATTGTACATCTATTTATTACAGAAAAGACATGTTTTAATTTTCAAGACAATTGTACTCAAATTAAATGTTACTATCACTTCCCTCTCGGTAAGTATTAAAATACGTCCCATCTGAATTCTTCATATTTAATTATGGGATTATATGTGCTTCTTAAAATATACTGTTAGAATGCAAAACTGGTACTGTTCTATAACGTTGCATAAAGATTCAACCCTGTTGTCTGTAAAAGTAGCCAAAGCTGTGAAGGAAGGCAGAATGATGTGATATAGGCTCAGAAGTAGATAGGTTGGCATCACCACTGCCCAACCATGCAGTTGTCTGCACATTCCCTTCTGTGAGCCTCACTCTTTGTCATCTGCAGTTGCCTTTTGTCACTCAGTGTGGGAGAGCTAGATGACAGATGCATGACTGGTCTAGACTGATACAGGTGTTCTGTCACTGCTCCTTGATCATCAGCTATGTCTGCTATTGTTTTGATGTTTAGTTACTGTCTTAGTTAGGTTTTTACTAGAGGATGACATATATTTGGGACTGGTTTACAGGTTCAGAGGTTCAGTCCATTATCATGAAGGTAGGAGCATGGTAGCATCCAGACAGACATGGTGCGGGAGGAACTGAGAGTTCTACATCTTCATCCAAAGGCAGACAGAAGAAGACTGACTGCCAGACAACTAGGATGAAGGTCTTAAAGCCCATGAGCACAGTTACACACTTTCTCCAACAAGGCCACGCCTCCAAATAATGCCAAATCCTAGGACAAGTATATACAAACCATCACACTTACCAAAACATAAACAAGGTGAAAGACAAATTAGGAAAGATGTATGGTAGGCAGCAGGTGAGAGCACACAGACATTCCCTTAGCAGAGCAAGCCAGTAGAATGAACAGAATGGAATCCAAGCATCATGAGAATATTCAGATATTCAGTTTTCTAATAAAAACTGAAGTCCCAACACTGGCATCATATAAATAGTATTTCTCTTTAAAATGGCTCTTTTTAAACATGGAGTTGATAGAAATGGTTTTTAATATCACCGAGTCAAACTCTCAGATTCATCAATTTCAATTCCAAGAGTCTGTGCTAAGAAACATCGTGAGTGTTCTCAAAGGCCACTGTGTGTGAACATCACTGTCTTCCATGAGTGTGCCATCTGACAAGACGCAAACTAAATGATATGACTCTAAAATAATTTTTTCTCAAGTTTTGATGTATTAAAGAATATGACACTGTTTACCTTTGAAAATTATGTAGAGCCAGGAATGGTGGCTCTTAGCTCTAACTGTAATAATCTTAAGGCTAAATTAGGGGACTTGCCCTAGAGTCTCAGCCCATGCTGGGATACATATTGAATTTAAGACTAGTCTTGTTTGCAGATGAGAGTATCTCAAAAATAAAGTAAGGCAAAATATAACACAATATGAAGCAAGACTATTTAATGACATGCAAAGTTTTTTTTAAAGTGGATAAAAATGTTTTCAAACAACATGTATTAATAGGAAAACATTATTACCAGCCCCAGCGGTGTGTACATGGCCTTAATCCCAACACTCAAGAGGTGGAGCCAGGCAGATCTCTGTGAGTTTGAGGCCAGCCTGGTCTACAAAGCAAGGTCCAAGACTGGCAGAGCAGTTATACAGCAAAATCCTGTCTCAAAAATCAAGCTATTTTTGTAAAGTAAAATTAAAATATACGGAAGAATGTGTCTCAAATGTCACCCATTTGTCTTCCCTCAACTTGCATTGCTATCCCATAATAAATCAGGCTGATTGCTTTATAAAAAAATGTTTATTTGCCTTATAATTTAGATGGCTAGCATGTCCAAAGAACATGATACCAGCACCCTCACATCAAGGTAGAATAAAAGAAAGCAGAAAAGCCCTGTGTAGAAGACTAAGCACAGACAGTGACTGTCTTCATTATAACACACTCTAGTCAGAGCTAACTGCTGCACAAGGCCAGGGAGAATGTCTTCCAAGGCCCATGCAACCAATGGCTGATTTATTTACAGTAGACCCTTCTTTTAGTGGTCCCACAATCACCCAGCATTGCCTTACTGTAGACCAACCTTCTAACACAGGAACCTTTGAAAGATTCACTGTAGCCATACCCAAAGCATTGCACACACCTTCCTAGGGAGGCACTTCAGGGCGACAAACAGGTGTTGACTACTTCTATCACCTGAACCTTCTAAACCTCTCACAATAAATAAATTGAGTTAGTAACAGAAATTAAAATAAGGGGGTAGCACAGCTATGTCGATTTGATTTTTCTATTTTTTTTAAATACAATCATTTTTATTACATATGTAACAAAACTCATTATAGGAAATTAGAATGTGGAAAGAAACAAAAAGAAAAGAAATTACCCTGAATTCACTGCCAAATCAGATAAATGTAAGGTTTTCTGTGAAAATATATACATTTTAATTTGTGTCCTTGTGGCCATTTTTTTACCAGTCCCGGGAGAGCCATACTGGACAGCTTTGCTATGACCTCTCTAGCCAGCCCTCCACTGAGAGCCTCATCCTGGGTCTCTCTCAGGTTTACTTTTTCTCACCCTGGCATTGTATATACCCTTTAAGATTTTTCTAGAATAAATTATGGGAGCAATTTCATGTTTTGCTTTTGATCTTTCTAAGACCTCTGAGTTAGATAAAAAGAACAAAAGACATTAAGACTGGCAATTACAATTTGAGTAAGGTGATTACTAATGACAGGAAAGCAAATTTAGACCCCCTTGGAGAAAAGTCTATGTCTGCGTGACTGAAGATCTGCATTCCTGAGGAGAACTCACTGTGACCAGGGACTCTCTGCTCCATTTCAGTCTCCTACATGATTCTCACATGGAATCGTTTCCTGTTTAGCAAGTCTGAAATTTAGGGATTCTAGCCTCTGACCTCACCTTGTTTCTGCTTTCTCCTATGTTCACCCATAGAAAAGTTCTTCAACTTCATGTGCCATTTCACACTTGCCCATCTTCCCCCATCTTAATTTTAAATCTAGCTTGAAGGATTAGCGCCCAAGATTAAATTCTCTCTTCCCTTCTCGAGCAGTTAACCCTTGGCCTCTTGCCCACAAAGATGGGAAAACTACCCCATCATGCTCATGGATGCCACTTTGAAATTCAACACAAGCTGGGCTTTATACCAGGGGATGCTACATCCTTCTTCTACTCACCTGTGCCATGGCTACATTGCCCACTGCTGCAGTCCTTAGGCGTCTACTTCTATCCACTCCAGAGAAGGCAGAAAGAGACCAATGTGTAAATGTACCACATTTTTTTGTATCCGTTCCTCTGTTGAGGGACATCTGGGTTGTTTCCAGCTTCTAGCTATTATAAACAAGGCTCTTATAAACATAGTGGAGCATGTGCCCTTGTGACATTGTTAGGTATCTTTTGGGTATATGCCCAGGAGTGGTATAGCTGGGTCCTCAGGTAGAACTATTTTCAGTTTTCTGAGAAACCACCAGACTCATTTCCAAAGGGGTTGCACCAGCTTGCAAACCCACCAGCAATGGGAGAGTGTCAATCTTTATCTTGTATTTACTTACTTGTAGGAGTTTGTGTATGTGTATGTCAGCACACACCATGAAAAAGTGTGGAAGTTGGCTTATTCCATCCACTATGTGGATACCGGAGATGGAGCTGAGGTTGTCAGGCTTCGTAGCTAGGGCTTGGATCTGCATGGCCATCTTGCCAGTCTTACTTTTTAATAAATAGTTCTCCCATGAGTATCTACGTTAGAGTTATTTGTACATTTCAGTGATAAGTTATTACACATTTTTAAATATTATAGAAATATATTTTTGGAATTCACTAACAGTCAAAAGTTTGAACCAAGGAACAAATTCATAAATAGTTTTATTAAATACTCAAATGTTCTCTCCCCAGCCATGGGAAATTGACTCCTTTCCACTTCCTGATTTCTTTCTACCAAATATACCATGACCTTATTTATTTTATTCTTCCTTTCTGACCACACTTCCTCTTGCCTTTCTTCATTCCTCTTCCTCTGGCCACAACCCTACTCTCTTCCTCTTCTATTCCTCCATTCTTGCTGAAGACTATACTTCATGCTTGATCTCAGTGAACCCCAGTGCTATAACATCTCCATTCATTTAATTCAGACAGCTCCCCAGAGATTCAGATTTCTATGTCCATCAGCCTACCCAGTATTTCTATCTTTGGAGGCCATGCAGATACTGAATCCAGGCTTAAAGTAGAAGAAATTACATTGCCATCTGTTCCCTAAATGACATGTTGGTCACCAAAACATTTGCTACATTTCCCAACCTTCTTATTTCTCTCTCTTCACTTTTTCACTAAGCCAGTTTCACTTCCTGCACATTTCTGAAATGAGTATTCCCCAACACACCACACACACACACACACACACACACACACACACACACGACTTAATGTAATTCTTCATCTCTCAGGACCTACTTACCTCCTCAAGGATAATGCATTGGTCTTCAAAATGCTTCTCTCTCAGTTCTTCTGAAATCATTCCACTGTAGATCTTTCAGTGAGACTTTTAAAGATGTGTAAGGATTATTAAAAATGCTACACTGCTTACAATCACTGCTGAATATCTAAAAACTGTTCTAGATTTTATACCATATCTAATGAGTGTGGAAGATGTTTAAGTAGTAATTTAACATAGAAAGTGGCATTCACTATTTCTTTCCCTAAGGTTGGTATTACTATAGAGATGCCAACCTTATCTGTTTATTTGAACCGAAATCCAGAATCAGGCTAGCATGAATAGCTTTTGTATAGCAAGTACTTCCTGTCGGCAAAAAAGGGGAAAGTCAGCGTAAATTGTGAGTTTAATCAAATCAAAGGAGAAAGACTTTCTAGTTGTGTGAGATTGTGATTGGTGGTTCAAACAACCAAAACATTATTGACCTAAATCTGGTTAAGAGAGGAAGAGATATTAGGGCCAGACCATGAAAGAAGATAAATTACCACCTCCAATTCTGTGTTTAAATGTAGAATTACAGTGATATATACACACTAGGACTCTAAAGAACGAGTATATTTTTACCTACACCATAAAGCAGGTTTATAGTCTCTGTTCATGTAAAGAGGAAAAAAGAATAGGACACTTTAAAATGGAAAGTCATATAATCATCTAAGAAATCATCTGTAAACTGTTGAGAACAGCTGAGGATGTAACTTAGCTGGTACAGCACCTGCCTTGCATGCATGTGGCCATGAGTTAATCCCAGCAGTGCATAACCCGGACAAGTTGTTACACACCTGTACTCTCAGAGCTCAAGGTGGAAGGAGCAGAGTCAGAAATGTAAGATCATTCTCTGCTTTTCCAGGGACTTTGAAGCCAGTCTGGTTTAGTTCCTGCGAGCTTTGGGGTGTCTGGTTGGTTGGTATTGTTCTTCCTATGTGTTGCAAACCCCTTGACCTCCTTCACTGGGGACCTTGTACTCAGTCCAATGGTTGGCTGCAAGCATCTGCCTCTGTATTTGTCAGGCTCTGGCAGAGCCTCTCAGGAGACAGCTGTATCAGGCTCCTGTCAGCAAGCACTTTTTGGCATCCACAATAGTGTCAAGGTTTGGTGTCTGTTTGTGGGATAAATCCCCAGGTTGGGCAGTCTCTGGATGGCCTTTCCTTTAGTCTTTACTCCACACTTTGACTCCAAAACATCATTTTAACCAGTTCCTAGCCCAAAAGTGTTCTAGAATTCCCCTCTCACTGAATTCAAGGCAATAGTGATGCCTTATGTATAAGTGTGTATGCACACAGGGTCATATGCTCATGACCCAAGTTCAGGATGTACTTTCCACTTTGTGTTTAAATCTTCCCTAGTACACAACAAACAGCACTCTGGCTAAGCAGAACCCCCCCACCCCCCGCTTTGCTATTCCATACTCAGTTAATGGCTTGGGGTGGGGGGTACACGTTTTGTGTGTGTGTGTGTGTGTGTGTGTGTGTGTGTGTGTGTGTGTGTGTTTGTGTGTGTGTGTATGTGGTGTGTGGTGTGTGGTGTGTGTAGTGTGTGTGTGTATGTGCATATGCACATGGAGGTCAGAGGTTGACTTTGGTGTTATTCGTCAATTGCTCTCCACCATTATTTGATTCAGCTAGGACAGCTGGCCAACGGACTTCACAGATCCACCTTTCCAGCCCTCCTGATTCCCAGCACTGGAGTTACAGGATGCACTGCCTTATCTAGCTGCTTATGTGAGTTCTGGGAATCTGAATTCAGGTCCTCAGGCTTACCAGGTAGTGACTTTTCAGACTGAGCCATTCTTCCAGCCCCTGGCATGGGATTTTGCACTTGCTTTTCCTACTGAGTTCGGCTTTGTTCTCATCAGCTTCTGTTCATCCCATTCCCAGTTCAGGCTCAGAATCCTCCACAAAACCTCCCCCAGTTTTCCCTCCTGTCATATTTGTGCCAAAAGTATACAAATTTTCACTGTCTTTCTTAGAATCAAAGACTTTAGCAGTGAAGACTGCATGCAGTGATTAAAACCCTCTCTATGTGCAAAGACAAAGAAAGCAGCCAGGAAGGTGAGACAACCTGCCGCATACATAGCACACAGACTGAAAGTGGCAGGCAGGACTGGAGGCGTCTGAAAGTGACCCATTGCTAGAGCAGCGACATCAGGACTTAGGTACTGACTAAATAAGCAATTTACTATAAATATCTGACAGCTCTGTGATTTGGTGCTGTTTGTGTGCGAGAGAGAGTTCATTGTTCCCTCTACTTCTGCATCCCATAAGCAGCTAACACGCTAACTTGTCTAGAGTAGACAGTTTTTAAAATATTATTACAGGAGCAAATAAATGAGTTTTAATAAAGAGAAAAGATCTCTATTTGGGGAGAAATGTGCAGTGCTTGGCTTGTAAACTAAGGCAAGTGAGAGTTTATCTAGACTCCTCATTCTATAATAACATTATTCTCACATTAAGTTCATAAGAATTTGAAAATTGAATTGAGTGTCTCAAATAGGTTGACCAACAAGGGGACAGAAGCAACCGGGGCTTGTGCATATCTTCGTCATCTGCATGTGTCCCTGCGGCTTTAGACTTTTAACTCACACTGTAATTGTTTTTACTGTTATTGAGCCATCCCTCAAGCCAGCTCGAAAGATGTTTTTTTTTTTAATTTGGGTAGAGTAATAAATAATTAATAATTTAATTTTTTACCTTATGACTATCAAAAGAACCCAGGTGCTTTTCTGCCTTTGTTTCCACAGGTGTGTGCCTACACACACACACACACACACCTATGTACACCCACAAGTCACAACCCA
>JANHMN010000013.1:68156746-68216093 GCA_030674055.1 Rhabdomys pumilio
ACACACACACACACCTATGTACACCCACAAGTCACAACCCACATATCTGACACACACCATGGCTCTCTTCTGAAAAGTGCCTAAACTGTAGCTGCAGAGGGAAGTTCCGTGATCTTGGTGAGGTTTACAATTCATTGCTCTGACAGTGATAATTGGTGTAGCTCTCATCTTGCTCTTTAAGGCTCAGATCTTGCACCTAGCTTTTTTTTTTTTTTTTTTTTTTCAGTAGAATAAGAGACCAAGCTACTATCTTTAAATGATACCTAAAAGTCTCTGCTTCTGGATAGTTCCCAGTGGAGGGGGGATGTTAGTGGAAAACAATTGATATCTCTCTCGGGGATAAAAGCAGCAAGATAAACATGTCTGTGCTATATGTATTAGTACAAGGTCTTCTCTGTCATTTGTCACAGAAATAGACTGACTTCAAACAGCAGTTTACATCAAATTCATTCTCTAGACAAAGAAACTGAGGCTTGACAGAGAGTGAGGTATCTGCTTGGCAAGGCAGCATCCCGAGCACCCGTAATTCACTTAGCCCCTAGGCTCCTGCACCCCTCATCTGTTTTCCTCTCGGTGTTTCAGGGCACTGTTGCTTCAGTTTGCAGAGACTTGGTTGGAGGTAGGCACCATAGGTTTGATTGATACAGCAATTTGCATCTCAAGGCGGCACTCGATAAATACAGTGCCATGAAAGGCTACTCTCTCACCAGCCAATTTCCCCCTCTGGGCTGACTTTAGCAGCTCATTGATGTCACTTCCTTCCTCAGTCAGCAAGTGAATTTTCTTTAATTCTCAAGACCAGCTGTCCATGCTGTCAACAGAAAGTTATTAAAATTCCTTTAAAGTGAATAAAAATAGCCTAAAAGCAAATGTACTTGGAAACAGGAAAGAATCAGTATGCAAAGTCCACAAACCTCTGAGCGAAATAACGTTGATCCAACCAGAGATTTCAAGCACTGTGTATTCAAGACGCTAGAAAAAATAATTAAAGGATGCTAAACCACCCACTCCTTAATCTTTTATTAGTGAAGGTCTATACAGATATAATTTATTCCCCTAAATGCCATTTCTCTTTTTCAAATATGATTTGAATAAATTGGGAGATGATTTAGCTTTCCTTTAAGTGGGATTTCCTTCCTGTATTATTCCATGGGTCAAAGAACATCTAAACGTCCACCAGGCTGAGAAGATCCAGAGTAGGAAAAAATATTATCACCAGCAGCCATCAGAACCACTAGAGCCACCACAACGTAATAACGCAATTATGCTTTTAACTTAGTAGGATTTCAACAGCTCAAAGATCATTCATTTCTTATACAAAGAGCCATAACAATTGGGCTGGAGGGACGGTTCAGTTGGGGAAGTGTTTGCCACATAAGCATGGGAACCTTAGTTCAGTCCCCAGAACCTATGTGAAAGTCACAGCACAGTGGCCTGCACTTACAGTCTCAGTGCTTGGAGGTGCAGACCAACAGATCATGGGCTCAACAAACTTGTCTAACTTAGAATGGTCCAGGTAACGGTAGAAACCTGGTCTCAAACAAATAAGAGAGGAAGTATCTGAAGTACACACCCAATGCAGAATGTTGGGTAAAACATGAACACACACACACACACACACAGAGAGAGAGAGAGAGAGAGAGAGAGAGAGAGAGAGAGAGAGAGAGAGAGAGTAAAAATTAATTTACTTTAATAAGCTACCTGGCTGCTGAGTACCCCTCAGCCTTGGTGCTCACTGCATGCCTGTCCTGTTATTTCCCCATCCCAATTGTTTTTAGCCCCAGTCTCTCAGCATGTGGACTCCAGCCTTGTTGCCTGAGTGGTGCATTACCAAGTAGCCAAGAACCTCCCAAGCATGGGTACGTTCCCAGCTACACACATGTCCACTGTCACCCACCTCTTCCTTGTTTGAACAGATTCCCGGAATACCAGACTCACTCAGCTTTTTGTCTCAGAAACTTACACTGAGTGTTACTGCACCAGCCCAGGCTTGTTGTAGGTCCCTGCCAACACGTATCTTACAGGTGTAATCCGTTCTACCTACATATATCACATGCACTATATAGTGCATGTGCATCATTACACTATGAAATCTTAATAAACTGCAGCGTAGTCCAGGAAAATGATAAAAATTTGGCTAAATTCAAAACATAAAATATCTATTAGTTAATCTTTGGGCAAAGTAAAACCATACCCTAACTCATCTAGAATTAGCTATCTTTTTAGATTTTCAGTTGCCAGAACTTGGAATGTGTAATACAGAACTGTCATGCTAAACATGCAAGATAAAACAGGGTTGTTAAAAGGAACGTCTGCTTTGGGTTGGTTTTCTAAGACAGTTTCCACTGTCTTACCCCAGGTCTATGTACTCCAGGTTGGCTTCCTTTCCAAACTCCGAAGTTCCAGGAGCAAAGCTCATGTCGTCATGATCAGCTGGCAAAATGACGATGATCCTTATCAACTGAATGTTTAAATGCTCATGGACACTGTGACAAACTACCTGACAGATGAAACTCAATAAAGAGATGGTTAACATAATACATGAGTTGGGGAAACAGCCTATCATGGTGGGGAAAATACACCAAGAAAAGAGAGATGCAGCTGGTCACATGGAACACATAGTTTTTGTTCTCTCTCTCTCTCTCTGTGTGTGTGTGTGTGTGTGTGCGTGTGTGTCTGTCTGTCTTTTTCTGTGTCTCTCTGCCTCTCTGCCACTCTGTCTCTCTCTGTCTCTCTGTCTCTCTCTCTCTATATTTTTTTCTCATATATATATATATATATATATATATGAGAAAGATATATCTATCTCCTCTCTCTCTCTCTCTCTCTCTCTCTCTCTCTCTCTCTCTCTCTCACTCACTTTATGAGATACTAGGCCATGACTTATTGTCAACCACATTCAAAGCAATTCTTCCCTTCTTAATTAAATATTTCTGGAAAAATTCTCACAGACACATTCAGAGTTACGAATCCTAGGTGACTCTAAATCAAGTTAACCATGAAGCCTAAACATTACAACATCCCTGTGGTCATTATGACTCTCAAAGAAATTGTAACCTTTCTCTGCTGCCTGAATAATAAACTCATGACCATAATATGCAAAATCCACTCAGTCTACCTTCAAAAGTCCACATATTAGTAGTTTCAAGAAAGTGCAAAGCAAAGTCTTTTTTCTGAGGCTTAAAGGGATCTTTTTAGCTGTAAGACCATTTAAAGATTAAAAAAAAAAAAAAAAAAAAAAAAAAAAACATGTTATAAAGTTTCAATATTCAATAGCCCATAATAAACATTTCTATTCCAAATGAGAAAAAGGAGACATCACAGGAATGAGACAGGCTAAAACAAGACGAAAGCACAGCAGAGGAAACACCATTTCTTGCTGCCCTTTGCTGGGCACCGAAAGCTCTTCCACTCTTCCTCACATATCCCCTCTTTTGAAGAGCCAATATTAGCTTCTAAGTTGTCAGATACCTCAAACATGAGACAGCTGACTGGGCTTCAGGTCACCCAAACCTCCATGGGTAAGGATACTTCCATTTCAATTCTTTCATCTACCCAATTTCATAATACTCTCTCACATTCTGCCTTTTCATGATTAAAGTTCCTGAAGGTCAGAGTCAGGTCCTATCTCTGAACTTGGATTTATTGTCTTGTGTTCACAGTATTATCAAGCTCAACGGTAACTATTACATTAATTACTTTCATGTTGCTGTAATAAAAGATCATGATCAACACAATTTAAGGAAGAAAATTTTTATTTGGGCCTATGATTTCAGACAGAGAGTCCATAATGGCAGGGTGGCAATGTGAACAGGTGACTGAACCAAGAGGCTGAGACAGCAGATTCTTAACCATAAACATGAAGCAGAGAGAGTAACCTAAAAGTGGAGTGAGTCTGTGAAGCCTTCTCGAGGCCCACCTGCATGAGTGCACTTCCTCAAGTCAAAGCTAAGCCACCTCAAAACCCCACAACACTGCTAACAACTAGGGACCGGGTGTTCAAATACATGAGCTACAGCAGACATTCTTTATTCAAAATACCACACCCATCCAAAGGATAAGGCTATAAAAAATATTATAATCTTGTTCATTAAAATGTTAGTCATAATGACACTAATATTATAGTCCTGAATTGCTGGTAATATATTTCTAAATATGTTATAAAATAATATAGTATTTAGTGACAAAATATTCATGGGATACCTAGGTTTTCTTCGAGACTAGTAATAGTTCTTGGTCCTTCTCTATGTTTATTGATTATGCCAGTCATAATTCAATTGATTAAAAACATTTCTCAATAGTTTATCTCTATCATCTCAGCACCAGGATAGCCAAGGAAAGAGTATTATAGTTTTCACATCAGCATGAGTGAAACAATGAGTTCTATGCCTTCCTGAGCTACATACTAAGATCCTGTCACCATCACCATCATCATCATCATCATTATCGTCATCATCATCAGTTATGGCCTCTTACATTTTACAGTTTGTCTCGCTTTCTCTTCCTCTCTTCCTCTAAAACATGACTTTGTTGATATTCTGCTGTATTTATCTTTGAATAACCAGCATTTAGGAGGTGTATGGCATAGTTAAGTTAGATAACTTTAAAACTAACATACTGTACTCCACAACCGGGGATGGATACTTTCAGTTCATTAAATTACAGGAAACAGTTGACAAGTGATGAATCTGAAGTTTTCGGGGACTTGAAGTTATTAAAAGATCTAGAATCTAAGAAGTCATTTCACATGTTGTGACCTACCATTCAAAATAAACTTAAAAAGTGCAAATTCTTGCAGATTTGTGCCTGGCTGATAAAGGTCTAGAAGCCTTTGCCTTTGTTTTATGTCAGCATTTTTCAGAGGGGCAGATTCGTAGTTGCTCTTAGATCCTCAAAGGGGCCTGTTATCTTAAACAGGTTGTAAATCACTGGTTTAAATTGTTTAGCCAGCAAAAGAATATCCCTTAAAGTTTTTGTCAAGTTGAAGTAATTAATGAACTAATATACAGCAGAAGGAGAGATGAGTGAACTTGTAAGAGTGGGATGTAGTTATTTAAGAATACTAAATTATAGAAAAGTCAGTCCCCTAAAATATTGCTGACAAATGGGTTGAAAATGTTGCTACAACTTCCATTCATGAGTGGACCAGGGATCTGAACAGCATGTTGAACTTTGGATGAACCAGGGAGTTCACAGCCTCCTTCTCCTTCACTGGTGAAAGACATCATACAACCATGGAATCAAACAAAAATAGTCTAGGCATATACTCCTGCATTTTATCAGCTTTCCACTCCAGAAACTTGAAATGTCCTTATTCCCCTTGACTTGTAGTCCATTTCAACAAAACCACAGGAAGCAAGGATCAGGCACAAAGCACGAAACAAGGACCACGCATGAAGCAGACAAGCCATTCCACGCAGCCCACGTTGCTGGGCGCTGAGTAAAAATTAGGCAGCCAAACAATGGTTTTTAACAATAAACAATGTCAACTTGGACAAGATGAACAAGCCATTCTATCCCTAGTCTTCTGCCCCAAACAAACAAAGATGATTTCTGCTTGTTGCATTTGTTCCAGGAGTTAATGTGGGGGAGGGGAATCCATCGCCAAGAGTAGCCACAAAGCTGAGTGTAGTAGCTATTTCTCCCCATGGCCCTAAATGCATGTCAGCTTAGAATAAGATAACTTCTTGGACCTTATTTCCTATTTCTGCTGTAATGAATCACAGTAATCAACCTATCATCATCAATACTAATAGGAGCTGGAGAGATACCTCAGTGGGAACGAGCACTTGCTGCTCTTCCAGAGGATTCTGTTCCCAGCATTCACAGCGAGCAGTCAGCTGTAACCCTGGCTCCTGGGGATCCAACCCCCTCTTCTGTCCTCCGCAGATTCATACATGCACACCTCTCTCTCTCTCTCTCTCTCTCTCTCTCTCTCTCTCTCTCTCTCTCTCTCTCACACACACACACACACACACACAGACACACACACACACACACACACACACACACACACACACACACTTACTTTCACCCTTGACTTGGGAGAGTTATTCTCTGAACATCCAAAGTCTAAAGATGCTCATGTTCCCCACACAAAATGCAGCATTCATATAAGACAGCATCCTTCTTCCCACATACTTTAGTCATGTCTAGTTTATGTACTGTGCTAGTACTTCAAGTGGTCCCTGTGTGTATCATCTCAGGAACAGTAATAAAAACAATTTGTGGATTAGAAATCCAGATGCAGAAGCTGGCCATACTATAATGTTGGTGGCGTAAAACAACAACACGAATTTGTCAGCCCTGTGGCTCTAGAGGTCATAAGTTCAGAGACAACTCAGCCAACTAACAGCAAAGTATTGACCAGCTGTGCTTGTGGGAGGCCCTAAGGGAGAAACCGTTTCTTTCCAACCTCCAGGTCCTAGAAGTCAATGCAGAGGCTTTCCCTCAAGCATGGTGATTCTGTGTTAAAGCTGTTTTCATATAACCTGTTAAATCCCACCACTGAAACATATCACTACTGTACAATGAATATTTTAAAGACAAAGAAAATCTGTTTTTATTATCTGGCACCTCCAAGCTTGGCCCCTGGCATTTCTTGGCAACAACTTAATCAAATAGCCTCTGTCAGTACGCCATTCTATTTTTTCTATGCTCCTTATATCTCTGCTGTGCCCTGAATGACGCCTTGCCTGGTGCTCAGTTGTCATACAAGTTCAATGTAGACTTATAATTGATAAATAATGATAAAATAACTGGAGAGATTTGTTTATATATTATGGCCAGATTCGTTTTATTACAACAACAGTAACAATAATGTCCAACTGGTAGGAGTCATTTCTCTCCTTCTAGCCTATAGAAATTGGGAATCAAATTTAGATATATAGGCTTAGTGACAAACATTTTCACCCAGTAAACTGTTAGGATAGACAGCCCACAGACTGGCATCTTCCTAAAAGATTGAACACACAACTCACACTTCTATCCCTGGGTGTTTGTTCCAAAGAAATGAATATTTGTGTCCCATCCAAACACTATATGTTATATTTACAGCAGTTTTACTCTGTGTAGCCAAACCCAGAAAACACACATTAATAGAGTTCATCCATACTGTGGAATAGAACGCAGAAAGCAAAAGGAAGGGACTACAGTACACACAGTCATAATGCGATGTAGAAAGTTACACTTGTTGAAAAGACATCAATCCCCAGGGGTTATATAGCATATATGATTCACATTCTACAACATTCTTGATTTTAAGATGTTCTCACTGGGGCAATCTGAATAAAGAGTACAAGAAATTTTTCAGCATTATTTTTCGTTTAGGTTGGGTTGATTTTGGTTTTGGTTTGTTTTTGAGACAGAATTTCACTCTGTAGTCCAATCTGACCTCAAGCCGTTAATTCTACTGTCTCATCCTCCCAAATGCTGGGATTGCAAGCATAGTTTCAAACAATATTGCTTTACCTTTATATTATCTGGCTCTGTGATTACTTCAGTTAAGGTTTTTTTTTTTAAGGCATGCTTAATAAAGTATTCAGCATAAAGCTATTTGCAAACAATAATTTTGGAGCTATCAAATTTCTTCTTTCTTTTTCTTCCTGGAAATTTATTTGGTTGTTGATTCATTATTGCTGAAGATTTTAACTCCTGTGTAAGATACAAATGACAGTGGCCATGCTGGAGTGTCTTCACAACTTTGCAGTTTGCTGTTGGATTCTTATTTTTCATGCTGATATGCTGCCTTCTGTCCATTACTTTGAACTTTTACCATCCTGACCAAGGCATCGCCGGAGATACTGGTTTGAATTTCAGTCTCCATGTAACAATATGTAACAATAAAGAAGGTCTTTGTAGTTTCCCAAAGAGATGTTTTGGAAACAGCAATTGACAGCTGGTGCTTGTAACTTCTGCAATGAGGTGAGGATGGGGAGAGACTGAAGTAGGAGGATCCTGAGTTTTAGATCAAATAGAGCCTCCTGAGTTCATCAGTGCTTGGCATTCTAGAGATTGTCTTCTTTCATCTGGGACCATTGACAGTCTCTGGTCTTTCAGTCCTTTGCTCCTCTGGCACAGCTAAGTACAGCCCTCTAGTCACCGTCCTTAGCGAGTGTCCATCCAGTGCACTTCGGTCGTCCTTGCCTAGCACCTTCTTCTCAGGTTCTGACATAATGTTTTCCCTCTTGCCACACCTGTACATGTCCCTATGATGATTCAGAGCCTTGTCCGCAGAGCCCATGACAGCTAGGGGTGATTTGGCTGAAGACCAAGCAGGATCACAAGTCCTATACTTTGTCTTGATGGGTGTGACTTCATATAAAATTTCTCTCTGCTTTCTTTTTCAGTGACTACAGGAAAAATCCAGAAACACATCACCAATCAGGTATTTCCTCCCTTTCTCATTAACTATCATTCAAAGCCATTTTAAATGCAAATACCTAAGCATTAGTAAATGCTTCACCCAGGCTGTGCTCATCTCTAGCTGTGAGCACTCGATCCAGTCTTGGTTCTGAGAACTCATCCCTGACTCATCTGTGAATGCCTGTGTACTTTCTGATCTGTCTCAACTTCATCCTTCCCTCTAACTCATCCTACCAAAAATGAAGGATACACTCTGTCACTCCAAACACGGAAGTGTTTCCGTGACCATATTGTGATCTCTGGAACAAATACCCTCACAACTCAGGTGACTCTCCTCTGTCCTCCCAAGTGTTAATTAACCAGTTAAAATTGAAAGGCCCACTAGAGCAGAAAGGCACCTTGGAGTTATCTGTCCTTCTCAGCATTTCCATGTGTTCAACTTGTCTGGTGTCTTCCTCTCTGTTCCACACTCTCCATGCCCAGTCTCTATGATCTAGTGTCTGTATTGCCAGGTATACATACTCTTTAAGAGACTTGTGACATGTAACCGCCCATGGGATAAAGCAGGAGAGGCCATCACCAAGAGCTCTGATGCCCAGACCACTGGCCTCTTCTACAGGCGTGTTGGGCTGCAGGGCCTCCACGTGCTACTTGCTCAAGAGACTCAGAAAGTCTGACATTGGCCTGTGGCAAAACACTGCTCAAATTTCCCTCACAGATACAAATCTCTGTGGCCTTTTTCTTTCTTTTTCCCTGGTATAAATTATAACTCACGGTTGCCAAGGAGAAAGGTGGTAAGTCTGCATTTATACTGGGCAAGGCACATTTTTCCTTTTCTGTTGTTCTGCTTTTTATTGTTAATGTTTCTTTTTATTATCTTTTTAGTTAGCATGTAAATAATGGGCTTCAGGAGACTTTGGATGTGGCTCTGTTAGTAGCGTGCTTGTCAAATGAGCACGAAGCCCTGCATTCTCTCTCCCACAGCACATAAATTGGATGTAGTAGGGTGTGCCTATGCTAGAACTCTTAGAGGTGGAGGTTTGCGGATGAAACTCAACATTCAGGCTACCCTTGGGTACCTATGGAGATGGAGACCAATCACGGACACATGGCTCACTGTGGCCTCCTCGTGCATGTGTACTGTACTTTGTGTTTGCCCCTCCCATTACATTACCCTCACTGGTCTCCCATTCTTCTCTTGTGGTCTCTCAAATAGTTTCCTCTCTGTTTTTATACATACAGGGTCTGAATTTGACTCCAACAAAGGAAATGGAAGTCACATACCATAGAAGTGCCTGCATGACTGCATTTCTCTGGCAATATTGTCTTTTATCTAAGTCACTAGTGACTTAAAAAATCAAGTCCAACTTTAGTTCCTGTTGTCAATTCACTCAAATACAAAGACATGGTTCTTGTCTAGCCATTACCAGATACCCCTTAATTCATCAAACCTTAAACACCGAGAACTCGATTGGCTTAATATACCCCACAACAAAATCAATAGGCAGAAACAAGCATCTATTGGCACATTTTTGCTTTCCTTTATATGGTAGCTGACCCAGCCCCCAAGGCTGGATCAGTTGCAATCTGGTGTGAACAGCCTGGAGCATCCTGGAAAGCCACTGATCTTCAGCCCATGTTGGCAGGCCAAAGAAACTGAGTCCTTGTGTCAGAAAAATGACAACAGAAGCAGCCATGGGCAAGATGAGCTCACCAGGAAGGTCCTTATGTCTGGGCTGCTGCAGCTGGGAGGCATCACCAGATCTCAGAGTGTGTCTTCCTGCTTCAGTTAGTATAGCTAAGAGCATCCTTCAAGTGTGAACAGAGATACCTCAAATCCAAATGAGCAAAAGTTTGCCTGGTGAGTGGTTCTAGATTTTTTTTTCCCAGTTGACATTCAAATCAACCATTAGAAACACCTACTATAATAGCAATGGCTCTAACAGTGCCATTCTTAAAATAAGGAAAAAAACAAGTGACAAGGATGCTACACCTAGTGTCTCTCTCTCTGTCTCTCTCTCTCTCTCTCTCTCTCTCTCGCTCTCTCTCTCTCCCTCCCTCCCTCTCTCACTCCCCCCGTGTGTGTGTTCACTAAAAATGTGGAGAAGCTTTAATGGGAGGAAATATGTGTACATGAAAAGAGAAAGGGAGACAGAGAGACGGAGGGGGAGGGGGAGGGGGAGGGGGAGGGGGAGGGGAGAAGGAAGGGAGATTTCATCATGAATAAGGCTTGGTGGGGGGGAGATCTCAGAAAACCAAAAAGTATGAATGTTATTTCCCTTTTTGTAGATTATGGCCAAAAAGTTTCCCGTTCCCTCCCCTCCCCCACTTGCTTTTGAACACACTTGTAAAGGTTCCGTTACTGGAAAAGAGCAGTGTGCTTGGTAGTTGAGAATATAATTGCTGTGTAACAATGGAGTCAGCTGGCCTCTGGCATGGTTCATTTACCTTTTTAGCTCTGTCTTTACATTCTTTCAACATACTCAAGGGGGTTTATAAGGCAGAGCCATAGTTAAGACCTGCAAAGTTTATTGTTGTTATATTTCTGCATTTAACACAGACAGAATGTCTCATGAAGAGCTCTGCTTCCTATATTGATATAATGGATAAAAATGGAACCTATTGCTCTTTTTCTCTTTCCTTCTCTCTCTCATATGTATATATATATATGTGTGTGTGTGTGTGTGTGTGTGTGTGTGTGTGTGTGTGTGTGTGTAATTTATGAATCTACATAAAATCTAGGAGCCCCAAGTAGAAAGAAAGCATGACATTGCCTTTCTGCAATGGCCTTAGTTCATTTACTCTGCTTATCTCCAGCTACACTGAAGCAGGCCCTTACAGAATTTTGTTTCCTTTATGTTACTCCTTTGTTCATTTGACTAAACTAATAGAATGTGTGGACACCAAAACAGAACAGCAAATATTTACTCAGGATCTTAAACATGGATCTGATGCCAATCTCAATAAGCAACTGAATGTTTTTGAACTTTAACATAAGACAGTAATGCTTTAATGTGTTTCTTACATGGTCCTTCTCAGAATAGAGAAGTACATTGTGCAATCTCTTTCCAACAGCTTACATTTCTAATACCCCAGTGGAATTTCTATTCATCGTTCTTCCAATAAGGGACATGCTTTCCATCCTCAGAAACACAATTCAAACAGTCATCTGACAACTTTAATTTACCCAATTTCTGAAAGAAAAGCTAAGCCACTCCCCTTTGTTTTTTTGTTTTATAAGGGTTTTTTCTTTCTCTTTTCCTCTGCTTTGTTTCATTTTTCCGAAATAAAATCTTATTGTACAACCCAAACTGGCCTGAAACTCACTAATGTGGCCCAGGCTGCCTTTAAACTCACGATAATCCTTCTGCCTCCCTCTTTGTGAAACCACTCTGCTACCAAAGGAATTTGGCACTTGAGAGGCATCTGTTCATTGGTTGGGAGAGATGTATTTCGGTGTGTTGTCAAGAGCCTTGTGACAGGCAGGTCTCTCCTACAGTGTGCATTCCAGGGATCCAAGTGCCAATCTTGGTGGCAAGCATCATGCACAAGCCCCAAGAGAATCAGTTTGAAAACTCACTTTGGATAGTCAAAACAGAAGTCCTTATCAGACTGCAATGCAAAAACGGAAAACTCTTGAGCATTAATCTCGCCCTAAGTTCTTCCTGCTGGACACTATACATTGTATAATTAAACTGAAATTGAAAACCGAGCCTTTCCTCTCATTTCTTATTTTCCCTACAGTGGGCAGACAGAGTTATGAACCATCCTGAGCAATCAAGGCTGGAGTAGAAGCAGTGTTCAGGAACCACTGGCCAGTATCCAGTGTGTGATTTCAGCCTCCAACTCCTTTAGCACACCTGAGCTCTGAGGACAATCATTTGAGTCCTCTGGGGGAAACCCTGAATTCTTTCCCATGGAACTCACTGGGGAAATCAGACCTCTTTTGAAAAGTAACTCGTTAATGCAGCTTGTTTACGGGAAAGGACAAAAGTGAACAGCAAAGAACTTGGCAGCTCCTGTCCCAAAATGTCATGAATGCATGACCCATTTTTTCAGCTGTGTCTTTGGCAACTCACGGCTGTAGTAATCTCCTCTCTGGAAAATGTTACTCTTGAGACAGAGCTTCCTATGGGTCTGCTGAATAATTTTCATCATGGTAGATTAAAGCAAATACCTTAAAATACTTCCAAAAACATTCTCAAAACCAAATAATTGTCATCATGAGGAGAGAGAGAGAGAGAGGAGAAAGAGAACCTGAAAGCCTTTTCCTTTTGCTGCTGGAAACAGCCTCACAACAAATGCAACCTCAGGTAAATGAACACCGGCTGTTTTTCTTTATAATGCAGGATATCAAAGCCCTTAATACACTAGGACCCCGGGGCTTAGCAGTGAGGTGGTGAGGTGGCAGGAAGGGGACTGCATGTGGGGATCCATGCTTTATGAAGAGGTATTTCTGTTGTGAAAAACAACCCTAGCTTAGGAGCTAACTCCACGACAGATTTGCCCTCACTGATTGCCCAGGTCAGTGAGAGCCAAGTTCACAAGTGTACACCGAGGCTACTCATGAGTCTTCCAGCATTGCAGTACGGGGGCTTTAAAACAAGACAATTTCTAGCCTTCCAGGTCTAGACGCTACACATTCAAAACCAAGTGTCATCAAAGCCACCTTCTAAAACCCATGGGCAGGATTCTCCCCCACACACATACCAGCAACCTCGGGCAATCCCTGCCTAACTGCAACACCACTTCAATTCTTGCCTGTTTTTCTCCTGTGACTCCACCTGACTCATCTCGTAAGGATGCCAGTTATAGTGGCTTAACTGGTATTGATGAACTCATCTTGATTAGATTTGTAAACAGCCTGTGTCTAAATAGTATACTGACAGGGACGAGACATTGGAAGGTAGCGGGAAATATTAAAATAGTAAGCCACACTACCACCTGCACGGCACAGGCAGACTCTAACTTAGAGCTCCAAAATCTCTCCACTCCGCTAGTGACGTTCCCACGGCGGACTGTTATCACACCCACCCCACGCTCCCATGCTTCCAAATTCCTGTGGCTGGCTGGTGTGCCCTGCCGCTGTACCTTTTTCTGGAACCCAGTTAAGTCTCCATATGAAGGAAAACACCACACAGTCTTAGTTTAGAATCAACAGGTAACACAACCACTGGGTGCGGAAACTAGCATCCTAATTTTGTAAGCTATTTTAAGTTATAAATCCTCCGGTGGCAGATACTGGCAGATATTCCACCTAAACGGGGGGTGGGGGGGGAAGAGCAGCCTCTGGCTACCTACATTGTGTCTCCATGCTCTCTCCTGTTCTAAAGGAACTCTTCTTTCTCCTGCCTCCCCTCTTCCTCTCCCCGACCCAGAAGTCCCACCTACTCCTCACCCAGTGATTGGTCCCTTGAAATCTTTATTCATTAGGGGAAGCTTCTGCCATTTTGGAACTTCAGTATGCCTGTCCAGAGAACACAAGTCAACCTATAGTAAGGTGAAAATATTGGTTATCTCAGACTACTTCTCCCCACCACTACTACTGCTGTTGGAAGTGATTGTTGACTCTGCTCATGTATTATTAAATTCATCCTGGATATTGTTAACAGAGACATAAGCACACCACCATCGAACTCTGGACCAATGATTCTAGTGTTGAATACAGATTAGAGGAAAAACTTAGGGCAGACATGGGCTTCACTAGGATCTAACATGTACTTGACATGGCTCTAAGCATCACAAGTCAGAAGTGTGTTCTCTCACTCCTTTGGATAAGGCAAGCCATAACTTCCTAGATCATTTCTACCCTATCTCTTCTTCCATTGTCTCTTTCTACTCTCTACCTCTTTTTCATATTTTTCCTTTGTACCTTTCTTTTTCATGTCTGTTTTAAAGTTTGATAACCCTGAGGAGGCTATGGCAGGAGAATCAGCATGACCTCAAGGGTGACCTGAGCCACAGAGTGGACCTTGTCTCAATTCCACCAAGTAAAACAAGTTTGATAACCAACAAGATTATCCAGTGCATGAGCAAAATGCAAACACTATATTGAACCTGTAGTCAGTGACAACGGGCCAGACAAGAGAACAGGAGTCACATTCTGTGCCCTCAGAGAACCACAGAAAGCAGAATGTTTTAGCTTCTCCATACCTGCTCCATGTCCCCCAAGTAGAAGGGCATAGAGGCACATTTAACCCCTTTGTGTTCTTTTAGTGAGTGGGGTGAAGTAGTGAATACCATTTGGAGTAGTACTTAGAACCTTCTAGAGATATGGAGTCAGGAAAGATATGAGGGAGAAGCTACTCTCCAGGTACCCTGAAGGCCTTATCAGAGACAATTCTCATCCTTGACTGGGGCAGGGACAGTGACCATCTAGGCCTCTTCAGCCTACAGTCAGCTTCTACTCTGCCTTCACCCTAAATGTCTATGTCACCATGTAGACTTCCAGTGGCCAATTCATCTTCAAGGATAGAACAGCCCTGAGTGTCCCAGTTCCAGATTAGGTCTTGGAAGTATTCACACAAACAATGTGTGTAGCTCTGGATATCACAAAGTTTAGAGGAACTCTACTGAGACCACTGCAGGCAGTTTATGTGATTTTACAACAAATTAAGGACTGAAAAATCCTCCCTCTCTAGTCTACAAGATAAGGTCCCTAACTTGGAGTATAAATTCCAAACCCAAATTCTCTTGTCCTCCTTTTGAAAAGATACTCACACTCCCATAGCAAAATTTCCTATTCTACTTCTGTATGTATTCTACTTAGTGGTGCTTATAAAACTAATCCATCACTACCCTGACCCCCACCTCTGTGTGTGTGTATATGACTGAACTGACTTTAAGCTCCAAATAATTTCTTTCTTTCTGTAATCCCATTTGGCAGTCCCTTTGGTGTAGATCTTTTTCACTCTGTACCTTGATTATTTCTATCTCAGTATGATTTTTGTGATTAAATAGATTCACTCTAAAGGAAGAACTCAGGCCCAGATCATTTATTTCCATTCTCAGATCTTACACATCTTAACAACCAAGCCAATTGCTAATAGAAATTCTTCTACTGACTGAATAATGATCTCACAGGTGGGGGTGGAAACCAAGGGCTAGGAAGACTCATGTCTTTATTTTACTTCTACATCCATATTCCATGGAGCCTGGAGGATGTTAAAAAGCAGTCTTGATTCAGTTAGAAGTTACCTGATTTCCTGCCATAACCTGAACATGCTAGTGTTGTTACTCCTGCCTTTTCAGGAGAGCATGAACTTTAAAACTTTCAAGTTTAAAATGGGTTCACTAACGTACAACATTCTTACCGAAATGGCCATGCACTTAAAAGGATTATTTTGATTTAAAAATATTTTCTTTGTCCTCATGGAACTGGCAGGGAGGTCATCGTAAGCTCTTTTTTAAGATTACATTCTTGACTCAAGCTGCACTTTTTAAAGCTGTCCAATTTATGAGTCTTTTTTTTTTAAACAAATCTTTGAAAACAAGACTGAATTGGATCAAAAGATGGTGGGACTTGCTGTGGTTGAAAAGAGGGATTTAGAAATGACAGTCTTTATTAAAGGTCAGCTAAGCAACAGAGCTAGAACATGCCTAAGTATAAATATCAAGGCTGCTTTCTTATGTACAGCCAAGAAAATTAAATTATTATGTAAGGATTTCTGGAAATAGTCTGGAGACAAGCAAGGTAGATGAGAAAATGGCTGTGTTGTTTTTAATTAGAATTTTATCTTTATTGATGTGTACATATTTGTATGTGTGTGTACCCATGACACAAGTATGTGCAGACCTATCAGATTCCCTGGAGCTGCAGTTATTGGTGACTCTAAGCTATGCAACTGTGTGCTAGGAACTAAACCCATGTCCTCTCGAAGAGCAGCAAACTTTAAATGGCTGAGCTATCCCTCTAGCTGTCTCTGGTTTTTGAAAAGATACTAAGAGCAAAATGTATGTTTGGAATAAACATGAAAAAAGTCATTAATGATCAAATGTATAGGTAAGCACATAGTACTTATGGATACTCACAACCTGTGATTATGGCCGTCACTGGGTCTTAGGTTTGCCCTCATTTGTCAGAACAATCCCATGAGGATCAGTATGCTAAGACCCATACAGACAGAGACTTAGGCCTGAAATTGGGCGTAGGTGACAGGCACAGGCATGTCCAACATTTTGATACCAGAACATAACATTGTCAGCTACAAAATTCACATTCCATAACTATCCAGCCAAGTAAAAAATAAAACAAAATCTCAAAAGTAGGCATGTGACTTTGTCTTGGGCTACACTTATAACCATCCTTGACTGCATGTGACATATGGCTATACAGTGGACATGTTTGGTCTCAATTGTCTAGATCTTGTCATAATTAGCGCTAAGTAAACAATAAGAAAGGTAGGCGGCATTATTATTGTTTATGAACGTGTAGAGATACAACGCTAGGTTTTATGCAGAATTACCTCATTTAAACATTGCAGTAATAAACCAGTGAGGCAAGGTTCAAAGTTAATGAGAGGAGGCAGTCTGACCAAGATCTCAGGCGTGGTAAGTAGCAACACTAGACTGGGTCAGGTCACTGAACTCTTCTTGTTCTGTGTTGCTCTGCTCACTTTATCAGAAGTGAATAAACCCAGGTCATGATCAGTTCAGATGTGTTCCATTCTGGAGCAGTCTCCTCACCTTTGTTCTACCTTGGTTTCTGTGGCTGTCTCTTTAGTATGGTTGCAAAATGCAGAACCATACTCACTAGCACCCCAGTTTTAGCACCAACACTGAAGCAGTCCTTGATATCAATTTGGACCACAGGGTTTATAATGCCTTTTGAAGAAGGTCATGTAGAGCATATGCTTGTTCCAGTGGCCCTATTGTGCATTAAATTGCTTTTATAGTTAAGTTTTTTAATCATATGAATCTGTTCAAAGAAAAAAGTATTTGTTACCTAAAAAGAGATTAAAAACTAGAGAGAAAGAAAGAAAGAAAGAAAGAAAGAAAGAAAGAGAGAGAGAGAAAAGATGTATTTGGGATAATCTGTTGCCCATGGGCAATTTTTCTCCATGGAGCTCACAGAGATACTGTAAATGTAAAGTC
The DNA here is from genome assembly GCA_030674055.1 of Rhabdomys pumilio. Lineage (NCBI taxonomy): Eukaryota > Metazoa > Chordata > Mammalia > Rodentia > Muridae > Rhabdomys > Rhabdomys pumilio. Next base: position 68,174,204 of record JANHMN010000013.1, read on the forward strand.
TGAAGCAGAAAACTTTCACTCTCACCCAACACCACATAGTGTCTTGTGCTTTTCATCTTTCAGAAAAGCATCTAACCTTTTAAAAACCTCTCTGAAAAGTTCTTAACTGTTGATATAACACTTTTATTATATAGTTACTCATTTGAGAAGATTGGGATATTGAAATTCAGTACTAAATGTGTTGCATCTATTAGAAAGAATAAAATTCTTTCCATTGCCCATGTCATGCCTGAGATACTCTCGTTCACTAGACGGTGGAATGCAGGCCACAGTTCTCATAAATCTGCTTCCCTTCATTTCTTCCCTCTCTCTCTTTGATTTTTTATAATTATATACTTCTCTGTTTTTTACCATTTGTCCCTAAAAGCATGAAGGGAAACTGAAATGTCTTAGCTTGTTAAATTTTACTAACAAAATGATGAGCAGTAACCCCTGGAATGTCTGTATCAGTACATATCAACAAACCTCAGTAACTAAGGTTCACTCACTCATGTAACCAAGGGAATCCCCTCTCTGGATTCTTGGTCTTATTAATAAATAGAAATTAAGAACCAACTCAGGAGACTTGAGGACAACTGTACTCAATTTTAAGAAAAACAACGAGGCAGGTAAGATGAGACTACCTGAAGCTCTCAGGAGGAAGAAGATGCAGAAGAGAGAGGAAGCTTTGAGATAGGCAGGGAGGTCAGCAATCGGTCACATGCCAGATAAATAGCTGTGTGCTGAGGTCAAGAAGATAAGAAGAAGGAAAAGGAAAAGCCATGCTTTGCTAAGTTATTCAGAGAAGCAGACAGGCTCAGCTGAGCAGAAAGGACAGCAGCTCCACAGGTGACTAAACTGATGGCAGGTAGGTGGGAAACTTAGGTGTATTATTCCATCCAGGGGTTAATTATTCCTTCTGTCTCACCAGCATGACTTCAAGTGAGTTAACATTCTTGGGGAGTAGTATCCTGGCCAGTGGAATGACAAGCCCATCTGAAAAACCCTTAAGAGAGGTGGCAAATGCCCTGAAGAGTTAGAGAACTCTTCTTTCACTGAAAAGAGAAAGTGACCACAATTGTCATTATGCACAAAGAAAAACAATTTTCCTTTGAGTTTTAGTTTGCAAAGTAGCACTTATTGAAAAACAAATGTCTGAAGAGGACAGAAAATATATACAAACAGTGAAAATTCAGAGTCACAGAAAGTAGCCAATGAAGGCAACCTTCCCTTAATGTGGAAAAAAGTTATTAACCACAGAGGTGTAATGTTATATTCTGTGGTCAATCATCAAACAAAAATGGGAAAAACAAGACACTCAGTATTTCATCACTGCTGTGCTTGGCTCAGAGTCTATTAAAAGAGAATATTTTCATCATAGAATTACTGGATAATTCAATTAGGCCAATGTTCTGTGGCTGTAGAATAACACAATTTACTATGTTGAATGATTAGCCAATCAGATTTCTCCCATTTTCCAAAGAAATGGATTAACCAAAATGTGACCATAAACAAAATAGATTTTATTAGGCATAATCTACTTTGTAAACAAATGAAATTAATTATTTGCCTGACCTAGAGCTTTGAAAATGAAGGACCAAAATTGAACACATGCTTCCAATTTTGATTCTGTTACTAAGATGACATTTAATGTAAAAGTTACAATTTAACTTCCCCTCAAGTATTCCATACTTGAGACTAAATGACTCCTCCAAATATGTTCATCAGCAGATGGGAGCCACTTATGGCCTCATAAACTTCCAAAGCAAGTGAAATTATCCAGCAAAATAGAAAGAGATTACAATAAAGCCTCATCTGGTTATCTCAGGGATGATTAATGCCTTGTGTATTGCTTTAATGATGCAATGAATATTGACAGATAATCACCCTCCTCCACACCAAGAAAACACTGGAGACAAATACCAGCAATGTATGCTTTCCATTAATCAATAAGCAATTTCTGCACATGCCCTGTATTTAGGGTTGTGTTATGAAAGATGTGAGAGGAAGTGCCAACACTGGGTCTGTTCCAAGGAGCTAAAAAAATTCGACAAGTGTCACAGAATAATAGCTCGTGTCATCTGATGTCATGCGCTTCCTTGTTATGTAGGTAGTAGAGATAACGTCGGAGTTTAGAGACATTGAAAACGGATGGAAAGTGGTCAGCAGTCAGTGGTCGGTGGTCAGTGGTCAGTAGTCAGTAGTCAGCAGTCAGTGGTCAGTGGTCAAGGAAGAATCATGGAGGGTGGGGGCAGGGTGCTTTAAACACCAAGATTATACAGCTCTGAGGGTGGAACACAGAAGCACTGGATGCTTTTGAATCTGGAAAGAATCTTAGAGAATCTCGGGAGGGTTAGTATGGAACATTACTCCATAGTGTGTCTTATAGTTCCTTCTTTTGTTCCAGCTCCCCTGTTACAAGCAGCCAACCTTTCCCTAGTGTACTCTGATTTCCTCCTCCTCCCATTCTTGCAACCACAAGTCTCATGAAATGCAAATCATCTTATAATTCCCTGTGGGTTATGTTACATCTCTATTGTTAAATATGTCATCCTGGCCTGGCGAGATGCTGAATAAGGGTGAGAGAGCTAGAGTTCACCTCCCCAGATCCTAGGTGAGCCAGGAGGTGTGGTAGCCACCAGGAGTCCCAGCACTTGGTAGACTTTGGACAGAGCTAGCTAGGGTAGCCAAGCCACAAGCTCTGAGTTCAGTTGAATGGTTACTAGGTCACTAACTAAAGTGAAGAATGGTGGAGGATGACTCTTAATGCCTGAGGCCTCCAAATGCACATGTGCACACATGTGTGCCACAAACATGTGAACACACATATATGCACAGCATATACATACACACATACACACACACACACACACACACACACACACACACACACACACACACGCATGAAAAGCCCACTGTCTGGTATTCCTGCTGAGTATGGCTCTGCCCTCTTCTTTTCATGTTGTTGTGTTTCAGTGGGCCACCCCTGCTCCAAGCACAGGGACCTGCTCACACCCTCCTCTCTGTCCATATTCACTCAATACAAGGCCCGCATGTCCACTGCCTCCCATACCTGAAATGTCATGATCCTGTATCTCATGTTTCTTTTTAGCTTAACCAGATCTGAAAATAGCTCCTCCATGGGCATCTATTCAGTGCAGCCTCACCTCTCTCCCTTTGATACACTTGAATACATCGCTCTGATTTAGTGTCTGTGTCCACTTAGAACCACCTAAAGGTTCTTATTAATTTACTCTCTAACTTGTCTTTCCTGTATTCACCCACATAAACATCCGAGCTACAAGAGTAGGGGCCTTGTCAGACTTTTCACCCCTCTAGTCCCACACAAGAAAACAGTGCACACCTCAGGTGTTCAGTGAATACTTCCTGAATGAAGGTGCAGATTAATTAGTTCTGTCAGCTATGACTATGGCTAGATAGTGAGAAGGTGGCTGAGTGAAATATTGATAGTGGGGTGAGAAGTTTTAGGGAGGAGGGGATAGAGATTGGATTCTGAATACAGGCAGGAGTTAGTGGACTATGATACAAACCAGCTTGAAGATTGCTATGGAAAAGTGATTGTTGTTACTTTTAACAAAATCTCAAACATTCAATTTTACCAATAAAAACTTGGGAGCCAGATGCTGGGATAGAAACCCGCTAGCTCAGAGAAGTAGAGAAAGCACTCAGCTTCCTTCTCAGCAGACATCCTTCCCAGAAGGAAGCTCTCCTTCTCCTCATTGTCTCAAAAACCCTCAGACTGAATGTGCCTCTCTTCTCCTTCATGTTTATCTACTTCTTTTCCTGACTTCCTCTTACTTTCACAGGTTTTTTTTTCTATGTTCACTCCCTGTTAATTGGTTTCATGCTTTGACTCTTGACCTGTGGTTGACTTTATTTAATCCTGTTTACAACAAACAGAGAGCTCTTGGATTAAAGGTGTGTGCTACTACACACACTGAGCCCCAACACAACTATAAACAGGTTTTCCCAGTAAATAACACAACCTCGGGGTTCACAGTGTGATCAAACAACCTGCAACACGTTATCTTGAAAAAATATACACAATTTGTGATTAAAATAACTTCAACAAATATAAACCATATAGCAAGCATTTATACTTGTTCCAATTCTTTTTTTTTAAACAACCCATGAGGTGAGTAAGCATCACTTCCACATTTTAAAATGAAGGGTTGGTTCAGAATGTCTAACTTAATCATCAGGACTCCAGTGAGAAGGATGTTGGGGAGAGTGCTGACTCAGAGTCGGTGTCTGATGCTGGTGAAGGAGGGATGGGGATACAGCTCTTCATCAGATAGCATTCTCTTCCTTACATTGATTGCACCGGCTCCTGGGCTGAAGGTGCTATGAATGTAGGTCTCCCAACCACCCTTGGCTCACACCAAGTTTTTGCTAACTGGTCTATGCACCTGTGCATTCCCTGAGGTTGTCCTTCTCCACCTGAGGTAATGCAGGTCTGACAATGGAAATGAGGAAGGTGCTGGAGAGAAAAGTGTCTGGATAAAGTGAGTAAGAGAATGAAACCAGTGACCTTGGAGGCAGACACCTGCAGAGTGAGGGAGCAGAAGCAAGCTCTGAAGATAAGTAAGAGGTGAATCCTAGAGTATGGAAGTAATGTGGACACAGAGGTGGAAAATTTGTAAGGGCCAGAAATGGGGAAAAGACAGGCATTGCATTGCAAACATGAACTCAAAGCATCTGTCAATGTCTGCACTCGGTTGGAAAAAGATAGAACTCATCAGAGTTAGGTGCAGATGGAGGAGGAATACAGGGGACCTATTCCTCACTGCTGGGCTATTTCCTACCAACACATTCAGGGAGCAGAGAAATAATTCCCTTCAGTAGTATACCCTCCAATGATCTACCTGGCCTCAATGGATGCTTCCATCCAGTGGTCACACAGATGGCCCTGCTTAAACTGAATGGGTAACAGAAAATAAGAAAAGTCATGAACCTGAGAAAACCTGATTGGTGGGACTAGGGTAGTGTTTCTAAGATGGGTGGGAGATAACAGAGGAATAATGAAATGTGTGCATGTCTGAAATCATCTAACAACAAAATTAATCAATTGGAATTAAAATTAAAGCAATAGATTATCAGAGAAATGAACCAAAACACAGCACATTAAAAAAAAATGTGTCTCCTCCTGAAGACTCCCAAATTCGGGAGACCCTTACTCAAGTCTCGGGAAGTTGCGAACACCCACAAACTCCAAGACACCGTTACTGGATGCAATTAGCAGAGGTTTATTAGGGAAGAGAGCTGGCAGCCAGCGTTCAAACTGCACACTCGTGCACGAGTACAGTTTGACCCCGCGTGGTGGGCTAAGGAACCTTTTATAGTAGGGAGTAGGGAAAGGAAAGAATTTCCGCGCGGTTACACATGATTGGTTATTTCAAATATCAGCAACTTGCAGAGGCAGGATGGCTAGTTAGGACTTGTCTGGGCATGCCTTTTTATTTTTCTTTGTGGCCAGGAATGTGTCTTCCTGCTTTGGGCCTACCCCACCCACAGGTGGATTTTCTTCCCTGAGGTTTGAGGAATGTATCCAGGGCAGTGAAGGCCCGAAATCCTACATTCAGTTCCGCCTTCCTGGAACTAGTGAGCCTGTATATATTTTATAAAATGGTCTTTATAATTTTTCACTCTATACTTCCTCTCTCTCTGCCCATTCACAAAGATAGGAACAAGACTTGATTAAACATGAGTCTCATGCTGGACACCCGAGAAGACAATCTTTGTAATAAGAATAGGAACTTAGAAGATTGTTCACCTGGACATCTGGTGGCCTCCTACTCTTGCAGAAGATAGTTTTCCTCAATATGTAGATTGTTATGGAAACGGCATCATAAAGCTGTGTCTCTGAGATTACAGTCATGTGACAGGTTCCCTAGTTCCCAAGTGCAGTTCAGCTGCACAACCACCAAGCATCAACACTGTCTCCTCCCAGATTTGTAGCTGTTGAACTGTCAAATTACAACCTGAATGTTTCTAGAAAGTCCATCCACGGATGGAGTAAAGAACTCCTCACCCTAAAACACCTTACCTGGATGTTTCTATAGTAACAGAAGAAGAGCTAAAGTTGCGAGAAATCAGAGGCTTTGATTTGAGGCTAGAGCAAAAGTTAAGCAAATGATGTGAACTTCAGCAATCTCTAGGACCAAGAGCCTCACACCTTGCCATGCCAAAGCATTTGAGATTATTAGAGTATTTACTTTTTGTTGGTCCCCAACAATTGTATCACTTTTCTGGGAAGATGCACAAAAATACCTGTTCACCTCAGATATAGAAAGCAATGATAGAACAACGGCAGCCTTACTTCCAAACCCAGCTTGGCAAACCATGAGTTTACAGGGGTAATAGAAAGGGTGTGAATGATTCAGGTATCTGCAGCACCAAAAAGCCCAGTCCAACATGGGTGAAGACTCTGAAATGCTCAAGTTTTCTGTGCAGCCAAGAGGCAGCTGCAGCAAAGAATTCTCTATCCCACAGCAATTGTTTGCTGCGTCTGTAATCAGACTGTGGGGGAAACTTATGAGTCCAGTGAGTTTTATGAGTTTTTTGAGTCTCCCAAGCCTCCTTCTTGTCTCCTGGAGGGAATGTTATAATTCAGTGCAAACTGCTATGGGGCATCAGCACAAGTAATTGTAGAGGAGAGACAGCCAAAAGCTGGATGATGTGACAGCCTTGTCCATACTAATTGGAACTTGACTTGGACACATTTGACCACCCCAAGGTAGCTCGGCAAATAGTCAGGAAGATGTGGGGGAAGATATCATTGCTCCATAGTGAGAAACTCTCGGTTCAGAGCCAGACAAGGCTCTATTTCAACCCCATCTCTCATAGTCACGACTGATCAAGTTCAATGAACAAAGGACCCTAACCCTCAGCAAGAGCTAAAGTAGAGAGTAAACACTGTTGATAGTGCAGTCCTGTGCGCATCACATCCTCACCCAGATCTGGCCCACATTCTCTTCTGATAGCCATCACTGAGGACCATCGTTTTAAACGAAACAGGGATTCCCAGCAGGAAGAGCAATGTCAAAAACTATAGACTAGCACTGGGCATGTTCAGGACCAAGCATAGACCAAACCCTGGAATTTCTATATATGGTTTGTGAATGATGGGTGAGGGACAAGTGGAAACCCCTTGTCTTGGTCAGCTGATCCAACAGTGGAAGATTTGGGTTTTGCCTATGAATGGTGCTCAGATCCTTAAACTTTCATCCCAATACAGTACTGGCTACAACACAGTTAGTTACCAGTGACCCATCATCCTGGCATGTCCTCAGAAAACTTCTGAATGGAATCTGAGACCTCCTTCCCCCTGCCATGAACATTTTTTTTTCCTTATATGAGAGTAGATGGAGTGGATACGGTGTGACATTCCTTCTGAGCATGGGCTGCTAAGATGTGTTTGCTCCTAGCAAATGGCATATCTGTAGAGAAGAGTCCTGGTGAAGATATAATGTCTGCAGGGACTTTCAAGAATATGTCACTTGCTTTATGAGAAATGTGTCTCTAGCATTGACTTAGACTCTTTCTTGTCAGTGTCATGATATGAGGGATGACTGTGATCGATGTCAGCAGCAGCCCCTGCTGGTGGCCAGCTGCCTTGACAGCTGTCAGAGCTATTGGCCATGGGCTTTTAGCATTGCTCAAGTAGATTTGAAGCAAGTAGGGGGGTGGAGATGGAGACAGGGTGGGGGAGGGGAGTGAAGCTGTAATTCAGAGTCTTGAACTCTGCCTAAAGGGGGACAGAAAAGGTTATCAAGAAAGCTCAAGACTCCCTCCCCTCTGCCAATTGCACTCTGTAATTTGCTGAAGGCAGATATTCCCAGGCCTAGAGAGAGTCATCTTATGCCAGCTCTGAGGAATAAAACTGAGGACTCTTGCCTTGAGGCCAAAAACCTAGGATTGGTTTTGCAAAGAAAGCAGGCACAAAAAGAGAGACCACGGCCATGGCCATCGCTGCTTCCAATAGCCATTCCAGGTACACTTTGAATAAAGTGCGATTGTCTCCAGAATATAATCTACTCTGGAGCTCCTTGGAAGAATTAAAACATATAATTAATTAAATAATGAACCAAAATAAAAGTAATAAAATTTATCTGAATGCAGGAATGTGTGTGTGTGTGTGTGTGTGTGTGTGTGTGTGTGTGTGTGTGCATGCGCAAGGTTCTATGTGCGTAGGGGGCGGTACTTACAAGTACCCATTTGATCACCAGTCTCTCAAGTTCAGTGGCTCTGGCCCCTTCATATGGCACTCTCTACTACTCCTTTGTTGCCCCTCTATCCTGCTTTGCCACTTGATTTTTCCTAAAATAATTTTCCCTCCCAGGATCCTCAGACTGCAATTCTGAAAAGAAATCCTCAGGGCATAGTGTCAGGATCCTATGACAGCTTCCAGTGCCAGAGGCAGCATTTTTCCTGGATCAGAGTCCAGGCGACCCATAGTAACATGCCACAGTGTGTGCTGCCTGATCTCAGCCGTGGGCTGGGGAGGCTGCCTTGAGTAAAGCTGAGTTGTCACATATGCAGGGATGACACCATTCAGAGGGACATGTGTGTCACTCACAGGTGCTGACACAGGAGAATCTGATCTGGGGCTAGTAGAGACTTAACCAAGTAAGACCAATGGAATGTGTTCCCGCAGTGGCCTGCCAGCCTCACACTTGGCCTTGCCTCCCCGGAGCTGAAGTGCCTCTAGATCATAGGCGATATGGGGACCACAGCATATGCGGGGTCCTGCTATTACCTTAATATCTCTCTCTCTCTCTCTCTCTCTCTCTCTCTCTCTCTCTCTCTCATAACTGGTCATGCCTACTCTTATTTTCTAGGCTATAGCCCACAGGAAAGATGTACTAATTAATCTTAGGAGCTCCAGGCCTCTGGGCAGTGTCTTCCCCTGAGCCCCCTCATTGGTTGCCAGTGATCTGTGGATAACTCTCCTAGGTCAAGGACTCACTCCTAATTGAATTTCAACCACCTCAGAAGCTGAATTTGTATAGTCTATGCCACAGCCATGTCACTCTGAAGCTGAGAAGGTACCATGATGGAAGAGAGGACACCAGAGAAGAAGGACATGGACACAGGACACACGGACATGGACACAGGACACACTGACACTTTGTAGAACCTTATGTGTCGCACACTCTGCTCTGTAATTTCTGACTGAAATTATCTAATTAATTCTCTAAAAGATTTCTTGGTCTGCCACCCTGAGTGTCAATCAAAAGAATATTTTAGCATAGTCTCTGTCAGTTTAGCCCAGGAGGCTTCTTGCTCAAAGTTGGTGACTTTGAAGAAGTCCAGACCTACTTCTATGGGGAAGGTATTTTTACATACATATCTTGTAGATCTGCGTAATGTGACCATAGTCGACATGATATGAGGTGTTGGGTTTTTTCTTCAGCTGTGTCATAAATATATACATACATATACATATACATACACATACATATGCATACATACAATCACACATGACAAGCACTGCCAGTGGGAGAGTAGTAAGTCAGAACTGGAATTCGTTATTATGGTAACACAAATTGTCTGGAATCCTAGGCCTCTGCCAACACTACCACCTCGATCCCATCACATCTAGGAGTAGTCACTTGGTTCCATCCTCCTTTAAAAACTAGAAATCACTGTGTCAGAATATTTGCAAAGTTGGTAACTGTGCCTGCCCTGTCTTCTGGTGCTTTTCATTTCTTTAGTGTTCCCTTGCACTCTGACCAGCTGTCAGCTAGGGCCCACACTTGTATCTCTGTCCTGGGGTATCTGCTTTGCATGGCCAGCAAGCAGCTCGAGTTGCCAGGACTCTCCTTTATGTGCTGTGACTGGATTTGCTGGAGTAAATTTGGGACACATCCTGTGTTTCCTCAGAGAGGTCCTCATAGGATTCAAGTCTGTGCTCCCACTCAGCTAACTTGCCTGATGACCCCTCCTGCATCCTCTGCCCGCCCTTCCCTATTTTACATGCTCACACTCTTGCCAGAGGCTTTGGAATCTTCTCTAAATTAATCTTTTGCCCACAATCCTTGACCCTGGTTTTGCTTTAGGGGAAACAGAAATGAAAATTCTGTTTTAAAACCTTCCAGCTCTCAGGTGGAAGACTTGGTGGGGCAGACTGGTCTTCAAACTCAGCTGATCAACACAGCCATAATAACCCTAACCCTACAATAACTTTCTTCTCTTGTGCATCTTTAGACTTCAACCTATAGGAATCCCCCCAGCTCCCTACTAGTGAGCTGGTCCTTGCTCTGTGCATCTTTATTTCTATGGTATATCCCAGTCAATCACCAGTATCAGTGTTAGCTCATGGACTCATCTGCCTGGCCTATGATAACCTTTTAGAATTTACTTATTTGATTTACGTGTGTATACATGTGTATGTGCTCTTTGTGCCCATATGTAGGTCAAAGCATAACTTCTTAGAGTCAATCTTTTGTTTCCAGTATAGATCAAAATCATGTCTGAACCATCTTACCAGTCCAGGATAATCTCTTAACTATAAATCAACCTTTATACTGCCATACACACACACACAGTCTCACCCTACACACATACAAAACTATATTTTACACTTAAGCATCAGAACTCTGGGCATTGGATCATTGCTCCATACCAATGCCCTGAAAATAAGGACAAGAATTCTGCCTTGCCGTACACTCTTTAGAACAAGACTCTAGAGCTAGGCTGCCATTCCTCCATCCCCCACCTCTCAAATCTATTCATTATTGCTGACATTCATTTTTCATGCTAGAAAAAAAGACATTGTATACTCACTACAAGGCCATTTTCTAAATAGATTCAATACTTAAAATATCAATAAAGTGTTAAAATTCTAATAATCAAACATGAACTTTATCTCACAGCTATCCAACCAACCACAGTCTAAATTTACAGTCCACAACTGCATTTGGTATATATAGCCTAGGACATAAAATAAGGAGGACCAAATATGTGGTATATCCTGTACTTTATCAAGTGGTACTTTGCTGATCTGCTGCACTGCATAGGTAGGAAGGAGAGCGTGCAACTGTGTTTGCCTTCTTATTGCCTTTACACAGCAGCTGTTGGTACATGATTGCACAGGTCTACCCTGGTAATCTGTAAACTTAAAACCATCTCTCTTACGAAATGCATCATTTTTCCTACAATATTTAGAAGGACAATAGAATGAGGACTGTTTAAGGCAATTTAAGCTTGTTGGAAGAAGCTTACACAGGCTAAGGTCAGTCTTCGGGCTTTTACGTTCATGGAGTCTGGCTAAACCAAGGAGCAGCACACGTCCAAGTATAGACTAACAGGTCCTGCTCACACTGCGTTATAGGACCACTCCTCATCTTTTAATCTCACTGTGCTTCAAGAGACAGGAGTGGGTTGGGGGATTCAAACTCAAATAGATAATACTAGCAATAGCATTAAAATTTTTCATCCTTGCTTCTAGAGATCATCATACACAGTTTAATAGATCAGCTTGAAGATCCTTCCTAGGGAAACAACAGTGTTAACTTGTGTTTAACCTACATAAGTATTTGAAGCTTGGAGAGGGCTGAAGTTCACTAGTGTCTTCTTTCTCCTCCAGCAACTGTTTGTGATTCTTCCCCATGACCCAGCCCAGTACTTCTTACCTTTCCTTTCCATACTTGCCTTCAATTATTTCTACCTTTTCTTCCTCCTCTCTTCACTGATATATATAGATACAGATGATATAGATATAGATTAGATATAGAGATAGAGATATAAAACATACATACACACACACACACACACACACACACACACACACATATATATATATATATATATATATATATATATATATATATATATTCACATTGCAATGCAATTCTCACCTGCTATGCATGTGAGAAAGAAGAAAAAGGAAGGAGAGAAAATAGCAGAGAAAAAGTAATATTTACATTGAAAATGCTTGCACCTTTAAGTTGCTCAATAAGTAAACACTCATTGACTAAATCAATAAAAGTATGCAATATTTACAGAGGACAGACTATGTTAAACAATCTCTGCCTTGGTTTCCTGTAATCCAACTACCAAACAAGCTAGATGCCAGCCAGCTGTGTTGTACACACAAGGAAACTGAGGTTTAAAAGACAAAATATGTTAACCATAGTTACCCAGCTAGAAACAACACATCACTTCTGCATGATTCTGAGATCTCCATTTTTGATGCTTGTATCTCTTTTAACAGCCTTTTGTCTGAAGCTTTCTATACATCACTTTATTTAATGAATATTAAACAAAGAAAAGATGGTTCGATTTCTGGTGAGTTGAAAACAAGCCACACACAGCGAAATCCGAAATCTGGTTAAGGCACAGCTCCAGTAGTCACTGTGTTGATTCAAGCAAGTTAGTTAACTTCTCAGTATCAGGTCCTACATCTATCAAGAGTGTAAATACCTGGGTTTCCTCTTCAGATTGACATCATGATGAAATCAGCTAGCTCCTGTGTTGTGCTACAAACAAGCTAAGCAAACTAGCACTTCCAAGAGAAATAAACCAGAAGACAAGAAACAGAAGTGATTTTGTTTGGCACATGGATTCTTCTATAAGCCCTATCTTGCCTGCAAACTCAAATGAACTGCTTCACCTTTTACAATTTTTCTATGTTATTTCTTGGGTTATGTGTACACGTGAATACACAGACATGCCAAGGCACACGGGTCACATAGCACACAGGTCAGAGGAAAAGTTGGAAGAGTTCTTTTTCTCCTTCTAGAGTCCCAGGGATCAAACTCAGGTCATCAGACTTTGCATCAGGTACCCTTACCCTCTTATCTCTCTGTTCCACTCTTTTAAGACCTTCTAGAATTGTGTTCTTCCTCTGCCATAATATAGGCTGCTATGCCTTTAGTAATTTTTTTTTTGGCTTTTTTTCATCTCTCCCTCTCCTCCTCTGGACCAAGGATGCTCATGGACCAAGTCTGTTTTAGTAAATGTGCAACCAACATAGAGTCACTGCCTGGCTCCTGATTATGAGCCACTGAATTATAAGGACGCTCTAATTCACATGCTTCTGAGTTGCCCCTATTCTCTGCTATAAATTAGTCCACATTTCTTTTCTTGTGTAATTACATATTCAACTTCTGACGCCTAGAAATCAAAATGTAAGAAAGAGGAGAAGCTGTGGTATAAAGAGGTGACGGTTTGGTCTGCATCCCTCTAAAGGACTTGCTCCCGTGCATCTTACCCAATTCTATCAGTATCCTTATTACCAACTATAGACATTTAAGTCTTCTTGTTGATATGAAGAAATGTGATCAAACCCATGTCTACAAACAAGATAAGTCACAAAATATACCATTGAATTAAATGACTTAAAAGCTAAGTGTTAGATAAAAGGGAGGAGATGGCTATCTGGTTATGAGTTAATATTCTCATCACCACATTTGTTCTTTGACCATCAAACCCTTCTCTTCAACATAACTGTTGTACAGTACCTAATACACGCTCAAAATGGCACCATAAGCACAAGTTTTTATTGAGCTGAAAGAATTGCAGATATTTACTTCAAGTGCTACATGTCAGTTTTAAAAGAAACAAATCAGAGCTAAATACAGGAATGGTTCAATGGATAAAAAGAGCTACTGCAGAACCATGAGGATCTGAGCTCAGATCTCAAGTATGCATGTTAAAGACTGAGCATGATCACTCATTTTGTAAGCCCACAATTCACGGGGCAGAGACAGGTGGATTACTGGAGCTTGCTGGTCACCAGCCACATACAGTCTTCAGTGAGATCTGTCTCAGAGGAAAAGGAGAAGAGCAGTGGAACAAAACATTCAACAGTCTCCTCTAACCTCTGCAAGCTTTTGGGTACACACCAGTACACTCATACATGTGTGCATACACTATACACACGCGCGCGCGCGCACACACACACACACACACACACACACACACTTATTAAAATGAACAAAGAAAACCAGCATTTCTAAGTAAATGAGGTGAATGAACCATCCCTAAGATAGTCATCATCCTATCACTTACTATGTGCTAGGCACTTTTTAAAAAGTAGTCTGTTTATGTTAAAACAGTTAATACTCTCCACTTGGGACATAGTTATCACCGTTATTTCCATTCGTTAGACAGGAATGTTCCAGGAAAGAAAAGAAGCCTAACCATGGTCCCAGGCAAAATGCTGTTCTCTGTCTTCTGTAAAACACCTGTCCTTCTCCATAGATACTGGAAATGCTAAAGTTTCCTTATGGCTTACCAGTTGGGCCAAGTCATATAGATGCCCAGGGATTGTATTTTATGATGTTATATCTCAGCCTTGAGAGTGGGATGAGAGTTAACACTACAGATGCTTCTTATTGCATTTCTGATATAAACTTGAACCAAGATGCTTCCTGATACATTTAATACAATAAGAGAGTCCTGAGCCTCTTGAAGAAATTAAGGCAGAAAAGAAAATATTTGCCTGATAACTCACTTATTTGCAGTCCAGCACATGCACACTCTTGCCACTGACTCTTTTCCAGGTGGAGTTCTCTTACAGTGACTATTCTAGGTTCTCCCTGCCTGTATTTACAATAAGAACAGGAAGTCTCTATACCAGAGAAAAAATGGGCTTGTGCTGACATATCCAGAGGCGGGTGCTCAAAGCTACCCATTGATCTGATCAAGGGTTCCCAATGAAGAAGTTAGAGGACTGATGGAGCTGAAAGAGTTGGTGGCCCCAAGAGGAGAGCAACAGTGCCAGCCAACCAGAGCTCGGGTCTAAACCACCAGCCTGGGAGCACAAAGGGAGGCATCCATGTCTTCAGCTGTATACTTAGGGGAGGATGGCCTTGTCAGGCATGGGTGGGAGAGGAGATCCTTGGTCCCATGAAGGCTGAACACCGATCGGGGAGGAATTCGAGGGGGGAGGGGGGAGTAGGTGGAGGCACACCCTTGTGAAGGCAGGAGGGAGGGTTGGGATAGGGGTTTCCTGGGTGGTGGGGGGAATGGGGTGAGGGGATAAAATCTGAAATGTAAACATAATATCCAATAAAAAAAATATGAAAAAAAATGAGCTTGTGAATTGTCTCTTCTACTAAGCTATGTATTTAATAAAATTTCTATTTTTGAAATTTTATTCTTTATTTCCTTAAATATATCAGTTTATCTCTTTAAAAGTCTACTTATTTTTAATTTGTGTATGTGTTTGAGTGTCTCCATGTGTGGCCATGCACCTATGAATGTCTGGTGCCTACAGAGAGCACAAGAAGATATTTGATCCATTAAACTAGATTTGCAGACCGTTGTGAGCTGTCATGTGGATGCTGGGAACCAAACCCAGGTTCTCTGCAAGAAGAAGTGCTGCTAACCACTGAGACATCTCTCCAGCCCCAAGCTGCTACATCTTCACAAGTGAAATAAACATGAAAACTTATGCATGGTAGAGTGCATTGGGAGTAGAGCACACAGTGGGAACTTAGGCCCTATTGTGTCCCTATCAGTCCTTCAATGGCCCCAAACTCAGCTACCAGGCCCAACATCCAGCAGCTCACAACTATATAGCCAGGTTTCCTCCAGCTCCCTCAGAGGCACCTCAAATTCAAGAGATCTGAAATTGAAGGGATTGAGAACTCACACTTGTGGGTTTACATAATACATGTACATCAATTTCGCTTCAGAGAAGTTGCAATCATATTTTAGTTCTTTTACCCCGGCTTCTAGGTTTGCCCAATTAAGTCCATTTTTTTACTTCTTTACTCACTGACTTATCTCTGCTAGACTCCAAGTGGATTAGCACCATCTTCCTCCACCCCTTGAATCTTAGTGTTAGAGAGATGGTTCAATGGTTAACAGCACTTGATGCTCTTGCATAGGACCCAGGTTCAGTTCCCAGCATAAGAAGGTTGTTGTCCCACCAGTCACCTGCAATCCTAAAGATGTCAAGATGGGTGATGGAGACAGGGGGACTCCTGAACATTCGTGGGCCAGGTAGTTTGGCCTACTTGTTAACATTCTGGGTCACTGAGAGAGTGTTTCAAACTAAAGTGGATGGTTCCTGAAGACCAACACCCCAGGTTCTCCTCTGAGCTTGACACAAGTAGCATGCAAATCAAGTGCACTCACAGGTATGAATGCATACACACAGGTAAATTTAAAAGAAAATCCCCACTATCTAAGCTGTAAAATGTAATACATTTGCTAGGCTCAAGCTGTCCCAGGACGTTTACGTGAGCTCAAGCCTTCTCAGGCCTTTTCTCTTAGTTCAAATGCTGCCTGCTAGCTCCTCTCACCCAAATCTAGGTCTCGAGTGGACTCTGGGTTCTAGCGCACACATTCCTCCACACCCCAGCCTCCTCATCTTTTGACTTTCCAGTCTGCATCTCTTATCAGAGTTATTGCTGTATTTGCAAAGTTTGCTCTCCACCCCCAATCTCTTCAGATACATTCAACACTGCTTTCACTGCTAAACAAATGTCTGCTGCATCCTTTCATCTTGGCGATTATAACACATTTTCTTAAACTTTTCATTTCAACCTAATTAAACCTTGGCTTCCTCCAGGGGTCACAGATTTCTATCCATTTCACTGTTGGCATTTAGCATGCACCTGATGTTTGGACAGCTTCCAATGACGGATGGGAGGAATGGAGCACAATTCCCAGAGGAGGGATCCTCATTTACTGACTTTGGAGAAAAAAATAAGAATGAAATTTTCAAATTCAGTGTGAAGTTAATTAACCTTCTAGGTTTTTTTTTTTTCTTTTTACCAATTCACTTATTTGAATACTAGTTGTTATTATATGCAGTAACATATATTTTATATAAGTTTGCAATGTCAATTCGTTGAAGATATTTCTGATGAAATATAGCCACTGTTTACAGCTAATCTGTGGTTGAAAGAACATCTCCAATGTAGAAAAGTCAAATAGTATAGACTGATTGCTAATGCCATTTTTAAGGCAGTGGAGCCCTTGCTAGAGGTTAGAGTGGTTTTCAGGAAGAAGCTTAACATTGTTGTATTAATCTAGAAGAGCTTGGGCATCCTAGAAAGTGGGGTATGATGGAGGAGATACCAAGAATAAGGAGGAAGGAAAGTACAAGGAAAGCCAGTGTCAAGAGAATAGTAAGGGAGTGGCCCAGCCAAGGCAATCTACAGATCCAGCTGAGGATCAGAACTTTAGCTTGTATCTAGCAAAGCCAGTCCAAACTGTCTACGAGTGAGAAAGAAAGTATTTTGTGAGGACTAATTTGGTAGCCAGTTGCAGCAAGTCTAGTTGGGAAGACACTACAGAACACCCAATGGACAAGCAATAAATCACCAACCACAGAGTAAACCACATAATCGATATGTATATTAAAAAGAGGAAATCCATTATAAAAGATGCAGACATGATGTAAAATAGTTACTTTACTTTCTGATTGTTAAAATGCTCTAAGATTCTATGAATGGGTGAATGTAAAGCAACAGAACCATTTAAAGAAATAGAAAAGAACTTGGGAGAAATGATGTGGCTTTGTAAGGGTTTGCTTTAAAAGACAATTCAAAGGAAGAACAGACTTAAGATTTCATTCTTTTCTTATTCCTATTATCATTGGCATTGTTAGGCAGATAGTGTTGGGGAAACAGCTATATAAGCCTCAGATATAGCATGTCATTAACTTTAATATTAGTATTATATTAATGTATATTATAATTTAATATTTACATCCCTCAGTCCTGGAAAGCTTGGAGTAGAATGGGAAGGAATCAGATCTGGGTGGAATGGTGAAGGGGAAGGCCACCAAACCCTGATAACAGTTTTTGTCGAGTAAATAAGAATGACATGAAGGGTTCTGGAGAGGATCTGAAGTCAGGCAAGAGACTCCAGAGGTGTTCTTGCCATCACTTTAGAAAGTACACTCTTTTTCTACACCTCAGTTTTATCAGAATAAGAGAAATTGTCTGGCATGGAGAAAAAATCTATCAGTAGTCAGAAGTACACCCCTCAGTGCATGGTGAGCCCTTCCCTCATGTTGAACCAGTAACATGAAAGCTGCTTGGTGAACATGGACTTCCAAAAAAGCAGAACATATAAACAGGAGGCATGGCATCTGTCACTCTCACAGAACCATGTGGCATCTGATCTTACATTTGAATTCTTCTTTAAATTGTTCAAGTCTACAACAGAGCATTCTTCCCCAGTAGGAGAGAAAATCTTCAGACCATGTTCCTTATTTTCTGAATCCCCTTTGTTACTGAAGCTGTGTAGTTTCCAAATGTCACCACTGCCTTTGGAACTCCAGGAGAGCGCGACTGATTGTGGTCGGGAGCCTTATCCACAGAGATGCTGCTTCACCGTGTCCACAGTAAAACCTGAGCACCCAGAATGCCGAGCAGCCCTACTGAGGCTCCAAAGTGACTCTGGACAATCAGATCTGCGAGGCAGGCAAAACTCTGCACCTCGCACTCACCATAGCACAAATGGCTCTTCCTGCAACTGTCTGGTTTTCTTTGCTGCCGATTTGTCTGAGCACAGATTTTCAGTGCCTTGCAAACGTCAGTTGATTATTTCTCTAAGTTATTATTTCTTTATACCTTTTGGTGAACAGTATGTTTTTTTAATAATACCATAACTGTTTGGAAGTCATCATTAAGTCACCACCATATTTATTAATTTAATAATTATCTCTTGACTAAACCACAGGCCTCTGTGGTAATATTCTAATGTGCTGGGGTGGGATGGGATGAAAAGAGAAACAATAGAAGTAAGTCAAATAATTTCACGTGGTTATTAGTGCTGTGAAGAAAAACAGGAGAGTTCAGTGAGAGGTCACCAGAAGTAAGGCTTAGAAGAGGTGACTAGGAAAACTGCCATTACACATTACAGAGGGACTAAGAATTAAATGGTAAAGAACCAGCTGTGTCATCTGCCAAGAGTCTAAGAATGCAAAGTCACCAGAGTATTACACAATGGCAAACAACAATAAAGTGGATAGTTAGGCAATGGTTGTCTGAGAAACAATGAGGTGGCTCAAGCATGGTTCACGCATGTGAATTGGAGAAGTCTTTTATTGAAGGTGAGGTGGTTAAGGAGCTGAGTTCACTGCACATCAGTCACTATGTATAGTGATAAGAACAGAGATAAAGGTACACTATCCAAATTAGGAACCAGAGTCTTCGAGACACAAAACAGAGACCAGTGGCAAGAAAAAGGTGAAGAGACTCTGCAGAGCACATTTCACAGGAGCAGAGGGCTCTGGAAGCTGTCCTGGAGACAGAGGGGACCACAGGGGAGTAGATCCTTAGGTCTTGGACCAAAAGACACTTGATCCAGACAATGGAGTTTTATTTACTTGAGACAACATGAAGTGAGCAGAATATGGAATTCCAGAAAGAAAAATTTATAAGAAATAAATATTCTAGAATTCTCTGAAGCAGGAAGGGGAATTTGATAACCACAGAGAAGGTCTAGAGGGCACAGCAGACACTGATTTGGGGGTGGGGGGGGTTAGGGGTATTTACGAGGCAAAATTGTAATGGATTGTGTTGCATACAGAGACATATAAATCTCAGTGTAGATAGTAATGAACAACTGAGGAAACTTGAAATTCATTTTACCATGGAAATAAGATAATGTTACTATTTTTATTGAAATAACAATAGTTATAACTTTAATTATAGATAATAATAATTTATTTATAGTGATAATAGAGGCATTAGTAACCATGGCAGCTTCTTATGGTCCTATGTGAAGTATTTCATCTGCCAATAACTATGATCTTTCAAACCTAAAGAAAAGTCATATATAATTGATGACAACTTTATGGACCATAAATCATTAATCAGAACAAAGAAGGATTTGGGGCTTTGAAGAATCCTGGCCCTCTGGATAAGATAGCAGATAAATAGCTTTAGAGTTGAGACCTCAACTAGATGGCTTAACAATTCAGATGATTTGAGGCAGTTCTTTTATGAGGCTACACAAGCTGTTTTATGGTGATTGGAAATTACTCACAACTCTTCTTGAAAGACTTAAATTTAAGTTGGTGAAGGCTCACTATATCCAAAGGTGACTCCAGTACTTATTTCTCTGCTCTACTAGTAGAAAATCCTAATTATCTTTGAAGACCAAAGTCCATTTATCCACAAAATTTAAGGGCAACTACTATCAGCTATATACTATCCTAGACCCAAGGAACACAAATGATACATATAAGAAATTCTTCCCATTTTCTCCACCTGTACTCTGGTGGTGCCATACTTTAACTCTTTCTGTACATTATTTATTTGTTAAATTTATCAATAACATGCAAAAGACACTAAACATTTATCATCTATCTTTTCTAAGTTAAAGTGAGTCAAGCCAGCTCTCTTTTCAGAGCCCTCCAATAGCTTCTTAGCTTTCTCAGAGTAAAAGCCAATGTCCTTAGGAGTTTTGTTATTATTAGAGATATCATGTATAAATCCCAACTTCTATAGCTTCTCTTTCCCAGCCAAGTCAAGAATTGTAGAAAGGAAAGAATAAAATGATAGCTTCTTAGAAAATGGACTAGCAAAACAAGAGGAAAAACGACCTCAGTCTTCTTTTGATACAACATTACACAATAAGGCATCAAAGACATTCTGGATTCTTAACTGTTTCTTCAAGTAGAGAAAATGGACAATTCCATACACGAAAGAAATTATATGATATTATGACTGTAATTCTTGCATTATCATGATAAATAAATTGAAAATAAAATATTTTTTCAAGTGAACAAATACATCACTCTTGATAAATGCTGATGAAACTGTAATGATTGTTAGGCTTTGATAATTAATCTTATTACAATTTTTCAGTTACATATGAGTTTGAACTATCCTATATATTGCAAAGTGCCTGCCCCTAAAACAACAAAAACTGCTGTCTAAATATATCTCTGGGTTGCATGTCCATTCAGTACTTCTACTCAGAAATAACAGATTCATTGATGGCTCAGGAGTCACTAAGACACAAAATGATTGAATCATTGCATTACTGGTAAAATTGAGGCAGAACTTTCTATTCTCTATCTTACAGATACTATATTTTGTTTTCTATCTTAGATTTTCTGTGAAAACTCTTACTACAAAATGTATACTCATCATGTCTTGTGGAATTGTTTCTGCTAGCTTATATTCAATGTGCTCTCCTCAGTAATATGTGAAAACAAAGATGCTAAGCTCCTTATCCACACACTTGTGAATGTGCATCCAACATGTCTTCTTCCTATTTTAACAGAACTCCGAGATTCACATGCCTGCAGATCTAAAGAAAAAAAGAGGAAATCTACTCAACCTGGGAAGACCCACTAGGGTTTTAAGGAAGAGCAGCCATTCACAAAGGGAGGACCGAGCTCACGGATCACCAACTGAAACACATCAAGGAGCTAAGCTTCGAGATTTTCAGAAACCCATCCAGATGGACTGGCCACTGGTCACTCGGCCCTTAAACAAAAGTTCAGTCCAAGGCATCAAATGGAAGAAAGCAGATGCAGCCCAAGAGAAACGTAGATCCTTCCTTCATGAGTTTTGCAAGAAATATAGTGGAGTAAATGATCCCAAATCCAACCTTTTTCATACAGTATCCAGGATATATGTAGAAGACAAACACAAAATCCTGTACTGTGAAGTACCAAAGGCTGGCTGCTCTAATTGGAAACGAATTCTGATGGTCCTAAATGGATTGGCTTCCTCTGCGTACAATATCTCCCATGATGCTGTGCACTACGGCAGGCATCTGAAAACACTAGATAGCTTTGACTTAAAAGGAGTACACATGCGTTTGAGTACCTATACCAAAGCTGTGTTTGTTAGAGATCCCATGGAAAGATTAGTGTCTGCATTTAGGGATAAATTTGAGCATCCCAATAGTTACTACCATCCAGTGTTTGGAAAGGCAATTATCAAGAAATACCGACCAAATGCCTCTGCAGAAGCATTAAATAATGGATCCGGCGTCAAATTCAAAGAATTTGCCTACTATTTGCTGGATGCTCACCGTCCAGTAGGGATGGATATTCACTGGGAAAGGGTCAGCAAACTCTGTTATCCATGTTTGATCAACTATGATTTTGTAGGGAAGTTTGAGACATTAGAAGAAGATGCCAATTACTTTCTACAGTTGATTGGGGCTCCAAAAGAGTTGAAATTTCCGAACTTTAAGGATAGGCACTCCTCTGATGAAAGAACCAATGCCCACGTGGTCAGGCAGTATTTAAAAGACCTGAGCGCAGCTGAGAGACAGCGCATCTATGACTTTTATCACTTGGACTATTTGATGTTTAATTACACAACTCCACATTTGTAATTTGCATTTACTTTCTACAGCCCTGCATAGACTTAATGATGATAGTCTCAAATCAGCTACTGTAATTGTCCTATAATTCTCCGTATGAGGAAATTTAGCTAAGTGAAGTTGTCTTGATTGAATGAAGTTTTTTTTTTTAACCAAAGAGTATGACAGCAGTTGGCACAAAGTTATTGGAAAATCATCTCAAGGAGACATGTAAACAACTTGATGTGCTTTTAATGTTTGGGAAAGAGCTGTTTTGGCATTGTAGCTTATACTGTGGAAGCAATAACCTAGCCAGCTGTTACATTAACCAAGAAAGGCACTTGCATGTAAAATAAAAGAGTCAAAATGGCGAGAATTGTGTATCCAAATCCTGGCAAGCATCATCTGACATGCATGAAGCCAGCCGTGCTTAGCAGTCTGTGGCATTTGCAGCAAGTGATTGGGTGATTTTCTTATACCCTGAATCTTCCTATCCTGTCATGATAAATCCACTTTTAAATATTTGGGCATAGGCATTTTACTATTGATCTGAAGGCATTCTGTGATTTACAATATGAGAACAGAGCAGACAAACAGATGAAGCCATGGCTTTTTTAAAATTTAACAGCCAGTGAAAATGCACAACATACTAAGATCAAAACAACAAAAGCCACCTTTCTCTTCCAGGAAAAACTTCAGGGGGATTGATTTTTCTTGGTTTTGAGCCCTCTGTAAAGACACAAAATGAGCCCAACCAAGCAGGTCCTTGTTTCTAAACATCATCAGATAGAAATGTGCTCTTAATTCTGCTTTAATTAAGAAAGGAACAATTGTTTCCGGATGGAATAATCATCAAAACCAAAAGTTGCCATTCTGAATGTAGACCTCTAGCAATAGCAGACTTTTATAAGAATATTATTTGAATCAAAGCACCATGTGCATAGCTTTCTATGTGAAATACACGCTAAGAATAGCTTTTGTTTGCAGTCTAATTATTCAGCTTGGGAATGACTTTTTAAGAACTAATATACCACTTCAAAGACAGGTTATGTTCTAGAGAATCAACATAACAAGAGCCCCTAGAAATGTTTTTAATAGGCTTATGAATAAGCAAATTAAGGTATTTTCTTCTTAAGTTTAAATACTCTATACTAACAAAGTCAAATACCATTGCATTCAAATAGTAAATCAAAGTCTTTGGAAAATAGGACCATGTGTCATCCTTATGAAAAGTTGCAATGGACTTTGGAAATTTTTTCTAAGGGATCTTAAATTTAAAGACACGTTCAGATGGGAAGTGCCTTTTAATTAGTTAACTATTGCCCTGACTTAAGCAAACCACATGTCAATCAAATCCCGTTGAAATGTCTTTCTTAAACATGTTTCTCTTTTTAAGCTATCATATTTGATCAGTAAATAATTCAGCTATGTCGTGCAAAGAAAACTATGTCTTAATATTTGAATATTAATAGACCAAGGTTCTTATAGTCATCCGTGTCTCATTTTGATTTTCCATTTCATGGCTGAGTATTCATGAACTGCTTCACCCTGTGCACACACCCGCCTAATCTCCTCCATATCTCAGAGGAGCGGGAAAACTGCAGTGGGCCAAATCATCTAAAGTATTAAACTTCCCACCCCACCCTTTGGCTACTTTTCCACCCCATTTTCTTATGCCTCTAGACCACACTTGTAAGCTGAGTAATCGAAATTATATAAATTAAAATGTTGTTGTATTAAAGAGAGTGAATTCCTCATAACTTAGAGACCTTGAAATTAACTTTTTCTGGAGAGAGAAAAGATAAACATTACAGAGATATGAAAGTTTATTCTTGTACCACACAGAGCTCATTTTATTCAGAACCTACTACAAAGACTCTTTCTCAAAGGCATTTCTAAGTGGAAATAAGAAACAATGGTAACAGCAAAATATATATTTTTAAATGCTCCTCACTTTCATAGATCTGGAAAAAAATGAAAATATTCTGCCTCTCGTGCTGCTGTTTCTCATACCCTGGGGAAGGAGACATTTATGTGCCCTATTTTAATATGCACCGATCTTTGGCAGAGGAGAGAGAGAGAAGGGCCAAGCTCAGTGTTCACTCCAATAGTCATTCTGGAACTTTGCTGTGAGATGGCTTCACCTTACCTGTGGCTTTGCCTGTTACAGTTCTAGCTACCTACCCTCTTCAACCACAGTATGAAAATATTAAATGGAAACTTTCAAAAATAGACAATTCATAAGTTTTTAAATTGTGCAGCATCCTAAAGTGAAATTTCTCACGTCCTTCTATTTCACTTGGACCGGAATCAGCCCTGTAACTGGTGTATCTGTGTAGTTGATCCTACCTGTCTGGTGGTCGCCACTGTGGTTCTCACTGACTTTCATGGGTTCACAGTGTTTGTGCTTAAGTGCCTTTGTGTAATAGTCTAAGGCTACATCGCAATGCCTGTAACATCACGGCATCCACCAGGCAAGCATTTCATCACCTTTCATTGGTTAGGACAGGTGAGAGCAATCCAACAAGAAGATTAAAGAAACACAGACTGACAAAACATCACCATGAATTCTATAATACGTTGTCATAAGAGTTCTCCTTTATTAGTTGTTATTAATCTCGTACTGCATATAATTTGTAAATTAAACCTTTTATAGGTATTTATGTACAAATAGAAAAACAGTAATCTCTCTGGGGTTAGATATTCCCTGTGCCTTCAGGCACCTACAGGGGAGAATGGAGCACACCTGCTATAGATAAGAAAGACAGCTCCATTTCTTCTTTTTCTGACTCTTCCTACCTATATAACTATAGGTCCCTCTTCATTCCTTTCTCATATAGACTCTATGGCTGACACCCTGCACAGCTGTGCATTCAACAGACCAGGTTTGACATTTTCTCACTGAATTTAACAACCTGCTGTATAACTTTTCCTTTATATGGTTTTATGTCAGAACCAAAGAAACTCGTCACCATCCTAGATCTAATGTTATATTTAAGTATATAATCATCATCGTAATATAGTAATTCATCCTTATATAATTATGTATACTCACATATATACATATACATATATACATATATAATATAATAATTCATGCATCTGCCATGAACTGTCCTCCTTTATGGATCAGCTCAAGTTCACATTCACCATATCTGCTTATGAACACACTGCACAAACAATTCATGAATGGAAGGACAAGGGAACTAGTCCAGACTCACTTTGCATATGTTCAACTTTCTCATTTTTATGTCAGTGTGTATAGGTGTGATTGCACATCCTCTGATGAACCCTTAAGTACCTGTTTGCTCTAATACCGGGCAGTAGTTTGGTGCATAAACACTTTGTTCTGCTATTCCTGTATGGAATTCCTATTAAGATATCAAGTTGACAATGAATCTTAAACCACAGTTATTTAACCTGGAACCCATCTATGCATAGGCATAATTGATGTGATTGCTCAAAGACTTCCACAGTCTTTAACGGGATGTGTCAGTACAAAACACCCAATTTTCTGATTTCTGAATATGCGTTTGGAAATACCCATTAAGTCAATGGAAATGTGAAGCCATGTACTATCTTGTCTATTTCACAGTCTATAAAGTATTCCCCACCAATTCAAGGACTATTTGGCTGCTCTTTGTAATTAGATGGAAGAGTGAAATCTTGCATTCTGTGAGAACTTATTCTTCAAAAGAGTCTATCTTTTTAAATACATATTATTTAGCAAAGAGCCATATATAAGCAGACACACAAACTTTTAAATGTCAAAATAGCTTTGATACATCTCTGGAGAAGTTAGTAGAATTGGGAACAAATAGGCTAGGTCGTAGTAAACCTCTCCCTGCTGTGGCCTCTCATTTGGTGACTTGGGGTCATCTTCAGTCCTGGGCCTCCCTAGCATGGGGAGAAGCAGAAGCCTTGCCTACAGCCAGCATTCACAGTGCTTTCTACTATTTCAGAAAATAGGAATCAGTAGACTTTACCCACTAGAGATGTTAGACCAAAGTCAACTCAGTGTAATCCTACTTTCAGGGCAATTCTTCCTCGACTTGATTATTAACAATATCGTTATCATACAGATTAATTTTCCATATATACTGTGCATCGGGCACTCTTTAAAAGCTTCCCACACATGCATCTGTGTAGTCCCTCCAGACAGTCTAGCTTCAGTTGCTAGTATAAGCGGCTCCCTTTCTTCCCACATATAATAAAAGAAGCTGAAGTACAGTGTGGTTAGGTGAGCCGCCAGAAGAGACACAGGCGATAACTGGGTAGAGCCAGCGAGCCTACTAACAAACTTATTTTAGACAGAAATTTTCACTTTTTCCTTTCTTGCTACAAGAATAGCTAAAAGTAAAAAATGCATAGTATAATATTAAGGAATTTTTTTGAGACAGGATTTTACTATGTAATTGTGGGGAAAGAATCTGGGGGGGGCGGGGTGATCCGGCGGGGGGGGGGGGGGGGGGGGGGGGGAAGGTACCACGAGGGCCTGCAGTGTCCGAACTTCCCACACTGCCATTGGAAGGTCCCACATACACATAGCCGCTGCAGGCTGGCAGCTGCAGTTCAAGGTTCCAGGGTTCCAAAAGCTGGCAGTCTGGTGGCAGGCGCAGGAAAGCCCAGGCAACACGTGGAGTTTTCCAAAGCTTTTATTGTTCATGGCATGGTGAATAGGTGTAGATGGTATGTGCTTCCCCTCAAAAGCCAGGCTCCCCTGACTTTTTATAGGAAGAGGGAGAAGAGGAGGGGATAGCTTAATTAGCTACATCCCCCGACCTTTAGGTAACTCATTAATATTTTAATCTCTGGAGGTGGAGACCTGCTAATCATGCCCTCTACCTGTGTGCTACAGTGACCAAAGGTGCAGGTTAAATGAAGTTACCTCACCCAGGGCCCAACATCTAATGATGCCCATCCTGACTCGCTATGTAAACCAAACTGGCCTCAGACTCACAGAGGTCCGCCTGCCTCTGCCTCCCAAGTGCTGGGAATAAAGGTGTGCATCACTACATCAAGAAAATATTTTGGATATAAATGTACACAGCTATGTCTTTAGCTTATTAGTTAATGCATTTCAAGTCAGCTCAGCCCTACGCTTGCTCAGAAAAAATCATACTCTTGGAAAAGTTAGAGTCCATGGAAAAAGTTTAGCCTAATAAAAACACTTCTATTTTTTCATGAGAAATTCTAAATAAACACTCTCAAGGTCAAAGAGGACAGAGAGTAACAAACAGAAAGCTCAGAGCAACTTTCCCCATCATAGGCAGACAACTAATTGGCCTGTGTAATGGCAAGAATGATCTACAATAGCAATGTTTTTGGTGTTGCGGGAGTGAGTTTATTAAGTTAATAGCAGGCCAAAATAAAGAGGAGGGTAGAATAGAGAGGAGAGGGGGGGGGGGTACAAACATTCCATTGGGTGCCCAAAGCATCCATCAGAAACCAACTGAGAAGCCCCTTTAAGGCAGCCAGCTGGAGTTTCTGACCAAGAGAGTCCTGGTCAGAGCAAATGTCCTGTCTGGTGAATGACAAACAAATATAAAAACACAACATCATCAAACTGGGTGTTCACAGCATTGCTTAGATCCTGAGTGGAGAAGTTGAGGCAGTTTGTTGGAGTTCCCAACAAACTGAGTTTTCTCTTCATGGCTGAGCTTCCCATGACTGATCTTTCAGTTTCTCCTTCCCACTGTGGGCATTTTTATATCGTGGATGGATAAGCAATAGTAACAGCTATTGAAATGGCAAATTTCTGCACTCTTCTCAAGGACATGCTGATTTCTTTAGGACTGTTTTTTTATTCTCTTTCTTGCCTGGCATAGATAAGAGTGGACAAGGGGCAGCCCATCCCCAGACAAGGGAATTTGGGGGAACACTATGAGCTAAACTCACTTGGTTCTGAAACTGCGGGCAACCTCACTTCCAGAACAAGCTTCTCAATGAACTCAAACAGCACATAAGCACTTACAATACAATATACATAATAATACTGATGATGGTTGTGGCTCAGACTAAATCACACTGAAACCTGAATCCTGTCCGAAAAGAGGCAGTGATTCATTATCCTTAGTTATCCCCAGAACCAGCTTTGACATTAGATAAATCTAGACTCAGGAAGATTATAGAAAAGAAATGTGTTTGAGGAAAGTTGGCATGAGTAAACACTGGGCTGGAGTGGGAGGGCTTCCCCTGGGAACACTCTGCCTGGAGAAAGTGAAAGAAAGTTCAATAGAACTCACCTCCCATCCGTCAGAATTGCTGCTGGCTCGCTGGCCTCTCAACATTCCCCAACATCCTGCCCTTACATTGCAACCTATCCAAATCCATGTAAGCCATCCTCACTTCCCATTTCTAAGCCTCAGTTCACATCACAGGTACCCACAATGCTCTCCTTTCTATGTAGCTGTAGGTATGACCACTCTACACTGATGTAACCGTAACTCCACAAGGAATCATTTTTCTTTAATCAGATCTGTGGGAAAAGGCAAAATTATTCTTGCTTCAAGTGACATGCATCAGATCTTTTTTATCGATGCAAACATTTCTTCCTTTTTTTCTTTATTACCTGCGTGTCATTTACACTACCTCATATGGACATTTAACTTCTGTTGTCAGGGCTGGTAACATGGCTCAGCAGCTAGGAGTGCTTGTTGCTCTTGCCGAGGACCTGGGTTTGGATGCCAGCACACACACAACTCACAACTATACCCACAGTTTCAGACAATCCCACGCCCACTTTCACCGGCTCTTTGAACTTCACGCATGCAGTAAATGTACATGCAGACCTGAAAATAAATACATAATTTTAAATTGTTTAGAAATTTCTGTTTTTATTGGAATATATCTTATCTTTTCCAAAATCTCCAGAATGAGTCCTTTCTAAGTAGAAAAAAGATGTATGTATGCATTGTGTACAACAGTGTGGGGTATGGCCAGCCTCTATAACAAATGCCTCAGTGCTAAGGTTAAGGGTTTAATGTATATATCCACTTAATTTACAGTCTAGAGAGAGAACTTAAGTCAGAGTAACTAAAGAGAGACATTTGTTTTCTTCTCCCTTTAAGTTTGTTACACGACTGACTTACACTTAGCCCAACTTAAAACTCATTGGAACTCATTGGTTAGATTATATAAGCATTAAGGTTTTAACACTGTAACAAGACCCAGAAGGGAAATTCTGCTCATTGCAAGTAACTCTCACTTAACCTTCAGAAAACCACAAATACTTAAAATCCTGGAACTGGACCCAGAGAGATAGCTCAGTGAATGAAGCACTTGTCACTCAAAGATTAGGACCAGAATACAGATCCTCAGCATCTGCATGAAAGCCAGTAGCCTTGGTGGCCAATATGCAATCTCAGCCCTCAGAAGGTGGAGACAGGAGATCCTCAGACTAGCTCTGTTCAGCAAAAGACTCTTTCTCAGTAGACAGAAAATATGTGAGCAAAAAAAAAGAGACAAGCAATACTCACCTCACATATTAGGCCATACATGTAACACACACACACACACACACACACACACACACACACACACACACACACTTTCTGAAACTTTCTATTGATTGTTCATAGCCACTCTGGACTGTATGGGATCTGGTGTGTGAGCCTCTAAGCAACTTGCTGCCATTTCTCTGTTGAATTCTTATAGGGGTATATCCTCAGTACCAGAAGAAATCGGGCCACTTTTACTTGCATCAGCAATGGAGACGGAAAGCATAGAGATTGAGGGTAGCTGAAATGCCATGTGTGTCCTTTTCCTTGGTGGAAATGACCTGGGGGAATGGAGTGGGATGAGGGGGCCCAGGGGAGAGTCAGAACAACCATAGGAAATATCTCCAACAGGTAAGAGACTTGTGGTATGCTCTTAATTCTAAAAACAAACAAATATCTCTTCTGTAAATGTCTACATATTTCCTTTTTCTACCCCAATTCTAATGCTTCCCTCTACACCATAATACCCAAAACTGGAAATAATAGACCAACAGACTCTGTCCCTCCAGACATGCCAATGCTCCCATGCTGGTATTGTGGCTTCTGTGCTGCAGCCATCATGTGATGGCAAGACTTTCATCTGTTTCCCTAAGCAAAGGCGACTTCCTTCTGTCATCTCAAGCGTTCCTTCAGTGGTCTGTAAGTCATCTGCCTAAAGGAAAAGCATAGATCTCATGATCTTCCATTCAATTGCGTTTCTAATAAATATATGTTTATTACTCTTGGAAGAAAATACAAAAAACAAACAGTACAAACCAATAAATTTTGATGTGTGGAATAACAATTCACTGTGTTCTTCTAAGTAACAGACACTAGAAAAATACCTTATGCACATACGTTCAGTGACATGAACAGCATGCCTAATTCCTTATGAAAATGGGATTTTGATCTACTCTACCCACCATAATAAATGAGTAACCTGGGTGTCTGGTTAATAACTAGTCCAAAGCCAAAACTGAACTAAAGTCTCTGACTCCAAAGAGCACACACAGCAGTCCACAGCCAGATTTAGAAACAAAGGTATTTGGCTTGGCCTAAAATACATTTGACTTAATATTTGTTACTTGCCAACATTTTAACACTGGAACATTTTCATCAACAGTAACAGATTTGTTACCCCTAATCCATTTGAAAATAACTAAGACAAGTTAGCTAGAGTTCCTCTCCTAACAGCCTTTTCACCCCACCTGCCTGCCCACCCCAACTCACTTTTCACTATATGCTTTTTCTGCACTCATCAAGTTTGCAGAGCAGTGGCTCCTGCCCATGATTCTTCAGAGGCATTTATGTAGTGCAGCGATGCTATCTGGCCTGGATATCCGCATCCTCCCTTGGGATGCTACTCATTTTTTGGTGTCATATAAAGTGGATTTTCCGCATCAAATCCCAACTTTTGTAGGAGTCTGTTTGGACCACAACAGAGACATTGGTCTGTATGTTTCTCTGGCATCTTTTCATCTTAGCTGCTGGTGCCCCTGATGGCAGCACTCCTTGCAGTTCATTCACTCAGCAGAACAAGGCATTGTCTGATACCCTGGGGACCTTGAGTCCTAGGGACAGGCACTTGCTTCTGCTGCTCAATCCAGATTACTTTTCCACTTTGTTATTTGAGTGTGTGTGTGTGTGTGTGTGTGTGTGTGTGTGTGTGTGTGTAACTTAGTATGTGCCCTTCATGTAATTCTAGAGGTCAGAAGAGAGTCTCTGATCTTGTGGGGATGAAGTTTTAGGTGGATGAAGCCACTCAGTATGAATGCTGGCAACCTAACTTCAGACTTGTGCAAAAGCTATATGAGTGCGTCATCTCAAGGCATCTCCTCAGCCCCTCAGACTGCTTTTCTTCAATCGTCATTCGCAACCTCTATTCATTACTCTGAAAATGACCAGCTTTCCTGATAACTCTGAAAACTTTAAGTTTGTGAACTCCCTGTCCCCTGAGATCTGTTGTCATTCTGTTGACCCCAGAATTCCCAGTAACACCCACTATCTATGTTCCTTTGATGCCAGCTACACCACTTAGAGAGCTAGTGATGTGGCTCCGCACATCTCAGCGCTATGGCAGACTACTTACTGCCTTTTCATTCACTCATTACGCAAAATATTTCCAGAGTTTACAAATACATTCAGAAATGTATGTGGAAATGCACTCAAGTCCTGTAATACATATAAAGTTAAACTGACAATATTATTAGGTTGACTAGTCCTTAGGGAATTTTAACACTTGTTAAATCTATTAACTTAAGTTTTTAATAAAAACAAATCCAAAATCCTATCCAAGTTTCCCTGAATCAGTGTCATTATGGCACCCAGTTGGAAATTGATTAACTGTTTCTTGGACTGATTATTACAAGTATCAAATTCTGAAAGTCAGTGTGTGTGTGTGTGTGTGTGTGTGTGTGTGTGTGTGTGTGTGTGTAAGTTAGTATGTGTACTTGTGTGCATGCATGTGTGATTACTTTTTAGGTCCTGGTCAAATATGAGTAATAATAAAGCCTAGTCTTTCCACTTCGTCACTTTGTTTAAAAGTTAAAAATCCCCCAGCTCAGAGGCGGGTCATCGAGCCTTGGGACCAAAGTCCTCTAGGATACTGAGCTCTCAGAAGCGGAATGCTGGCGCCTGGTGTCTGCCAAGTACAGGAACTGGAGCTGAAATGATGGAGTGAGTTATGGGGACAGCGAGGGGCACTGCCCAAACTTTGTGAAAGCTTTCAGAATGAAATGGGGAAATGGAAAGTTTCCCCTGTTTGAAACACAAAAGACAAATGGGCCTTTAAGGGGTTTTGGCAACTCAACTGCACACAGAGCACAGTGAAGACAAGCTGAGATTCTCCAATAAAAAATAGAAAGCTGTTTTCAAATTGACCTAAGATGATGGAAAATATTTGCTATTTGGGTTATTAGTTTGAGAGTGAGCGCCCCAGGAAATATTTTGCAATTTAACTTAAATGACAAAAAACATACTTTTTCTTGAGCTTCATTAAAGGTTTGTCTCCCCTAACCTTTTGATTGAACCATACGACCTAAGCTAGGCTGGACCAGTTCTGACTGACACACAATACAGTCTTTTCATGTGGTTCCAATTACAGTTCCATAACGTGAACTCTCACCTGAACTATGGGACAGAGGAGCATCAGAAAATAAATCCAATTTTCTTTTCTCTTCTTCCTTTGTCATGATGTGTGTGTGTGTGTGTGTGTGTGTGTGTGTGTGTGTGTGTGTACATGTATGTGTGTACATGTATGTATGTGCATGTGGAAGCCAGAGCTCAACCTTGGTTGTCATGTCTCAGATCACTACCCACATTGTGTTGTTGTGTTTTTGCATTGTTTGTTAAGATTGAGTCTCTCATTGACTGGAGCTCACCAGTTAGCCTAGGCTACATGGCCAGTGAACCTGTCATTTGCCTGAATCTATCATTCCAGTCTGGGATTATAAGTGTGGACCATGCTGGGGTCCTCACCAATCCCTAATGTGGATTCAGAGAATCAAATTCAGGTCTTTCTTCTTGCATGACAAGTACCTATTTAGTAACCTCTCCAGGCCCAGCCTTAATCTTTTTAATTTATTTTAAAGTGTGTGTGTGTGTGTGTGTGTGTGTGTGTGTGTGTGTGTGCCCACGCGCGCGCATGTGTGTATATGCATGCTTATTTGCCTGTGGGTATGTGAACATGGTTGCCTAGATCTGGAGTTAGAGGCAGTTGTGAGCTACTCAGAGTGGATGTTCTTCAAGAGCAGCACATACTCTTAGCCACAGTATAGTAAAAAATATTTTTTAAAAAAAATTGCGTGCAGAGTTCCTTCCCACCTTAATGGGTTTTTTCGTTCCCGGATGAAAGACACACACACACTGCCTTTATATTGTAATATGTAAGGCATATAATGTATAATATTAAGTAGCACAATAGCTGGGCAACTGCCTACCCTCCGTGCTGTTACAATCTATTTCCTATCCATAACCCAAGTTGTTCTTACTATGTTTCATCTGGGCTGCTCTTAGCTCCAGTTAGTCATCCCTCAGGGCCATGTTTTTTTGGCCCCTAGCCCATGGTGTCTCTTTTTTCTCCTCCCCTACACCTGTTCTCTATCCCATGGCAGCTTCTTTCCCCTCCCTTTTCTTCATGGTCTCAAGTCCAGAAAGCCTAAACCTAGCTTAAGTCTCTTCTTCCCAGCTATTGGTTGCTGGCATCTTTATTTACCAATCAAAATTAATTGAGGGCAGGGGCCTCAGTGTCTTATGTGCAGACTTTCTCACTTATGGGGCTTAGCATTAGAATACAAACAGCATTAGGCCAAAACACTACACCACTGAGCATCCCTTGAGCCCCTACCACAGTGACTTTGAGCATACAGTTCAGTGGCAATGAATACATCCCAGCTGGACCACCATCCCCATCCTCCATCTGTGTTTCAGCTTCACAGTATTGCACCAAACAGCTGAAACAGTAAGCTCACAAAAAGGAAATTATTTTGGCCTGAGGTTGGGATGTTTCCATGTGTGACTAGTTACTCATGCTGCTTGAGGGCCTATTACCAGGCAGTCAACCTGGATGGAGGTTCACATATAGCTAAGATATAAAAGAAAGATGAGGAGAAGCAGCTTGAGCCCCTGTATTCCCTCTAATGACAAGGTTTTCCTATTTAGCCCCAACCTCTCAAGTTACTATTCTATCTTAATAGCACTCAGCTAGAGACTAGATCTTAAACATTAGGCCTTTGGGGAACTTTAAAATCCAAACCGAAGTACCACTGTGGTTTGAACACAAAGTGTCCCTCACAAGCTCCCATGTTGAAGTACTAGTGGTGTCTCTGTCTCACTTTTAGGAAGGCTCCACTCCATATCTGCATCTTCTTGATAGAGACACATGGTAAGCACCCTCATGCTCCTGCTGCCATGCCTTCCCTACCACAATATACTAGATTGCTCTGTTCCTAAAGTGCCAGTCAAAATAAACTCCTGCTCCTTAAGTCATTTCGTATGGGGATTTGGTCACAGCAATGAGAAAGTAACTACTACAAAAGCCATTGAAAGAAAGCATTCATCTTCAAAAATGGACACTCTGCCCATTAAACAACTCTACTCTTCCCCTCTTCATAACCCTGCAGCATCATTCTTCTCTCCATGCCTAGGAATTTGACTACTTTAAGAAGAGTCTCATGTAAGAGAGTCATATAGCATTTGTTCTTCTCTCTGGCCTGTTTCACTTAGTTTACTGTGCACAGGGCTTATCTGTGTGCCATGAGTCAGAACACCCTTCTTCTCTAAGTGTGAGCAGTATTCCATTCCATGTATGATTCTCTTCTCTAATCTACTCTGCACATACTGAAAACACAGAGTACAGCATCAGTAAGCTCCTTCCACAAGAGTCTTACTAAGCTCCTCATTGCCTGGCCTTGGGGCTCACAAAACTGCAATCTCTTTCCAGCTCAGTGGACTGCATCACCTCCAGCACTGTCCAACCAAGCTGAACCAGAACATGTCCTGAACACACTCACTGGTTCCCCTATCTTCTTACACTATTGTCACAGTGCTGTTTTCCACAGTGCTGAGGACTTTCTCATGTCTCCCAAAATATGATACTAGCCAGTTACTTCTGTCAGTTCTTTTCTGCCACTATGCCTGGGAAATCTGCCATGCTCCTTGTTTCAACATCATTCTTAGGCTAATAATCCAAATCATTCTTTGTAGCCTGAGTGTAAGTTGACTGCATTTGTATGTATGTACATGTGTGTGAGTGGGTGCATACACTTACACGTGTGTCAGAGAACCAAAGATGATGACATTCGGTCCCCTGATCCATCATTTATTATCATCGTATTTGCTTAAGATAGGGCCTCTCAGCGAACCTAGAACTATTCTAAAAGCCAGAAGGCCACAGCAATCATCCTGTCTCTACTCCTCCCCCCCCCCACTCTAATGTGCTGGGCTTATAGGCATTGCAATGCTAGGATTTTTATGTAGGTGATGAGAAATAGAACCGAGGTCTTCATGTTTTTGCAGGAAGTGCTCAAACTCACGGAGCCATCTCCTTAGATTCATCTGTTGAGGATTCTGACTGTGGTTTCCAACTTGTTGCTACAGTGAGGATCCCACTGGTTCTTTGTATAGTTCCAATGTGAAATGGACTCCACAGGTTCAGTTGCTTAAGTGGTCAGTGGTATTTGGGAAATTCTGGAATTCTGGGGAGATGGGGCCTTGCTGGAGAATGTAATATCTTCTATGAGCTTGTCTTCTCTAGATATAGCCAGTTTCTCCTGTTTCTCAGCTTATTTTCAGCAACCCAGACTGGTCATAATATGCCAGCATTATTTGGGTGCCTGTCTCCCAGATTTCTCATGCTATTCCTCTACAAAAGCACCAACAACACCCCCTCCATTTGCCTTCCCAGGACTCCCTTCCTGCGCATAACTGAGGAAGGTATTGGTCCTCACCTTTGTGTGGCTTGAATTCACTGCCATGTTCTGGGCATCTGTGTGTTATGTGGAAGCAGTATACTATACGATGGTCATTGAGAACCTGATAATTGACATCAGTAAGAGCTGGATTACACCTTCAACTTTCAAATCCTGTAATTCATTTCACTTCTCTGAGTGCTAGTTTTTCCTAGCTCAGAAATAAAAATAGCAGTGCTTACTGTGTAGACTAGGTACAAGGAAAGGTGAGTGTTTAAGAAGTATTCTTTAAGTAGCTACTGTTCCTGACATCTCATTACAACCTCTGCATGGCCCTGTCTCTGACATTCTAGCATTCCTGTTGTTTCTATGTCTCATTCTCCCTTAGCAGATTTCATTTCTTCAAACCAAAATATGGGACTTGTTCCTCTCTGTAACCCCAAACAGACCTTGTTAATATTTTTGGAAGAAATGAAGCAAGGACAAATATTTGCAATTTGTGGCACAGGATCATTCCTAAGGCTCACGACAGCTATGCTATCACAACAGAAAAATGTGTCATATCTTTTGAGTAGATTCCAGTTACTTGTTGAGCAGCAAACCTTAATAAACATCTATCTAGTTGAATATGCTTTCAGGTGTTGAATTCTTTTAATAAGATAATATTTAAAATAGCATAATCAAACACAGAAGTAAGCTAATAAGACAAAACCCTATTACCACATTAACTGCAATGGCTTTCTTTTCATTATCTCTATGTCTAGACTCAACTGAATTTATATCCCCTCAAATAAGCCATGCCCTTCTCTGGCCTGAAACTTATTGATGAGCCTGAGACACTGTAAGTCAATCTTAATGTTCCATTGTTTGGAAGAACCTTACACAACCCCAATATTGAACAGAGTCATTCAGAATTACTTTTCCAAAGCTACACCATTGTCCCACTTGAGAATAAAGAAGTTCCTGGTGTCAGAGGAAGTCACATTTCATACTCTTTCGGCACTGATCATGTAGCCAACATGGAGTAGATTATGTCAACTGATAAATGAACAGAGCTCTAGATCTCTTCTGCTTTGTGAAAACACTGGCAAACACTGAACTGAAAGATTACACAGGAATTATCTAGTCAAAGTGTAAGACTAAATCCTTTGAAACTACTTTATGGACAGTAGCTACAGATTCATTTTACAGCAGGAAAGACTGGAAAGATTTAAAAAGTGTCTTCTATGTTAACCAAAAACACTAACAAGACATCGTTTAATTTGAGATGTGATTGAAAGGGGCCCAAGAATAATGTTCTCAGCCCACACTGCTGGTCAGTGTCTTCTCTAGTCCAACAGCCCCATCTACTAAATTCCTGATAATCAATGTTCATTCCTAGAATATTCCTAGGACAGGTTTCAGTCATGTTTTCTGTAGTCATCTAAATATTTACTGCCTAGTAACCTTGCCATGTTTCTTTGCCTGTATGATCTGCCAAACTTCATTGCTCACCCCCCCAAAAAAAAAACTTTAGTAACTAGTAATCTGTATTTGTAGCAGTAGACAAACATTTTTAACAACCCTTTACTAATGAAAGTAATTTGATAAAACTTATAAAATATTCACCAATTTCTACTTTCCACCCACCTAACACAGGCATGTGTTGTATATATTCTGTGTATTCACACAGAGCACGTTTTCTTCAATTTAGTTTCATTAATACATCTTCCCTAAATACTCCCCACACAGCAGCTTTGGCAGAAGCAGTAGGACACTGGGCAAAATTCCCCCTTAGTCATCAAAAACTGTTCACCACTCAGGGCCCCCTCTGTGCACTGAACCACACAGGCAGAGCCAGCACCAGGAGGCTGACCTGCCAGCAGCCGGGCCACATTCCCAGAAGCAACTGCTGTACCCTTTCCCAGTCCCATCAGGTCTGCTCTATCTGGCTGGCTGGCCCTCGAATTCATTTCTCACCCTCCCTTGCTCTCCTTCAAAGGACACTTGTAGGCTACATTTCCTAGGCCAGCTCAGTCTATTCCAATGCATTGTGTACTGTTAAAGCCAGAGAGCCTTTGACAGCTTTCAAGTAACTCCTAACTCCTGAAGTGACAGAAAAGATTGTGCTGGAAAAATCAAGGTCATAGTCAAACTAATCATGACAGAGCCAAAAGCGCAGCATCAATAGCTCAGCAACCCCAAGGTCAAAGCCAAGGTCAAAATCCAAAAACCTAGAACATGGATCCCTTAGCTCAAAGACTCTGTGAATCTTAAATATCAACCCTAGGGAAAGAAACTATTCTCCACCCCCACCCCCAAAAAGAGCTTTACCTTCCATGGAGACCACTCCAAAGATAGAAGGAGGTGAATTATAAGATGTTTGTTTTACTTGAAAATCTCTAGTTTGGGTTGGAGATGTGGCTCATTAGATAAAAACACTTGTCATTCAGGTATGAGGACCTGAGTTCAAATCCTGAGAGCCCATATAAAGGCCAGATGCATAGCATCTGTTATCTGGCACTCCTAAAGCACGAGAGATGGAGACAGCATATTCTTTGGAAGCTTGTGAGCCAGCTACCCTGTCATACACAGTGGGAAAACAACTAAAACACTATCTCAAACAAGCTTAAGGAAAAGAGTAATAGTCAAGGTGTCACCTGAGCTATAGACACATGCTATTTCACATGTATACTACCAGTTACATACACAAGTACACACACACACACACACACACACACACACACATATGCATATTCATTGGTACACACACACACATCACACCACGTCACATCACATGGTAAAAAGATCCTTCAGTTAGAATACAAGTATGAGCATAAGCCAAGGAAAGGCACTCTGTAATGAGACAGCCTGCCCACCACCTCAACAACTGGAGTCTATTGTTAGTATGTATCAGCAAGAATCAAATGAGCATATATGAAAGAAGATTTCAAAGGAGGTAGACAAAATAAAAGAACAAACCTGTAAAGTGCAGAATACTATAGCACACAATTCATTCCCATGATGAGACCTGTGCATGCTCAAGAATTAAGTTCCAGCAAAAATCATTGAAGCTAGTCCACATAGCTGATATTTCCTCTTAAAACTTGTGTATGATGGTGGCCTGAAAAAGGCCTCAAAATATAAAGACATTAGAATGGACTTAGAATGCAAAATCCAAGAGCCTACACCCATGCTAGGGTTCCCAGAACAAGCTAAGAGCATTGCTTTTCTCAGAGCCTTTGTGTTCATAG
The DNA here is from genome assembly GCA_030674055.1 of Rhabdomys pumilio. Lineage (NCBI taxonomy): Eukaryota > Metazoa > Chordata > Mammalia > Rodentia > Muridae > Rhabdomys > Rhabdomys pumilio. The sequence continues at coordinate 68,213,564 of JANHMN010000013.1, forward strand.
AACTACACAATTCCAAAATAGGTACCAAGTGTGCACTTGGCTTTCTGTTACTGAAGGAACATGATTATCATAATGGGCCAGAAGGCAGAAGTGAACCTTTAGGAATATATAGCAATGGCTAAGAAGTCATTTGTACTGACAGCTGACCAAAGAATTGTTCAATTTGTGTGTTTCAAAACTGAGAGATCAGATGGTGACCTCTCCTGCCTAGGTAAGAGAGTAATAGCTGTTCAGGCAACAGTGTCACTGACTGATGTTGGTTTATATACAAAGACCCTTCCTTGAAGAGAACTTCATATCTCCTTGAGCAATACTAATAATAAGTACCACATAGTCCACCCAATCGCTCAAAAAGAGATTTGTAACCGTAGTTAGTAAGGCCACACAATGTGAAGATTTACCTATTTTTCTGTAAGGTAGAAGGTGTGAACTGACATTAATATACCTAACAGGCCATCGGGATTGTACTGATGATATTTAGATATATTAGAGTGGAGGCTCAAACATAAAATACCATGCCTATATTTATTTCTAAGTGAGTTCAGAAAGTTCTCTTATCTCCTCTATATTTGAGTTTATAACTAAGATAAATAGACCTAGAAAAGGCCAGGGCTTTATATTGGTCTTGTTAGATATGACATCAAAGCCATTATAATACTAAAGCACGTGTGGAATGCCTTGAAACTGATTCAAATCTTATCCCAGATGCTAAGTCAGAAATAACACCATGAGCAGAAGTTTTAAGTTCCTCCTCAAAGGCCTCTTTGGTTCTAGGGTTATATTCCCCATTGCACCTTAGACAATGTTTTACCATGATCTGACAAATCATGTCTGCTCAGAAAAGGTGACCTTGCTCAACAATTTCATGCAACCTGTGACATCTGACTTATAGGATTTCTTCTTTGATAAGAAAGATAATACTCAAATCACTTTCACACAGTGAATAAAATATTTATTCTCTTGCTTCTATACAGTGTAAAATCTGTTGCCTTTTGTTGTATCATGGTCCATAGAGATCTCGATTTTCTTGGTATTAAGAAAGTCAACAAATCTCTTCTGGTCTGCGTCTGAGCACTGAGTAGATCCCAGGCTGCAGTTCTGAACCCAATCTAACAAAACACACAGGAGGCAGGGCCCCAAGGAGCTCTAACCCTGGCAGTATCTGAGGTAAAAAGACAACAACTCCCGTCCCAAACAGGGAGTAACTAGGACCAACTGGGACCCAGGAATTCACTCCTGGCCCAGAGCATTGGTTTCTTTCCTTCTGGGCCCAGTCACTGAGCAGATCTTGGGCCTCAGCTCTAACCCCAGCAGCAACACCCATCCCAAACATTTCTGACACAACCAAGATAATAGGAAAGAGAGGCTTCAATCAAAGACAGCACACGTAGCACTAAAAAGATCCAGATGGCAAAAGGCAAGTGCAAGAACATAAGCATCAGCAACCCAGGGTACTTGGCATCATTAGAACCTAGTTCTCCCACAATAGAAAGTTCTAAATTACTCATATCACCAGGAAAACAAGATTCAGACTTAAAATCTTAAAATCACTTCTAATGATAATGATAAAGGACTTTAAGAAGGACATAAATAACACCCACAAAGAAATTGAGGAGAACACAGGAAAACAGGTAGCCCTTAAAGCCCTTAAAGAGGAAACACAAAAAATCTCTTAAAGTACTACAAGAGAACACAACAAAACAGGTAAAGAAATTGAACAAAACCATCCAGGACATAAAAATGGAAGTAGAAACAATAAAGAAATCACAAAGGGAGACGACCCTGGAGATAGAAAACCTATGAAAGAAATCGGGAGTCACACTTGCAAGCATCACCAACAGAATACAAGAGATAGAAGAGAAAATCTCAGGTGGAGAAGATATCATAGAAAATATTGGCACAATTGTCAAAGAAAATGCAAAATGCAAAATGTTCTTATCCCAAAACATCCAGGTAATTCAGGACACAATGAGAAGACTAAATCTAAGATAATAGGTATATATGAGGAGGAAGACTTCCAACTTAAAGGGCCAGTAAATATCTTTAACAAAATTATAGAAAAAAAAAAAAACTTCCCTAACATAAAGAACGAGATGCCCATAAAAATACAAGAAGCTTTCAGAGTGCCAAATAGACTAGACCAGAAAAGAAATACCACCCATCACATTATAATCAAAACACCAAATGCAAAAAAACAAAGAAAGAATATTAAAAACAGTAAGGGAAAAAAGCCAAGTAACATATAAAGGCAGACGATCCTGGACAGATGACATACAGACCCTCAGAGAACACAAATACCAGCCCAAGCTACTATACCCAGCAAAACTCTCAATTACCATAGATGGAGAAACCAAGATATTCCATGACAAAACCAAATTTATACAATATCTTTCCACAAACCCAGAACTACAAAGGATAATAGAGGAAAAGCTCCAATACAAGGAGGGAAATTATACCCTAGAAAGAGCAGGACAGTAATCTTTTTCCAACAAATCCAAAAGAAGATAGCCGCACAAACAATGCCATCATT
>JANHMN010000013.1:68216493-68243750 GCA_030674055.1 Rhabdomys pumilio
TAGGAACAACAAGAAGCAACAATCTCCTCTCCTTAATATCTCGTAACATCAATGAACTCAATTCTCCAATAAAAAGACATAGAGTAAAAGACTGGATATGTAAACAAGACCCAACATTTTGCTGCATACAGTAACAAAGAGAGACACTACCTTAGAGTAAAAGGCTGGAAAATGATTTTTCAAGCAAATCGTCCTAAGAAACAAGCTGGAGTAGCCATTCTAATATCAAATAATATCAACTTTCAACTTAAATCTATCAAAAAGGATAAGGAAGGACATTTCATACTCGTCAAAAGAAAAGTCAACCAACATGAACTCTCAATTCTGAACAACTATCCAACAATTGCAAGAGCACCCACTTTCATAAAAGAAATCTTACTAAAGCTCAAAGCACATGTTTCACCTCACACAATAATAGTGGGAGACTTCAACACCCCACTCTCAGCAATGGACAGATCATGGAAACAGAAACTAAACACAGACACAGTGAAACTGACAGAAGTTATGAACCAAATGGATTTGACAGATATTTATAGAACATTTCATCCTAAAACAAAAGAATATACCTTTTTCTCAGCACCTCACGATACCTTCTGCAAAATAGACCATATAATTGGTCATAAAACAGGCCTCAACAGATACAAGAAAATTGAAATAATCCCATGCATCCTATCAGATCACCATGGCCTAAGGCTGGTCTTCAACAAAGACAAAAAGAATGGAAAACCCACATTGATGTGGAAACTGAACAACACTCAATGATAATGTGATCAGGGAAGAAATAAAGAAAGAAATTGAAGATTTTTTAGAATTTAATGAAGACACATCATACCAAAACTTATGAGACAAAATGAAAGCAGTGCTAAGAGGAAAACTCATAGCGCTAAGTGCTTACAAAAAGAAACTGGAGAGAGCATACACTAGCAGCTTGACAACACACCTGAAAGCTCTAGAACAAAAAGATGCAAACATACCAATGAGGAGTAGACAGCAGGAAATAATCAAACTCAGAGCTGAAATCAACCAAGTAGAAACAGAAAGAACTATACAAAGAATCAATAAAACCAGAAGCTGGTTCTTTGGGAAAATCAACAAGATAGATAAACCCTTAGCCAGACTAATCAGAGGCAGAAAGACAGTATTCAAATTAATAAAATCAGATCTGAAAATGGTGACATAACAACAGAAACCGAGGAAATTAAAAAAACAAAAACAAAAAAAAACCCATCAGATCCTACTACAAAGGCCTATATTCAACAAGATTGGAAAATCTGGATGAAATGGACACTTTTCTAGACAAATACCAGTTACCAAAATTAAATGAGGACCAGATAAACCATCTAAACAGTCCCATAACCCCGAAAGAAATAGAAGAAGTCATTAAAAGTCTCAGCACCAAAAAAAAATGTCTGGGACCAGACAGTTTTAGTGCAGAGTTCTATCAGACCTTCAAAGAAGACCTAATACCAATTCCCTATAAACGGTTACACAAAATAGAAACAGAAGGAACACTAACCAATTCATTCTATGAAGCCAAAATCATGCTCATACTTAACCACACAAAGAACCAACAAAGAAAGAGAACTTCAGACCAATCTCCCTTCTGAATACTGATGCAAAAATACTCAATAAAATTCTCACAAACTGAATCCAAAAACATATCAAAATAATTATCCATCATGATTAATTAGGCTTTATTCCAGGAATGCAGGGATGGTTCAATATATGAAAATCTACCAATGTAATCCACTATATAAACAAACTCAAAGGAAAAAAACCACATGATCATATCACTAGATGCTGAGAAAGCATTTGACAAAATTTAACACCTATTCATGATAAAAGTCTTGGAAATATCAGGAATCCAAGGCCCATACCTAAACATAGTAAAAGCAATATACAGCAAACCAATAGCCAATATCAAACTAAATGGAGAGAAACTTGAAACAATCCCACTAAAATCAGAGACTAGACAAAGATACCCACTCTCTTCCTACCTATTCAATATAGTACTAGAAGTCCTAGCCAGAGCAATTAGGCAACAAAAGGAAGTCAAAGGGATACAAATCAGAAAAGAAGAAGTCAAAATTTCACTATTTACAAATGATATGATAGTATATTTAAGTGACCACAAAACTTCCACTAGAGAACTCCTAAACCTGATTAACAACTTTAGCAAAGTGGCTGGATATAAAATTAACTCAAACAAATCAGTAGCCTTCCTCTACTCAAAAGATAAACAGGCTGAAAAAGAAAATAGGGAAATGACACCATTCACAACAGTCACAAATAATATAAAATACCTTAGTGTGAATCTAACCAAGCAAATAAAAGATCTCTATGACAAGAAGTTCAAGTTCCTCAAGGAAGAAATGGAACTGGATCTCAAAAGATGTAACGATCTCCCATGCTCATTGATTGAAGGATTAATATAGTAAAAATGGCTATTATTCCTAGAGCAATCTACAGATTTAATGCAATCCCCATAAAAATTCAAACTCAATTCCTCACAAAAATAGAAAGAGCATTTCTCAAATTCATTTAGAATAACAAAAAACTATTCTCAACAATAAAAGAAGTTCTGGGGTGAAGCACCATTCCTGACTTCAAGCTGTTCTACATACAAAGCAATAGTGATGAAAAACTGCATGGAATTGGTACAGAGACAGGCAGGAGGGTAAGTGGAATAGAAAAGAACACCCATAAATAAACCCCCATACCTATGGTCACTTGATCTTTGACAAAGGAGCTAAAACCATCCAGGTGAAAAAAAGATAGCATTTGCAACAAATAGTGCTGGTTCAACTGGAGGTCAACATGTAGAAGAATGCAAATTGATCCATACTTATCTCCTTGTACAAATCTCAAGTCCAAGTGGATCAAGGACCTCTACATACAACCAGCTACACTGAAACTAGTAGAAGAGAAACTGGGGAAAAGCCTGGAATACAGGGGCACAGGAAATAAGTTCCTGAATGACTTATGCCATATGTTCACCAATGGCTTATGCTCTAAGATCAAGAATTGACAAATGGGACCTCATAAAATTGCAAAGCTTCTGTACGGCTAAGAACATGGTCAATAGGACAAAATGGCAACCAACAGACTGGGAAAAAATCTTTATCAAGTCTATATCTGATAGAAGACTAATATCCAAAATATAAAAATAACTAAAGAAATTAGACTCCAGACAATCAAATAACCCTATTAAAATAACCCTATTAAAAATAGGGTAAAGAGCTCAACAAAAAATTCTCAACTGAGGAATATTGAATGGCTGAGAAGCACCTAAAAAATTGTTCAACATCCTTAGTCATCAGGGAAATGCAAATCAAAACAACCCTGAGATTCCACCTCACACCAGTCAAAATGGCTAAGATCAAAAACTCAGGTGACAGAAGATGCTGGAGAGGATGTAGAGAAAGAGGAACAGTCCTTCATTGTTAGTGGGACTGTAAGCTGCTACAACCACTCTGGAAATCAGTCTGGAAGTTCCTCAGAAAATTGGACATAGTATTACCTGAAGATCCAGCTATACTACTTCTTGACATATACCCAAAAGATGCTCCAACATATAACAAGGACACATGCTCCACTATGTTCAAAGCAGTCTTATTTATAATAGCCAAAACCTGGAAAGAATCCAGATGTCCTTCAACAGAGGAATGGATACAGAAAATGTGGTACATTAACACAATGGAATACTACTCAGCTACTAAAAACAATGAGTTCATGGAATTCTTAGGCAAATAGATGGAACTGGAAAATATCATCCTAAGTGAGGTAACCCAATCACAAAAGAACACACATGATATGCACTCACTGATAAATGGACATTAGACCACAAGCTAACAATACCTAAGATACAGTGCATAAACCACATGAAGCTCAAGAAGAAGAAGGAAGACCAAAGTGTGAGTGATGTGGTCTTTCTTAGAAGGAGTATCAAAATACTCAACCAGAGCTCTCAGGGACTAAACCTACATCCTGGAAACACAAATGGAGGTACTCATGGCTCCACCTGTAAAGGTAGTTGAGGGTAGCCTTGTCAGGCATCCATGGAAGTAGATGGCCTTGGTGCCTAAAAGTTTGGATTGCCTAGTGTTGTAGAATTCAACAGCAGGGAGATGAGAATGGGAGAATGGCAGGAGAACACTCTCATAGATATAGGAAGAGGGGAAATGGGATGAGGGATACTGGGGGGGGGGATGGGAGAGGAGATAACATTGAAAGGTAAATAAATAAAATATCCAATTTAAGAAAAACAGATAATGGGTCTGGAAATTGTAGTTGAACAGTCAAAATTTTTGTCAACAATTTATTATGAGGATTTCATATAATCCTCAAGGACAAGGTATTGTGGAAGAGGCCCATGGAATTCTAACAAGATTGGTGAGACATACTGTTGCTGAGAAAAAGAACGATGCCAACCTGTGAGCTTGCTGAGTACCCTGACAAGGGTGATTAGGGAGCTGTACTGGACATAAGTTCTTGACCAACCTTTGCTTGACTATATCCCAGATGTGACAAGTTGCCTTGCCTTAAGTTTTTAGACCTCATGGGATAAAGAATCAAAAAGAAAAATTATAATTTCTCTTGTATTCTTCTTAGAGGTGACCAGCTATTAAGACTCAATCATGTACTGGTCTAGAAATCAATCCAGTATTGAAAATAACAGTCTACTTTTGGAAGACTGGATTTGGACTTTGTCAGAGACACATTTAGAAGTTGGCTGTAGCTCGATATGATGTTAGGATAGCAAGAGATAAAGTTGGGTCAGGAACTGGATTTCAAACAAGGGTTACTGCATGTTTTAAGGCTCTTTATTTGTCAGGATAAAATTGGTTTTGTCTCTTCTACAGCACTTATTGTAAGTTGCATTGACTGTATAATTTCCAATTGTGTTAGTGTGTTGAAACCAGGCATGTCTCTTACAGGGGTCTATCAACCAGATTTTGTCTCACTGCCCTGAGTATTAGAAAACCTTGATTCTCTGAAAAAAAGCTTGAAAGTGCTGGGAGAAGTGAGTTAGCCTTTAAGCAGAAGCAAGAGGGTAGCAGGCTTGATTATTGCTGGTATAACAGCTTTAATTTCATTAATAGCTAGCACTACTGCTTTTGCAATAGCACTGACACAAGGAGTTAACAAAACTATTTTTGTTAACCATCTAGCAAAAAAAATGTTACTAATGTATTGAGTATACAAAAGGGTTTATATAGGTATCTGGAACAACAGATGAGGCTCTATAACCCATTCAAATTATGTGAAGGATGTTCAGGGGTCAAGACTTAGGAGCCATCCCAAGTGTCATAACAAGTATCATTGGAGTAGTGTCACTTTTGAAATTCACAATGATTGTCATTATAATTAGAAAAAAAGTTTAAAGACAACTGTAGGGTATTTGGCATAATCCTAACACCTCTCTGGGTGTGTTAACTTTGCATAGTGAGACTATGAATTTCAAGAATGCTGCTCTGTTGACCTTTGATGCTACAGATAATGCTGATAAAATTATCCATGGCCTGAGCACAGTATTTCCATTTTGGACAAACCCCAGGAATGGCATATATAGCTTGATCAGGCTAGCCCTTCTTGTCCTGGGAATACTTTTATTCCTGCCCATTGTGTTAAAGCTCGTCTCTAACTACATCAACAGACTGGCAGCCAAAGTACATGACTTGAAACTGATAATGGACCCCCAGACAGAGTTATTAATTTAACAGGCTGGTAAGCCAAGGACAGGTAAGATTCTGCACAGAGCCTTACCAACCTAAGACATAAGTGCATTGCATTTGATAATACATATTCCATGATGAGTAAGGAAGGCATTCTTGTCAGAACGACCTAAGACAGGCTCAGTCTTGTTAACAAAATAAAAATGGGGGAGAGATGGAGAGCCTTTGGGGCTGCTTGACAAGAAGGTAACATGGTCCAAGGACAAGGAAAGGGGCTGCTTGGCAGCAATATGACATTGGCCAAGGACAAGAAAGTAGGCTTCAGGCAGGAATCTGACATTAGGCTAGAACAAAGAAGTAATTTCAGGTAGGAGAGTAAATTGTAGGCTGCAACAAAGAAGTAATCTCTGGCAGGAATTTAAATATTAGGCTAGGACAAAGAAGTAATTTCAGACAGGAATCTAAATTTTAGGCTAGAACAAGGAAGTAGGCTTCAGACATGAAAATGACCTTGGGCTAGGACAGGGAAGTAGGCTCAGATACTTTGGTTATCCTGATAAGCCTTTAGAAACAGTAATCACAGGAGTATTCACATAATTGGATTTAATGCCTTGCTTATCTTTGACTATTTTTGTTTACTTTATTGCTTATTCCTCTACTATTTGCACCTATTGTATTGCTAGACCCTCAACCTAGAACTGACCGTAATACATTCATGTAATCAAAATGATATAAAAGTATAAAGGAAGAGGGGGTATAGGATGGGGGATTCTAGGGAGGGGAAATGGTGAAAGGGGATGACATCTGTATTGTAAAGAAATAAAATATCCAAGAAAATAAATTACATTGAGATAGAAAAATAGTCAACACATTGGCTGACTATATTGATTACAGTGGGTTAATTTGCCTTGTATCACAGGAAATGCCAAGTTCCCCCAGATATCTGGGGAAGATAATAAGAGATAAATGGTATGGACATTTAATAGTTACCTCATCGGGGAAGGTTTTGGACACACACATAACCTAGGAGGACTAAAGCACTCTCTCTCTTAGTAAATGATAAGAGGTTCTTATGCCTCTTATCTCTGCCAAACCGAAAAGCAGTGCAAATCTTGAAGAGCCTTTCTTGATTTTGTAGGGAGCAGATATAGTTTAATTCATGTTAACTCACAAGGCACTTTGTTGAGTCTCAAGCTTCCAAGTAAGTTTGAACTTCAAGTATATTAATCAGCTTTTTATCATACTAGGACAGTCCTTAATATTATCAACTTGACAAAAGGAATGGTTTGTTTGACTCATGGTTTTGAGAGATGCCACCTGTTGATTCTTTCCCTTTGTTTATATGGCAAAGCAGTAAAAAATAAAGACTCATGGTAGAATGAATTTTTCTCTTCATGGCTGTTGGAAAATAAAAGCAGGGGGCCTATAAGATCACAGTATCTTCTCTAATATCACAATATTACACTTCTAACTAACTAACTAAGCTCCACCTCTTAATTGGTTTCACCATCTGCCTATACACATTTTGGCTAGTGACAAAACCTTGAAAATACTGGCCTTTGGATGAGTACTGACCCAAACTTGAACACTAGACTTGTGTGATGAGCTATATGTGTGCCCTAGGATTTCTGGAAAATCTTAATAAGAGATATGAAGCATATACCTCTCAAATTTGATAATAGAGACTTGTCTTCAGTGGTACAGGACCACTCTTAATTTAAAAAACATAGTTTTTAGTATTTGCAATGCTTACTACTGTTCGTCAATTTGACAAGGTCTACAATCACCTTGGAAATAACCCTCTGTTTGCATATCTCTGTGACAGTTTTGAAACTGGATCAAATTTGTAAAGCCCTCCATAATGTGAGTGGCACCATTCCCTAAGCTGGGATCCTGAACTACATAAGGAGGAGAAAGCAAGCTGAGCATGAATAGTCATTCCAGTCTTCTTCCTGCCTTCAGAAGCAATGTGGCAACTGCTTCACAACCCTGCAGCTGTGACTCCCCTACTATGGTGAACTATACCCTCAAAGTATGAGCCAAAATAAACACTCCTATCTTCAAGTTGGTTTTATTAGGTATATTGTGTCAGAACAAAGAGAAAAGCAATAAATATAATAGCTTTATAAATGCATCCAATCATAGGATATCAAGTACCTCTGTCATCAGAGCTTCTTGTTGAGAAGGGAGCAGTACCACACAATCATAAGGTCAGTGTGCACATGCAAAACAAGAGTATTATTTTTATAATCAGATCTAGATGTCCCAGGGATTTTATATCACATAAATAGGTGACTGATAAGTGGCCCATATTCCCATGTCACCTGCCTCTATTGCATGAATGCCTCACTATCAACTTGAACATCTGGTTTGAAGGGTGTTTCCCTGTGAACAGTGAAGGAAGTAGAAAATTACCTAGGCTTAGTTCACAGTTGAGTTAATATGATATGTGGGCTTTAGACAAGTATACACCTCTAGCCTTACAGGAAGAGAAAGTTTATAAGATAAAGTTCTTATGCTATAAGCAGACACCAAAGAAGGTAGGACATATATCCCACCGTCTACTGCATAGAGGTAAAGGGGGTCTGGGAAGTGCAAATGTGAGGGTCCTAGATAACAACCAATGGTTTGGTCTTTTTTAAAAAAAAAAAAAAAAAAAAAAAAAAAAAAACATTTAATACTGAGCATGGACAATAAATGTAAAGAAAGCATGTGGGAAAAGTATATGAATAGACTTATGAGAATGGGTTCATATTGTACCTCTTTTTATGTTTTAAGAGTATCTACTCCGTAAGACTCTTTCAACAACCACATGGGCAGAGTAGCCTCTCAGCTATTCCTCACCCATGCTGTGACAATGAACCTGTTAAGTTAGTAGGAATAGAGGTAATATACAGGTTGAAGAGGCTATATTTCTCTTACCAGGACAGAGTATCATGGATGTACAAGAGTACCCTAAAGGTCTGGGTTAAAGCCTGTTTCCCCAGGACAGCACTAATGGGCTAGAAGGGCTAGTGGAAGGCTCTTGGATTACTTGAAGTTTACTTGTAAGAGTGGTTGTGGGACCCATGCTTCTCAGTCATCCTTGTTTTCTCAGCTTATGACATCACCAGTTTTTCTGCCATGATAAGCCCCACACATGAGAAACCCAAAAAATGGAACTTTTTGATCTTAGACTGGAACCTCCAAGACCATGACCAACGTGATCTTTGTTCATAGTAAGTTCATTGCTATGGGTATTTTGTTGTGGTGAAAGAAAGTTGACACAATAATAGACTCAATGCCCTGCTTGCCTGCAACAAAGACCAGATATCAGTTTAATATCAGTTGATTACACTTGATGCACATCAGCCTAAACGGATCGTCCCTTGGCCCTATTAGAAATTTGTATCTACTCCACATACACTTTTTCTTTACCCAATCTTCTTTCCCTTTACCCAACATTCTTTCTCATACAAAGATTGATTTGCCAATATGACTGACATCCAACACTGCCTCCGCCAAAAAATTAGTTGTATGGTGAAAATGTTCAGAATGTATATAGAAACATGGGGTTCCAAACCACTGAAGAGACCAAGCATTGCTTGACTTAAAAGTAGCTAACAAAGAATTTAGCATGATCAAGACTCTGGTACTACCCTAGTCTCAGATATGGATTGGAGCATTGTCCTTCAAGATGAAGTAACACACTGAATGGCAGTGTTATGTCTGCAATACCTAAAATACAAGGCTCCAGGTAAAAGGGTACTATCGTCTTTCCATTACTTACAGTGTATAAGTAACAAAGTATGTGTTTACTCTGCCTGGAGACTTGGGCTTTATTAGGTTTGGATTTCATGGTTTCTTCAGGAAAAATGTTTACCTGGGAGACCCTAAAATGCCTCAGTAAATCACTGTATGCTTTGAATGTATACCAGTGAGAGGACCTTTAAGAAATTTGATTTTACACAATTTGGTGGGTCTTTTAAGAAGATTGTGAACAGCTGTGCTCAGATGTTTGCCAATAGATGAGCTGGACAGCTGGAAAGGAAAGTTACATAAAGAATGGTAAAGAATAAGAATAAATCGTAATCTGGTAAGGTGAGCTATGACCCCAGGGGAGAGAGATACCTATGCTGTTCTCTAGCCACCTCTTATCCTCCAAATTCTGTAATATAGATTTGTGAAAGTCAGAGACAGAGACCACAGAAGGTGAGGGAACACATCTGAAGGACTGAAGCTGCTGGTCTGGGTGCTCCCTTAATGAACTTATAAATGCCATGGCTAAAGTGGCAAATATGGTGGTTACACACAGGGGTTATATGTGGTAGTTATACATGGGGAGTTACATTCAGGGGTTGTACATAGGGTTATACATGGGGATTATGTATGGTGGTTATACATGGAGGTTATACATGAATGGAGGTTATACATGAGGTGATACATGGGAATTGTACATTAGGGTTATACATAGGGTTGAGCTGAAACTTAACTGATCACCATGGCAGATGTAGCTTAACCTCTGCTGCATGAATTGTACCAAGAGGAGAAAACACAACCTATGTCACTCCTTCTCTGACCCTTGCTGCTACAGACACCATTCTTTTTACCCCAGCACCATGGGGGTGGCCACCTAATGTCACACTGTCCCAAGGGGGTCACTCCAATATTAAACGTAGTGACATTTCCACTAGAGCTCCACTAGTGAGCCCTTTGGGCACAGTTAAACATTATGGTTCTACTGTGGTCTAAATGCTTGTTAAATTGTAGTCATTGTTGTTGAATGTGGACTGGATTGCTGTGTGGGTGTGTACCACCACTTACATGCAGAAGTCAGAGGATACCTGTACAGTTGTTCTATTCTCACCACCATCCTGTACGTTTCTGCAGTTGAATTCAGGCTCTCAGGCTTAAGCAGCAAGCAGAGTTACCCAATAAGCTATCTCACCAGCACTGATCTCACAGTCTTGGATCCATTCTCAGTAACATTCCTTACATATCTAGAGATAAAACGAAAACAAATTGCTCACATAGGATGAAAGGGCTTCCTTTACTACATTTACCAGCATAATGCAGGGTAACATAGACAGGATCCTCAGCTTCATGATAAAATGCCTGTGTTTCTCCACCACAACTTTGTATACCTCTAGTTCTGAACTTAAGTCTCTATTGAACACAAGTTATGCATTATGTAATTCACTCATAGCATTAGGCTTTGGGTATAGTTTCCTGAAATCTTAGCCTTGTGACTAAACTCTGTAAACACTTGTCACCTGCTTTGTTTCTCTTGTTTGGTTTGGTCTGGTCTGGTCTGGTCTGATCTTGTCTAGTTTGGTTTGTAATAAAGAACTAGCACTCATGGAAACTCCTGGTTCCCTTTGGTTCTTACACTGGAAATCCAAAGCTTGAATCGATCACTCTCACCGAGTTTTCCTGCATACTACATCATAAGCTGTGTGTCTTCTAGAATGGAGGCAAACACTTAGCCACACAAAGCTGTGTGTTCTCTAGGCACTTGTTTATAGAGGAAAATACTCCCTTGCCATGGTAATGGTTACTAATGATTTAAAGACTAATCAGGCTTCCTGTCTAGGCCCAAGCACTGACCAGATCCCAGAAGGCAGCTCTGCACCAAATCACACAAAACCCACAGGAGGCAGGGCTCCCAGGAGCTCTAACCCTGGCAATATCTGAGGTAAAAAGACAGAAACACCCGCCCCAAACAGGGAGTAACTGGGACCAACTGGGACCAAGGAATTTACTCCTGCCCCAGAGCACTGGTTTCTTCCCTTTTGGCCCAGGCACTGAGCAGATCTTGGACCTCAGCTCTAACCCCAGTAGTAACACCCACACCACACAGTTCTGACACAACCAAGATAATAGGAAAGACAGGTTCCAGTCAAAGACAGCACAGGTAGCACTAAGGAGATCCAGATGGCAAAAGGCAAGTGCAAGAACATAAGCATCAGCAACCCAGGGTACTTGGCATCATCAAAACCTAGTTCTCCCACAGTAGAAAGTCCTGAATTCCCCATATGACCAGGAAAACAAGATTCAGACTTAAAATCACTTCTAATGATTATGATAGAGGACTTTAAGAAGGACATAAATAACACTCTCAGAGGAAATTTCGGATAACACAGGAAAACAGGTAGAAGCCCTTAAAGAGGAAACACAAAAATCCCTTAAAGTACTACAAGAGAACACAAGAAAACAGGTAAAGAAATTGAACAAAACCATCTAGGACATAAAAATGGAAGTAGAAACAATAAGGAAATCACAAAGGGAGACTACCCTGGAGATAGAAAAACCTATGAAAGAAATCGGGAGTCACACTTGCAAGCATCACCAAAAGAATACAAAAGATAAAAGAGAGAATCTCAGGTGGAGAAGATACCATAGAAAATATTGGCACAATTATCAAAGAAAATGCAAAATGCAAAAAGTTCTTATCCCAAAACATCCAGGAAGTCCAGGACACAAAGAGAAGACCAAATCTAAGATAATAGGTATAGAAGAGAGTGAAGATTCCCAGCTTAAAGGGCCAGTAAATATCTTCAACAAAATTATAGAAGAAACTTAGTCCAGGTTAGCTTACATGGATAGTTGGGTTTCAAAACATCAGAAATCCATAGAATTGACAATACAAATATTTCTATATTAATGTTCATTTTGATTAGAGACCTGTCTGCTCCTGACAGCTTCCTATCTTGGATTCTAAGAAGAAATTGAGCATCCTTGGAGTTACTCCAGTTGTGCGGAGACAGCCACTAGGCAAGAATTGCCTCTTTCCATCTACAGACAAATTATTGTCCAGAAAAGGACACACTTGCAGAATAGTCGACTGATTATATCTGCCTAGACAGAGTAATCAGCCCTTAATAATTATGCATCACTAAGGTCTGTCAGATGAGTCTGGGCCAGAAGGCTGAAGATTTGATGCTCCAACATTCGGTAGTATAGGGGCTGTTCAGGTGTTCAGCGGTCTCTATAAATTGGCTAAGTTTTAGAAGCTATGCTTAGTGCTTCCCATAACTTCAGTTAACTCAGTCATTCTGGATTTCTGATGGGGTTGAAGACCAATAGTCTCATAGCCAATCCTGGCTATTTACTTTGAGAGAAAAGATCTGAGTGGATGGTTTTCAGCTGACATTCATTCTAAAGCCAGGAAAAAGCCAGAATCAAAACTAAGTGTTTTAGTCAAGAGAGACAAGAGAGGTTCAGGTTACTCAACAAAATGATGGACTGGGTATTAAGACTATCTTGTACCTCACTGGCACAAACAGGGATAATTATGCCCTAATTGTATTTTGAGAGAAAAGTTTTATTTTAACAGGAAGGGTGATATGTAGGAGGAGCTAAGGGGGAAGGAGCACCGAGAGGAAGAGATGGAGTAAGGAGAGGAGAAGATGAAGTAGAGGAGAAGGAGAAGCTAGGTGATGAAAGAGAGAAAAAGAGAGAAAGAGATGGGGAGCATGGAGGCAGATGTTCATGTCTCTCCACCAGTCAAAGATAGTTTATATATCTAGGTTGGGTATTAGGTTACACTTCTAATTGAGCATTACCATACTTATAAAGCCTTTGATTAACATTTTTTTAAATGTGTAAAAGTAAAAAGGAAAAGGGAGCACGGGATAGGGGTTTTCTAGGGAGGAGAAATGGAGAAAGTGGAGGGCATCTGAAATTTAAATTAAAAAAATATCCAAAAAACAAATTTACAGAAGAAACTTTCCTAACCTAAAAAACAAGATGCCCATAAACATGCAAGAAGCCTTCAGAATGACAGATAGACTAGACCAGAAAAAAAAAAAAAAACCTCCCATCACATAATCAAACACCAAATGCACAAAAGGAAAAAAAATATTAAAAGCAGTAAAAGAATATTAAAAGCAGTAAGGGGAAAAAGGCCAAGTAACATATAAAGGCAAACTTCTCATCAGATACTATAAAAGACAGACAATCCTGAACAGATGTCATACAGACCCTAAGAGAGCAAGCCCAGGCTACTATACCCAACAAAACTCTCAATTACCATAGATGGAGAAACCAAGATATTCCATGACAAAACCAAATTTACACAATATCTTTCCACAAACTCAGTATTACAAAGGATAATAGAGGGAAAGCTCCAATACAAGGAGGAAAATTATACCCTAGAAAGAGCAGGACAGTAATCTTCTTCCAACAAATCCAAAAGAAGATAGCCGCACAAACAATGCCATCATTAATAACAAAAATAGGAACAACAAGAAGCAACAATCTCCTCTCCTTAATATCTCGTAATGTCAATGGAGTCAATTCCCCAATAAAAAGACATAGACTAACAGACTGGATATGTAAATAGGACCCAGCATTTTGCTGCATATAGTGACAAAGAGAGACACTACCTTAGAGTAAAAGGCTGGAAAATGATTGTTCAAGCAAATGGTCCTAAGAAACTAGCTGAAATAGCTATTCTACTACTCCAGCCTGAGAACACAAAGGGAGAACTCATGGCTCCACCTGTAAAGGTAGTTGAGGGTGGCCTTGTCAAGTACCCATGGAAGTACATGGCCTTGGTGCCTAAAAGTTTGGATTGCCTAGTGTTGTAGAATTCAACAGCAGGGAGGTGGGAATGGGAGAATGGCAGGAGAACACTCTCATAGATATAGAAAGAGGGGAAATGGGATGAGGGATGCTGGGGGAGGGGGAATGGGAGAGGAGATAACATTGAAGGTAAATAAATGAAATATCCAATTTAAGAAAAACAGATAATGGGTCTGGCAATTGTACTTGAGCAGTCAAAAGTTTTTGTCAACAATTTATTATGGAGATTTCACATAATCCTCAAGGACAAGGTATTGTGGAAGAGGCCCATGGAATTCTAAAAAGATTGGTGAGACATACTGTTGCTGAGAAAAAGAACGATGCCAACCTGTGAACTTGCCAAGTACCCTGAAAAGGGTGACTGGGGAGCTGTATTGGACATAAGTTCCTGGCCCATCTTTGCTTCACTATATCCCAGATGGAACAAGCTGCCATGCCTCAAGTTTTTAGGCCTTGTGGGATAGAGAATCGAAAAGAAAATTATAATTTCTCTTGTATTCTTCTTAAAGGTGACCAGTTATTAGGACTCAATCATGTACTGGTCTACAAATCATCCAGTATTGGAAATAACAGTCTACTTTTGGAAGACTGGATTTGGGCTTTGTCAGAGACACATTTGGAAGTTGACTGTAGCTCGATATGATGTTAGGATAGCAAGAGATAAAGTTGGGACAGGAACTGGATTTCAAACAAGAGTTTGCGCATGTTTTAAGGCTCTTTATTTATCAAGATAAAATTGGTTTTGTCTCTTCTACAGCATTTATTGTAAGTTGCATTGACTGTATAACTTCCAATTGTGTTAGTGTGTTGAAACCAGGCATGTCTGTCATGGGGGTCTATCAACCAGATTTTGTCTCACTGCCCTGAGTATTAGAAAACCTTGATTCTCTGAAAAAAAGCTTGAAAGTGCTGGGAGAAGTGAGTTAGCCTTTAAGCAGAAGCAAGAGGGTAGCAGGCTTGATTATTGTTGGTATAACAGCTTTAATTTCATTAATAGCTAGCACTACTGCTTTTGCAATAGCACTGACACAAGGAGTTAACAAAACTATTTTTGTTAACCATCTAACAAAAAATTGTAACTAATGTATTGAGTATACAAAAGGGTTTATATAGGTATCTGGAACAACAGATGAGGCTCTATAACCCATTCAAATTATGTGAAGGATGTTCAGGGGTCAAGACTTAGGAGCCATCCCAAGTGTCATGACAAGTATCATTGGAGTAGTGTCACTTTTGAAATTCACAATGATTGTCATTATAATTAGAAAAAAGTTTAAAGACAACTGTAGGATATTTGGCATAATCCTAACACCTCTCTGGGTGTGTTAACTTTGCATAGTGAGACTATGAATTTCAAGAATGCTGCTCTGTTGACCTTTGATGCTACAGATAATGCTGATAAAATTATCCATGGCCTGAGCACAGTATTTCCATTTTGGACAAACCCCAGGAATGGCATATATAGCTTGATCAGGCTAGCCCTTCTTGTCCTGGGAATACTTGTATTCCTGCCCATCATGTTAAAATTTGTCTCTAACTACATCAACAGGCTGGCAACCAATGTATATGACTTGAAACTGATAATGGACCCCCAGACAGAGTTATTAACTTAACAGGCTGGCAAGCCAAGCATGGGTAAGATTCTACATAGAGCCTAACCTCCCTAAGACATAAGTTTATTGCCTTTGATAATGCATATTCCATGTCAGGTAAGGAAGGCATTCTTGTCAGAACGACCTAAGACAGGCTCAGTCTTATTAACAAAATAAAAATGGGGGAGAGATGGAGAGCCTTTGGGGCTGCTTGGCAAGAAGCTAACATGGTCCAAAGACAAGGAAAGGGGCTGCTTGGCAGGAATATGACATTGGCCAAGGACAAGAAAGTAGGCTTCAGGCAGGAATCTGACATTAGGCTAGAACAAAGAAGTAATTTCAGGTAGGAGAGTAAATTGTGGGCTGCAACAAAGAAATAATCTCTGGCAGGAATCTAAATATTAGGCTAGAACAAAGAAGTAATTTCAGACAGGAATCTAAATTTTAGGCTAGAACAAGGAAGTAGGCTTCAGACATGAAAATGACCTTGGACTAGGACAGGGAAGTAGGCTCAGATACTTTGGTTATCCTGATAAGCCTTTAGAAACAGTAATCACAGGAGTATTCACATAATTGGGTTTAATGCCTTGCTTATCTTTGGCTATTTTTGTTTATTTTATTGCTTATTCCTCTACTATTTGCACCTATTGTATTGCTAGACCCTCAACCTAGAACTGACCATAATACATTCATGTAATCAAAATAGTATAAAAGCATAAAGGAAGTGGGAGTATAGGTTAGGGGGTTCTAGGGAGGGGAAATAGTGAAAGGAGATGACATCTGTATTGTAAATAAATAAAATATCCAATAAAAAATAAACTCTAATCAGGTTAAGAAGACAGGCTCAGACAGCCCAGCCTTTACTACAGTCCTATAGTAAATGTAGCGTCATTCAGGATCTGAGTCAGGACTACCATATCAGGGCTGATGTCTACACGACTAAGGAAGGAGCCTAAGTGGCCTGTGCACAGGCCTTGGTCCCAGCCTGGGAGATATTGGGTGAGGATGGAACCTGTAAGGGGATGGACCCAGTAAGAAGGACATGTCTTTGAAGAAAGAGATACTGAGCTAGCATGCTCTCCCCACCTTCCTGTCAATGTGAGCAGGCATGTTCTGTCACACAGGACTGCCTTGGCACAGGCACAAAAGCTGGGCAAAGTGAACATGAGCTAGAGTCTCTAAAACTGCTAGCTAAAGTAAACCTTTTCTTCTTATACGTTCATTTGTTCAGGTACTTTGTCACAGCAATGAAAAGTCGGGTAGTGTAATAGACATGTTATAAAGAAGACATCAACAACACATTAGAACCTGAACCTGTCTCTCACTCTCACGAACTTTGCTCAGATGTAACCTTCCTCCTGGGGCTACACATAGACCTAGCTCATGACACAAGGAGGCTTGACAGAGAACATACAAAAAACCATGCTGTCAAACCACATTAAAATGATCCTGAAAGTGTTAACACTGCTTTTTATCTTTCATATGAATATTTTAAAGCCTAATATCACCTGAAATTATAAACTAACATTGATTTTATGATGATCTTTCCAAAACTGAATAATATATTTCCAAGTAACTTTTTAACACAATCTTAGAAGAAATACTTATACTCTACCTAACATAATACGTATTATTATTCTGATTTTTACATTTTCTAGTGTATTTAATTTCAGAAAGATACTTTAGCCCATCCTTTTATACACAGACTATACAGGAGCTGGGCATATAAAAAATATCCTCTGCTGAAGATGTACAATGTGGAAAGAATACTACAAATTCCAAACACCTCAGCTGTGATAAATGTCATACAATAACATGAAAGAAAGTTTTAAATTAATTTTAAATCAATTTAAAGGACCGAGAATGACATCCATGCATGGAGAAGTTTAAGGGTAATGTGCTAAGGAAATGCCATTCAAGCTGCATTTTGAAGCCTGAATTGAGTTCCTACTAAGGACTAGAAAAGTGTCCTTTAAAAAGAGAGAGAGCAATGCAATATAGAAAGTGGCGAATTTCAGAGAAAGCATAGAGTGGCTGCAGGAGCAGCAACTATTGCATATTTGCAGGAATGTGAGTGGATTTAGAAGAGAACAGCCAATTAAAGGGATTGATCGGAGAACGGACACTAGCTTAGGGGCAGTGCTGTCTTCGGTGATTCACAGAGGTGTGCTCACAGCTTTTTCTTTTTTAAGAAGTGTTTTATTTCATCTTATGTGTGTAAGCATTTTGCCTGCATACATGTTTATGTTTGTACCACACGTGTACTTGATGCCTTGGGAAGCCAGAAGAGGACATCAGAGCGCCTCCATAAAACATAGTTGTGAACCACAACATGAGACTGCTGGGAAACAAACCCAGGTCCTCTGCAAGAACAAACACTTTTAGCCATTGAACCACTGCTCCATCCACACTAGGAGATTTGAATAAGGAAATGACATGGGTAAAGCAGTGTCCATAGACAGTTTCTTGGTCAGGTATATACAGAAGGAATTGTAAGGGGAGAAACTGGACAGGTTAAGGTAAATCAGAGAAAGTTCTAGACTGCAAAGTGGGAAACCCAGTCAGGGCTAACCTACATCTATTTTTAGGCCAGTCATTTCTCCTACCAGAGTCTTTCTGTTTTTTTCCCTAGGAAAATATCATGATGAAGAAATTGTATCTTAGCTCTCTCTCAAGCCTAGGCAAGTCTCTGTGGTGGTGGTAATGTGGGCATTGAGTGAGTTGAACAACTCAAGAAGGAAACAGAAATATCAGACTTCTATGTAAAATGGGTGTGTCAGCTCTGGCGTGTCATTTACAAACTAATCCATTTAAAGAACAAATGGTCATTCTATAACGTAGAAGTTATTTCTAAACTTCAGTGCTCCCCATGTCAAACCTAAAATTTAAGGTAGACCAAATATTTTGTCTACTAATTCTAAACATTTTCTATTTTTGACTCTTAACTCTTAATACATCTATGTAAAGTATTTTCAAGCCTTAACTAGAACTAACATTAAACATGGCTTGCCAAGATGGTGTTCCCACGCATAGTACTCTTCATGCGTTTGATCTCATGAGATGCTTGTGGCATATGAAAAGATTAAATGTTCAAGATGAATGTATTTCTATGGGTCAGGAAATCATCGTGCTATTGCAGTGTTGCAACTATATTTCTTTAAACCTAGAAAACTCCATCTTTCTTTCAAAACAGGCAAATGCAAGGTGGCCCCCAACACTGGCTGCCTTGGTTGTTGTAAAACTAACAGGACTTTGCTTTCTACTCACTGTCGTAGCCTGATCCCCATTGTCTTGTCTCTGTAGCCAAGGTTTAGATGATTAAAATGTCCCAGACGTCCCTTTTCTTGGCTCTTCATGAAGCTACTCCAAGGGTGTTGTCTCTTCTTCATGGCAATGGATCTTGCCTTCCAGTGAGAAAGCAAAGCTGAGAACTTTCCAGGCCTTTCAGAACTTGCCCATTGAAATGCAAACAGTCCTTTGGCGCCTCTGAAAATTCTGAGAAATTTTTGGGTTTGAATGATGTTTCCAGGAAACCTGGCACTCTGGTCCTGTCGGTGACTGGTTTGAGTTCTTCCTTTTCCAATGACATTCTAATCCAGTCAGCCCAAGACTGTCTCCTGCAGGGAAAAATCCCAACTTGAACACTAAACAAAAGAGTAACTTTTTTCTCTCCAAATTTGGAAGGCTGACCAGTAAACCTCAAAATCCTCCCTTTGTTAATCCTCTCTCCAAATGTCATTTAGCTTCCTGGTGTACGCCTTCTTCTTAAGCCTGTGGATGGACTAGCACAGGCTCGAGGGTAGGCTGCAATGACCAGGTCCATGCCCTGCATGATGGCCTCTTGGATGTAGTGAGGATGATGTGAACATTGCCCTGGCACCTCTAATGTGTCCATCCTGGTCTCTCCTCTCTGAATGTTCACCCAACTGTTGCATTTATTTCATAGAGTGCATATGTCCCATGTTCTATCCATGTAAAATGAAGTCATGTTCTTTTCTGTCTTTCTCAATAGGATAAGTCAGAAATTAGCTATCAAGGCTAAGATTACGACAGCACTAGATTCTAACCTTAGCTAGAATCATCTCCATTATATTTTCCTTATATATTGTTTTTAATGGGCTTTTTTCTTCCATGATGTCATAATACAGGAGTGACTGAAAAGACAGCATCTCCCATTGTCTCACATACACTTACCTCCAGGGATAGAGTCATGGCTGGCTTTTTTTTCCACACAGATTAGGCTCAGTGAAGAGTTATGTAACAATGGTAGCTTAAAGAAAAGCTTGTCTCATGACTAACTGAACAGCAGGTTAAAGGAACAACAGGGCAAATTTATGCCACAGCAGTAGATAAGGAACTCCAGAAGTAAGGCTGAAAGGACCTGAAGCATGCGGAAGAGGGAGTGAAAACTGAGAAGGTGTGAGCTGTTCTTTGTCAAATGCTCCTCAGTGCTTTGATGTAGGAAACCATGGACAACACCCAAGTCACAAAACGGGACAGACTTAAGTCCCATAATTAACCCATGTTAAAGGCACAATCCTATATTTAACAATAAATTTCTGTGTGTGTGTGTGTGTGCGCGCGCGCACACATGTGCACGTGCACTCGTGTACACACACACTTAAGTGTGTACCTATGTGTGTATATTCATTCGTATGTGTATACAGGATTCTATAAGGTCCAGAAGTTGCATAGTGTGTCTTCTTTTGCAGCTCTCTATTCTTTTGAAGCAGGCTCTTTGAATCTGGTGCTTGCTGATTTGCTAGAGTGACTGGCCAACAAGTCCCAAGGAGTCTTCTTTCTCAGTCACTCAATGCCCCCAATTCTTGGGTTACAGGATACCCCACTGAGTTTTTTACTTGGGCGCTAGTTATTCAAACTCAGATTCCCAGCTTTTGTGACAAGCACTGTGCTGACAGAGCCTCTCCCCCATTCTTCTGGGGTGCCATTTCATCTTCTGAGAAGTAAGGAAACTGACCAGATGATGCTCGGATCTTGTCAGCTCTACAACTCTATGTCACAGCTATGCAGTCTTGCAGCTCTGCAAGCCTTTGGTCTTAACTACTTAGATATACAGGTCATAGCAATTTTCTTAAAAAGTTATTTTAAACACAAATGAAAACACAGATCAAAATATGAAACAACTGCGAGCCATTGGCTGATACCTAGTTTATACCTAGATACTCTGAGGACTCAGGCACAATGCTGGCCACACAGCTTATTCCTGAAAAAAACTTTCTGCATGACTGTGAAAATGCCCTGCAATATCCGAAAGAGCCATGTCATACACTCTGGGAGCCACATGGCTGCCAGCATGCCTTCTGGCTTTCACAGGAACAGGGACAAAGACCTATACCAGCCGTGTTGAACTCATTCTTGGGCCAGGGAAGGCCTCTCAAGACAGGTTGCCCAGAGCCATGCATCCCCAACAACTCTCCACTTCCCTTCATGGCTGGACAAAAGGCGTACCTATAAGCATCTGCCACGTATTTTTAATCTATCTGTCTATCTGGCAGTGACTGGAGATGGATCTAGAGCACTGCATACAGTCTTTCCACAGGGCCATGCCCTTGCCTTGTTACATAGTTTTTGAGGTTCCAGGAAACAGGTTTGTCTTGATATCAATGTGAGAGTGAAGTTAAAGATTCCTAAATACAGATTTTTAAATGGTAATAAATTTATAAATTTAAAAAGTTACAAAATTGTCATCTGTATTATAATTTTTGTTTTGAAAGTAGCTACAGAGCAAAATAAGTCTCCCTTTCCTTACAGACACACACACACACACACACACACACACACACACACACAATCTTACAGTGAGATGATAATTACATGTATAAGGGCTTTTTTTCTGATAAATTAAGAGAATTTGGCGTTCATGACTAGAATAAAAGACTCCTTTTTCTTACAGATGAGAGATTATAAGAAGAATAGCATTGATTTAAAAATAATTTAAATTAGGAAATAAGATTAGGAAACTTATATATGTAAATAAATAAATAAGAACACTTTCAAAGCAATTTGCCTAGTTCTTTGAAGTTTCCAATCAGGCAGACTGACAAGCAATTAGTATAACAGTTCAAGGTGAACATTGGAGGGGCAGGGGAAGCGTGACTCCCACTTAAAGGATGGGCTAAGCTCGGTGGTAGAGTGCTTGTCTGGCATTCACAAAGCCCTGGGTTTGATCCCCTCCTCATAAAAGGGGGAGGGGAGAAAATGAAAAAATGAACATAACCTTGTACCTGTGATCTAGAACTCAGGAGTCTGAGATAGGAAGATTGCTATCAGTTTAAGCCCAGCCTGGACTACATAGTAAATTCTAGGCTAACATGAGCTAAAAAATAAAATTCTATGTGAAAAAAAAATAAAATAGTAATGACTATTGCTATTGCATTCCACTACTTTCATTTTATTACAAACTTCATATTCAGGGAGTGATTTGGGCTTTCTCACACAAGGCCTCAAAGCATACAGAGAGTCACAGAATCCACCTTAAATGAGTCAAAGGGTGAGAGGGAAGAAAAGACACCCTTGGTAACACGCTATGAAGGCAGCTTTTCCATCCGAGTAAACAGTGATGTGTCAGTTTGCAAAGAAATCAAATGAAAAATTGCTTTCAAAGACTTCAGAGTGGTCTCTGCTTTGAGGCATGGGGGGAAAATTGATTTCAGTAATTGAAAGACAGTTTCATAGTGCATGAACAATCAGCTCCACAGGAGACCCCGCCTGCATGGCAACCAACTTCAGGGACTTCTGAATGATGAGCTGCTGCATGCACGAGCAAGGCAGGTGGGCTAAGACCCCAGTCTCTTCACAGCTGCGTTACACAAGTGCTCTTATTATCATAGCCTAACCAAATGAGAGCATATCTCATTCTGGACTGAGTCACCTCATGCTGCTGCTCTTCCTCCTCCTCT
This sequence comes from Rhabdomys pumilio, assembly GCA_030674055.1. Taxonomy (NCBI): domain Eukaryota; kingdom Metazoa; phylum Chordata; class Mammalia; order Rodentia; family Muridae; genus Rhabdomys; species Rhabdomys pumilio. The sequence continues at coordinate 68,239,246 of JANHMN010000013.1, forward strand.
TCCTCCTCCTCTTCCTCCTCCTCTTTGACTCTTCCCCTTCCTACTATGCTGTGGTGGTTTGAACATGATTAGCCCACGGGAAGGAAGCAGCACTATTAGAAGGTGCAGCCTTATTGGAGACAATGCACCACTGTGGAGATGGGCTTTGAGGTCCTATGCTCAAGCTCTGCCCAATGCAGAAGAGACTCTCCTCCTGGTTGCCTTCAGATTGAGATGTAGAACTCTCAGCTCCTCCAGCACCATGTCTGCCTGCACACTGCCATGCTTCCTACCATGATGATAATGGACTGAACCTTTGAAACTATAAGCCAGTCCCAATTAAATGTTTTACTTTATAAGAGTTGTATTGGTCATGGTGTCTCTTCACAGCAATGAAATCCTAAGATATAGGCTTTCTCTGATTATAACAAAAATAGCCTCACAGGCAGCCATAGCTGACAACCGCAAACCAACTAGACAATTTTTTTTGCTTGAAAATCTAGTTTTTAATTTTAAATAAGACCAGAACACACACACTCTCTCTGTCTGTCTCTCTCTCTCTGTCTCTCTGTCTCTCTCTCTTTTTCTCATAGTATATATAGTATACTATAGTGTACTAAAAAGACATAGTCTTTTCTCATAATATATATAGTATATATATCATATTTTATTTTATTATAACTTTATTTCCAACCAAGGTTTTCTGCAAAATATTTCAAACTAATTAAAAAAATATTCTAATGATCTGGAGATAACGTCACCATATAGTGTGTTTTCAGGCAGCTGTGTCACTGTGGAAGTAGAAGGAGATAGCCAATCAAAGAGAATGGTTTCTCAAGGCTTACAGTCTTGAAGGTTTGAATAAATGTATTACTTATATATGAAGCACATGACTTAGATACAGAACTGCCAGTGTAGACCACACAGAGATGGGAGATGTTTTTTAAAAACATGAAAAATCTGTACTTTCTTGTTTCAAGACTTCCACTTCTGGATTACATAGACATGAACCCTATAAAATCAATTTCCATCCTCTTTTTGTCTTGTAAAGAAAGGCATTGGGAAAACCAAATGAAGAAATATAGGAGAAGGTTAGAATGTGGTTCTCTCAGAGACTGACCTGCCTTGTCTAATCCCAGCCACTTGTGGTCCAGATTCCAAGTCCCTCATTTGTACCTACCAAAGGTCACAGCCCCATTCACTGTCTCTGGTTCACTCAGTTGCTGTCACGCGGCTAGATTCTGGGATCCTAGAAGCAAATTATTTTTACTTTGAGTCATCTTAGGCTAACATCACAATGTATCAGACTAGGTGGCTTATGTGGCAAACATTTTCTGTTCGTGGCACTGAAGTCTAGAAGTCTAAGACGAAGGTCTAGCACAGCTGGTGCCTGGGGAAGCCCCTCTCCTCAGGGTGCAGTAGCCGGACACTTTCTCACAGTCCTCACATGAACTTTGCTCTATACTAGTACAGAAGGAAAATGGGGGACAGACAGCCTCTGGTGTCTTTTCCTTTTCTTGTGAAAACTCTAGCTCTTGAACATTAAGCCTCCTCTCTTTACAGTGTCATTTAACTTTATTTCCAAAGTCACATTTAGGATTATGGCTTTGACAAATCAGTTTGGGAGGCATATAACAGAGTCTAAAACACTCACCTTATTTTCTGCGTGAGTGCACCAGCCAAATTAATAAAATGATGTGTACACATTAAAGAGTTTTGGTTGAAGATTTAACTGTCCATAAAGCTTTAAATAATCACAGAATCCCAGACCTTCTGAACCCAGGAGCCTTGAAGAAGTTTCCAAGAAAACCCTGTTGTCACCAGTATGTAGGCGTGTCTCACGTGTATGGCTTACTGAGAACCATGAATAGATCATGAATTTCAGCTAAAGTTTAAGAAACTATTGTGGAGTTTGGGTCATAGGACAGTATTGACAATTATCTGTGCAGATACTAAAAGCCCCCTTCCCAGCAGCATCCTGATATGAAGCACGAATTCTTACCATACTTCCCTCAAATGACCGTGTCAAACAGATGACAGAAATGGTACAAAAATCCTCTTGGCTCTGTAAAGCTAGGTATGAAGAGGCTTGTACAAAAGTAAACCAGTGGTTGGTTTCATCTGGAAGATATATTTTAATTTAAAACTTAAATCTAAACTGGGTATGGTGGCTTACTAAATCCCACTACTACAGACGCAAAAGCAAGAGAGGCTGCTGCGGATTCCAGACCAACATATTTAGTCTACACAGCCAGCTTCAAGCCAGACAGGGTTATGTAACAAGACTTTGTCTCGAAAAAGTTTTTAAAATTAAAAATTCAATGTAGCTACTCTATGTTGTCATTAATTGTAATATTAATATTGTCACTAATGTTAGTAAAACTTTGAAATTATCTGTTTCAGTTCCTAACATGGTATCCACACATAGAGTTTTCTTTTTTCTCTTTTTTTAATTTTTTTATTGGATATTTTATTTACATTTCAGATGTTATCCCATTACCCCATTTTCCTCCCATTCCCCCACCCAGGAACTCCCTATTTCATCCTCCCTCCTCAGGCTTCTATGAGGATGTGCCCCCAACTACCCTCCCACTCCCACCTCCCCATTAGAGTTTTCATAAAAGCTCATTGCAATATTCAGTAATTTTCGCCTGCAATGAGCTTTTAATGAATAAAAGAGTTTAATTATGGGTTTAATTATGGGTTGCAGAACCAACTGAGGAGAAGAGAGGTCATGAAAAACATTGGCAACAGTAATTGGTTTCTGAATATCCAATGACCAGGGAGAAAAACGCCATTCAAATTTCAACAGGTGATGACACTAAGGTATTTTCTATGGTAGCCAGTGTTGCATTGTGCAAAGTCACTGTGGCCCTTATTCTAGAGACCCAGCATGAGACCTTTGTTCTGTGCATTCTGCCACAGCGCACAACAGAGCACACACTGCCCTAAATCCTTGCCTTAGATGGAGGACTACTGCATGTCATGAGTCTCAATGTTTGTGCTGCATATTTCAAATTTCCTGCTTTTATAGAAACTAAAGATCTTAATTATAGAGAAAAAAGACTATCAATGTTATCCTCAGCATATAAATATCAAAATAATTTGTCTTTGGATTGTACTGTGTTAAAATGTTTAATTTTGAAAGTTGTTATTTAAATTATTGACAAGTTTCATTTTTAAAAAGAAAATCATTAAATGAATTTTGATTTGAGTTTAGGACAGAATTTCCAACAACTTATTAAAGAGCTCTTGGCATACTTCTGTAATCCTGTACTTAACTGTGAGAACTGACTTTTCAGCATTGATGATTATTAAATAAAAATACCAACCCAGTCTGAAAAATGTTAAAGATGCACTATACTTTGAGAGGTCATATATTAACCAGATTTATTTCTTTATGTAGAAGTAAGCATCTCATCACTGTACAAATTTGCTTTGACTCTAATAAGTTATATATGTTATTAGTTTTAATACATAATATCATTAAATATTGGCATATATGTCAAAATGATTTTAAAACTTGGGGCTCATTAGCAGCAACTGTTTGATTTGTGAATTTTATATAAAAATTTCTCAGGTGAAAAGGAGTTATAGGCAAAAGTCTCAGAGGGTCTGGATTAAAGAATGGTGCTATCTCAATTGGTTATCCAATATCAAATGATCAGCTCTAGAAAGATACATACAAGTAACATTATACATACTGAACAGTTTTTAGGTAGGAATATATATGTAATTGTGTGTGAGAGTGCCTGTAACAACAATTAATAAAAAAACAAGAGGCCGTATATTTAAATGAGTGCAAGGACAGGCATACGGAGGGCTTGGAGGGAGGAGAAGAAATGGGAAAATGATGTTAGGTATAGCGTAATCTCAAAACATAAAGGAAGCCATAGCAAAAGGAAAAGAAGCATGCTAAAGACGCAGCAGGAACAGGAAAGGGTGGGACTGAGAACAGTAGTAAAGCCAGTGTGGAGGTGCACATCTTTGATCCCAGCACACAGGAGGCAGAGGCAGGTGAGTCTCTGCAAGTATGAAGTCAGCCTGGTCTACAGAGTGAGTTCTAGCTAGCCTGGGTACATAGTGAGACCCTGGAAAAAACTGAGAAAAAGAAAGAAAGAAAAAAACGGGAAGAAAGAAAGAGAAAGAGAGGGAGGGAGGGAAAGAAAGATTGAAGGAAGGAGGGAAGGAAGGAAGGAAGGAAGGAAGGAAGGAAGGAAGGAAGGAAGGAAGGAAGGAAGGAAGAATTTACAGGACAGTGGTAAAGGAAACAAGTAGAGATGAAGGAGATAAAGAGATGCCACCTGCAGGAAACAGAGGAAGGGAGTTAGGTCAATTCAGAAGAATTTCCATAAAGGGTAGATTTCATTTCATTTGGTGACTTGGATTGATAGCAAGATGATTTGAGGAACTTAGCATAGATCAACTGTAATGTAATTTAAAAAAGAAGAAGAAGAAGAAGAAGAAGAAGAAGAAGAAGAAGAAGAAGAAGAAGAAGAAGAAGAAGAAGAAGAAGAAGAAGAAGA
>JANHMN010000013.1:68248750-68313403 GCA_030674055.1 Rhabdomys pumilio
CATCTTATTTTGGAGACAGGTCTCCCAATGAACCTGGAGTGCACAGATACACTGGCTGGCCAGAAAGCTCCAGAGATTCTTCTGCCTCTGCCTTCCCAGTCCTGGGACTGTAAGCACAAGCACGTGCCACTGTGCCTGGCTTGGATGTGAGAGGTGAGGATCAAGCTCTGTTCCTCGTACTTATATGGCATTATTTACTTTGCCAACTAAGCCACCCCCTGTTGTTCCACCTTTAAAAGATTTAGGCTCTTAATACACAAAGTGAGAAAATAAATTTATTCCAACTGTCCTTACATCCAAACCCAGATTCAACCCGTTCAGAAGCTGTTTCCTACCTCCACAGCCCCAGCACCATTACCTGGAGCTTTCTTCCCTCACTTCTCTGCATCCATGTCCTCAGGCAAGCCCACAGGAAATGTCTGTCTATAAAGCAAGTGGCTTGCTTGTTGGACCAACCTGAAATTGTTCAGGGGCAATCAGAGAAGTCAGCTCAGTTACACATGGGATAATCATGCCCACTAAAAACTGCCTCTGGTGGATAAAGAGTTAACCCCTGTTCCATCTTAGGTCACTATGCAGAGTACCAATGAGTATAAGAGATGGTGCCAAAATAGGTGGCCCCTCCCTGGATGGGAACAGTCAACCCTTAGGAACTGGACTGTCAACACATCAGCCAGCCAGAGAAAAGGGAAACCGTGGCAACCAAGTGTTGCTGGCACTTTTCGAGGTGGTAACGGGAACTGCAGAGGCCCTGCTGAGCATGCTAATGAAGCCAGGCAAAAATGTCCTCCCAGCATTCTATAGCCTACAGCCCTAAGAAGCATCTGGCTCTGCAGAGACCTTGACCTCAGTGCAGGGTGTGTTTATAAAGCCCAGATCCTACCCGGAATCCTTGAGCTCCTATACCTCATAAACGCCCTGGCTTATTTCCTCATGGTCAAGGTGGTTACATTTAGCATATCTGCTTAAAGAGCCAAGGCTTGTAATCGGGGAGGAAAATACACACCTTTAAATAAAACCTAACCAGTAAGCCTCAAGAGTCAATATGAAATGCTTCAAATGTTCCTTGTGGGTTTTTCAAACCCTCCCACTCCTCTCAGTAAGAATGTTCACTTCTCACTCAGAAGCAGTGATTTGAAGGTTTAAATCACTGAGCAGCAGGACTCTGGAGGAAGTCCAGGCAGGTGTTGTTACCTGAGGATTACTGAGAAGTCCTGAAGTATGCACCTCTGACATGCCTGTTTAAAATGGAGTTCGTTCTCCTAGTGAGAACTGAGAGCTTTGAACACGTTGCCTTGTCTCAAGAACTCAACTCAGACAAATAAAAAAGTGTAAGAGTCTGCCACTTCTAAATGTTTTCTTACCATACTACATATTGAAAAGTGTGTATGTGTGTGTGTGCGCGTGCGCACGCGCGCGCACGTGCAATCTGAAATGAATTAATAGGTAAGAGCCAGATTGCCTATGGGTAAAAGTATATCACAGTTTTAGTTGCTGAGTTGAGCAATGAATTTCTGATACTCATTATATTGATTAGAATTTATTGATTAATTATTAAGACACAATCATAAACCAGGAGTTAAGATTACTCCTTTGCTATGCACCTACCATCTAGCTAAGGAAAAATTCATTTTGGTGATCTGGTAGGACCTACAACTATTTCCGACCTTTTCTGCAGCTCACTGGATGGGGACAGCTTCATGGGCATGCAGTCCAGGCATGTGGAGGGTCCCACTGAATGGGGACAGCTTCAAGAGCATGCAGTCACACATTTGGGAGGGTCCCACACTCTGCTTAACTCCCTGTTGTGACGATCTTACAATCCTGAGTAATTTATGATGGCTGTGTCCTGCACTCATTCTGAACAGAGAACAGCAAAGTATGTAAACAATGCTGGCCTCAGGTTCCCAAATAGTCCATTGTATCTGCCCATGTCTAACCTTGGTGTTTTTGAAAATTGCTGCTTCATATTCAATAATAATAATAATAATAATAATAATAATAATAGAATTTAGAGCACAAATAGTGTAAGTGGAGTTACAGCTATATATTATGATTAAGTTCTTTTTTTTTTTTACAAATTTTTATTCGATATTTTATTTACATTTCAGATGCCAATCCCTTTCCCCATTTCCCCTCCCCAGAAAACCCCTATCCGGTGCCCCCTTTTCCATTTGGCTTTTATACAATTTTTTTTAAATGTTAATCAAGGGTTTTATAAGTATGGTAATGCTCAATCAGAAGTGTAACCTAATACCCAACCTAGCTATGTAAACTATCTTTGACTAGTGGAGACACGTGAACTTATGATTAAGTTCTAAGCTCACATATTTCAAATATTGAAAGTCAATGCCTAGCTCACAACTATTTTCTGATGGTTGTTCAATTTCAATAAGGAGCCAGCCAGGCAAATTCTCCTCAATCCTTAGTGATTGGAATAATCCAAATAAACACTTAGGGGAGTCTTCCCTTTCGAAGATGAGCAGCTAAAGAAATATATTGCCAAGTGTTCTGCATTTCTGAAATGCCCTGTGTATATAGTGATCAGGTACAGGGACGATTTCTAGTTCAAATATAACTTAGAGATTGCCACATGGTGCAGAATCTTTCCACCCCTACACTCCAAAAACCCAATCAGACAAGTGCCCGTAATCTGATTCCCGTGTACTGGAGCCCTGGGGGCAGGCAATGAGCTGCACTCTGGCCAGGGAAGGCATGAGTGGCAGAGCTGCGGCAAGGCGGTGGGGGTAAGTCCTTCTTTGCTCAGCACTTTTAAAAGATAAAACTCTTTCATTACTGATACCCATATCTTTGCAGGCAGAATCTAGAAGGTAACAACAGAATAGGTGGGTGCGTCTTTTAATCATGGAGACTAAGCTTGTGCAGAGGAGAAGCAGAGGAAGGGAGAAGAGACGGGATGCTTTTTAGCATGGGAAATTACTCTGCAATATTTTTCATTAGAAAAATTACTCACCCGGTAACTTAACTGTCCAGGAGTGGATGAAACAGTTTATTCACTAGGAAGTAATGTGTCCAGTTCACTGCAGTTGGGTCGTGTCAACAAATCCTGCTTTGTTCTGGGGGAGAAAAAGAGCAAAGCAAATTATGTTGGTCTACTTCCTTTGAATGTAAACACATCAGGGCACAGTGATGGTGATCGTGGGGCTGTGAGCAGTGTTGGGGAGACCCTCGCTGAGGCAGAGAGGTACATACATGCTAGAAGTTTTGGGGGGTCCACCGCTAGCTGAGGCTGTTTGGGAGATCAAATTTTTGTGGATTTTTTTTTTAAAGAAAAAGGGGTAACTAAAGTCATTTTAAAGTTTCTTTTTATGGTTCACAGGTTTGGGTGTTTTGTTTTTTTTTTTTTTCTTTTTAATTTCTCTGATGAAAAAAATGAAGTCCAAAGAGCAACTGAGTTTCTTGATTAGGTCTCTGGAGAGGGGGACAGGTGTGTGAATGAGCAGGTGACAAAGGGTGCTGGAGGGAGGCTGGTCTTTTCCAGGACCGCCTCCCCTGGGTGCTCTGCTACTGAGCAGGGACTGCTTCCTCCCCACCCAGCTCTCTTCACTTCCTGCTTGGTCCCCTCCTTTTTCCTCTCTATCGGGGGCCCCAGAAGACAGCATCTGTAATAGCACCTTGCCCCTCTGCCACCTGGCAACAACCCTGGACTGCTGGTGAGTTTGTCACTTCTTTTTCAATGTGAGTTCTCAGAATCTCTCCCTCTCTCTCTCTCTCTCTTGGAGACTTTTCTAATGCCTCCCCAGGGTGTCCTCTTTGCCCCATCCCAACTGCTGTGTGTGTGTGTGTGTGTGTGTGTGTGTGTGTGTGTGTGTGTGTGTGTTATTTGTATTATGTTCCTCTAAGGAATACATCAACACTATCCAAGCTGAGGTCTCTCATAATTACGTGATTCACTTAGAGGACCTCTTGGGCAGGGCATATATTGTGTGTACCTGGCGGCCCCCTGGGTGGGTGTGTGTGAGTAGAGTGACTTCCCTTTCAGGTCAGAAGGAAAGCCCCTTAGTCAAACTAACAGAGAAGCAGAATTCTTAAAAGTGATGAAAACCTTCCTCAGCCGGGTCATACAGGATTTCCCTCGCTGCCCAGACTGAAGTCAGGCTCCCTAGGCCAGTGAGTGACGTTCAAAAGATAAAAAGCTCACAGTATATTTGGGAGGTTACAACAATTCTACTCTCCCTGAGCCTTTGGTTTTCTAGACCAGCCCCCTACAAAATCTTCTATGCTAAACGCTGCCTGTCTGTCTCATTACAAAACAAATGTCTTAGGTAAGAGGGTAACAGGGATGACTGCCCTTCTCAAGGGGAATTTAACAATTTCTGTTCACAGTAAGCAATTGCATTTGGTGTCTTCAAACCCTACCCTCTTCCACTCCAAAGATCTTAAATACTGTAAGAAGGTAGATCGCAAGAGCAAAGCGACTCCCTTCCAAAGGCTGCCTTGGAACCCCCTATTTCCTAACCATGTTCTAAGCCTCTCCGTCTCTTCCTGCTCCCTTCCCCACTTCCAAAGCACCTCAAGAGGGGCATACAGTGCTCCAGGGCCAAGCCCATGGGATAACAGTCCTCCATGAGAAATTCATCCTGCAAGTCTCCACACTGGCTCCTGCCACACCCCCTCTTTCTCCTAATCTTCCCATCTCTGTACCCTGTGGATAGGAAGACTGCTTGGGGCTGGCTTACACACTCCAGACTCCAGAATGTGGGAGGGGGTGTTGGAGAGCAATCCAGTTATTGCTTGAGAGACAATAGAGCCTGTGGAGACATTATCCTGCCTCCCAAATACTTTGAAAAGCATCCCTCACCCCAGTCTCTTCCCTCTGGTGCTTGTCCCCTCTGATACCTACTTCTCTGTGTTTACCTGGCCTCTGCCTGCAAGCCTGGCACCAGCTTGGAGTGCCCACGGCCCCGCCCTTCCAGAGCCTCTCAGGCTCCCCCCTGGGGATTGAGATTGTCACGTCCCAGTGCTTACAAGCCCAGATCTGCCCAAGGGCTCCCAAGCTATTCCTGCCTGCAGTTTGCCTCCTCCTTGCCCAGGGCAACAGCAGGGAGTGTCCCTGTCCCAGCTGAGTCCCTGCCTGTCCCTAATGTCTACACTAAGTAGGAGAAGTAATTCTGCCCTCCACCAATTCACATTCCCAAAGGACAATTTGGAAGACACAGTTCCAGCTTCCTAGCAATTCTCCAAATCTACGTGTCCTTGCCATGTAGAATGGGTACAGGCTTCTACAAAGCCTTTTTCCCAATGCCATTTTGAAGATGCAAAATACAAAACTGAAAAATATCTGCCATTTTAAAATATATATTTGATTATTTTTTGGAAATTAATATATGTGAGTTTTTGTAATGAAATATGGTCATACTCACTCAAATTGTACCCCTGTCCAACTCTCTCCTTATATCCCCAGCCCAATCCCTGGGCTACCCTTCATCTTGGTCAGAAAAGCTTCTTCCTGCAATGGGCAACAGACAGTGCAGAGATGTATAGCAGGTGCTGGCAATCAGTCAGACATTTTTGATATTGACTTACTTTATCTTACTTTGTGAGTATAATGAGTGTTTTGCCAGCATGTGTGACTATGTACCACCTGGGTACAGTGCCATAGATGGCAGAAAAGAGCTTTGGATCCTCTGGAACCAGAGTCACAGGTGGTAGACAACCATCATGTGTGTGCTGGGAACCAAACTCAGATCCCGTAGAAGAACGGTCACTACAGTTAACTGCTGAGACATCTCGCTAGCACCCCCTCCTCTTTAACTGGTTTCTGTCAAAAACTACACATGAAAAGTATAAATTAAAGCTTGCCCAAGGGAACTAACCTCCAGTTACATGTATTTTAGTCTTAATCTCTTAAGGCATTTAGTTGAGACAGTTTCCTTTTTATAGATGTTTTGGATTGCTGTCCAGTGAATAGGAAATCACAGGCGACTGGAATAACAATCTCTCATCTATTAATTAAGGAGACTTCAGAAGCAGTCTTTCTTGGATTGCTAAGAGTGTTCAGAAAACCATCCCCAGCCTACAAGCCTGACTCCCTCCCGCAAACTTCAGTGCCCCTTCCAGCTGAAAAGCTAGGTTGGTGGCTTCTTATCCTCACTGTGTTCTTCTTTCCAGTAAGTGTGGACATTCCTGCAGTAGAGAGAGCATCATGGTGGCTTTCAAAGGAGTCTGGACTCAGGCTTTCTGGAAGGCAGTCTCAGCAGAATTTCTGGCCATGCTTATCTTTGTTTTGCTCAGTGTGGGATCCACCATAAATTGGGGTGGCTCAGAAAACCCCTTACCTGTGGACATGGTCCTCATCTCCCTTTGCTTTGGACTCAGCATTGCTACCATGGTGCAGTGCTTTGGCCACATCAGTGGTGGCCACATCAATCCCGCTGTGACAGTAGCCATGGTGTGCACACGAAAGATCAGCATCGCCAAGTCTGTCTTCTACATCACTGCGCAGTGCCTGGGAGCCATCATTGGAGCCGGTATCCTCTACCTGGTCACACCTCCCAGCGTGGTGGGAGGACTGGGAGTCACCACGGTGAGAACTCTTCAGTTCTTATTTCTGTACTAGAACTCCATGTGCTTGAAAATCCTGCCGAAAGGTTGCTCATGGCCTGAGAGGCATTCATAATACAACTAGATTATGGAGCTAGAAACAGAACTCAGTTCTGCTTGCCTGAATGCATGAGGTCCTGATTATATTGCCGCCACCACATATATAAGGTTTGGTGGCACATATCTACACTACCAGAACTTGCTAAGTGAAGGCAGGAGAACCAGAAGTTCAAGGCCATCCTCAGATGTCTATCAAATTCAAAGCTAGTTTGTACTACACAGTAATTTGTCTAAAAAAAAAATATTCACATAAGAGCCAGGCATGAGGGTGGCCTATAATCCCGGCGCTTGAGAGGTTTAGGAAGGAGAATCAGGAAGCAAGGCCAGTCAAGAGTACAGAGTAAAACTCTGTCTAGATAGCAAAAACATAAAAAGAGAACATTATTATTTACTCTTGAGTGACTTGAAAAGAATTAAAACTACTCAAAATGTTTTGTTTTGTTTTCCTTTGTTTTGCTTTGTTTTGCTTTGCTTTGCTTTGCTTTGCTTTCCTTTCTCTCCTACCCCAGTAACATGAAGTTTTGGGGTTTTTGTTTTGTCTTGTTTTGTTTTTTAAGGCAGGATCTCAAAATCATTACCTAGCTCATGCTGGCCTTGAACTTGTAGCAGTTCTCCTGCCTCAGGCTCCTATGTGCTAAGATTATAGGTATAAATTAGCATGACTGGCTTGACTGTATTTTTATCTTATATTTATATTGTAAGGGCTTACAATTATGTATTCGATAGCAGGGGCAAGGATTCATTGCTCTTCATATGTAGGGGATTTTAAAAGATCTACACAAAAGATCGTGCCTCTAATCCTATACCCAGTAAACAGAAGCAGTTTGAAGCCACCCTGCTCTACAAAACAAGTTCCAGAACAGCCAGGGCTACACAAAGAAACCCCAACAAAACAGGAAATCCATATTCATCTGCTCTTCACTCTGTCTGTTGGCAGTGTTAGCCCAGCGCCAGGCTGGCGTTAAACTTTTGGCTTATATTTTAGTTGATATACCTATGAACTAAACTAAACCTAATCGATGTGTCTAATTATTGCCTTCGAACACTACAAATCTCTTAAGAACATCTTTTACAAGTTAAGTGCCACACTAACATGTTTTGCTTGTGTTGCTAAAAACAACATTCATTGAAAACTCAGTCACTGTAAAAGTAATTATCTGTAATGGCCCAAAATGAGTGTAAATTGATTCCTTCTTTTTAGGAGGTGGGAGGGATAGAAATCTCAACACAGGATTGGTAGAAGACTCAAGTTAACCATAGCTTTCTCTGCAGATAAAATACACCCTTCCTACTGATGCATTTCTATAGCCCTAGACTCTTGCTTCAATTCTGATGGGGTATCTTTCTCTTTCTCTCTCTCTAGGTTCATGGAAACCTCACCGCTGGCCATGGGCTCCTGGTGGAGTTAATAATCACTTTCCAGTTGGTGTTCACTATTTTTGCCAGCTGTGATTCCAAACGGACCGATGTTACTGGTTCAATAGCTTTAGCAATTGGATTTTCCGTTGCAATTGGACATTTGTTTGCAGTAAGTGTTAAGTCTATTTGAATAATTGATTGATCTCATTTATCCTCACCCTGAAGCTGGCCTGAAGATGCTGGTTTACAGCTCACACTTTCTTTGATTCCAGTCGCCTGGCCAGTGCCAACTACTACAACATTTAGATTGTTTCAGCACTGGTGCCTACTTCAGTATTAACTTTTTGACAAGTAGATACATGCTAAAAAACAGTCTAGCTGGATATACCCATGTATCCATGCAGATTTTGCCATAAAACACACAGCTCACTCAGATCCAGCCATACCTGTTGACATTGAGTTGTCATTTTGTCAACTACAAGGTGGCTAAATCTCAATGTTCCTCTGAGGAGACTACAGGAAGTTACAGCAAATGATACCTGTTAAGAGTCCTGTTACCAAAATGTCTGTGGTTTTGTTCTTTTTCCAACTGCAGATCAATTATACCGGAGCCAGCATGAACCCAGCTCGATCCTTTGGACCTGCAGTTATCATGGGAAACTGGGAAAACCACTGGGTAACTACTAAACTGATAGGCCCCACCTTTCTTAGGTTGGGAACAATTATCCAAATGCCTCTTTTTATTAGCATAATTTAACTCACTAGTTTCTGTTGCTTTTCCCCCAAATTTAACTCTTGACTTGTTTTTGCATCTGTCACAGAGAGTAAAGATAGTCCAGCAAAGGCCTGCTGCAAAAGATCTCATAGTGTTCTGTTCTAGTCTATCGCCAAACAGTTGAGTTTTCCAAACTTCAGATGTATGTCTGACAGAGTACAGCAAAATACTTATAGGTTTCCTATGTAGAATAAATTTAAATCATAAATGTATGCTGTATTACTATTTAAATCATTGAAAGAAAGCCTTCTTAGCGACAATAGAAACTAAAGTTATTCTTAAAAGGAGAAAAGAAATGTGTAAAAGCATCACCTATAAAAAGGGGTATTTACCATCTTAGTTTATATAATATGCACTTATTACAGTTGGTACTGGAGCTGGAAGCATATGGACTATGGATGATACCAAATAAATGATGTCAATGTTTATGCCATTGTCACCACAACTGTAGCTAGAAAAATAAGTGACTCCCAAGAAGGTGTACTTTCTAATCAGGACTAACCTTGTTAATCTGGGCCCAGAGTAGTGAGAGACAAATGATTCTGTTTCAATTGTTTCTGTCAACAAAAGAATGTCTATCCTTTGAATCATAGGCAATTATGAAAGTCAGAATATATTAACTTAAATAACTTACAGAATACAAGAAAAATATATATGGCAGATTGCAAATAGAGCTAACTTTTATTACCATTCATATATTGTGAATGTGATTTCACATTTTTTAAAGGTATGAACATACTAATTTGTCATTTGTGCTTTGGTTTTATGCACGTGGCTGTTTAAGACATGACCTAGGAAAAGAGGAAAATATTACACTGTGACTGCATGAATTCCCTGATTGCTTAAGTATACTGACTGGTTAAGATGTAATTTAGACACAGACATGCAAAGTCTTGATCCACAATGTCATTCGTTGGACTGGTCATTTTAGCACTGATATTTCTGGAAAGACTTACTACATTAACAAAAATGGAATTTACATTCCTTGTGGTGTGTGTGTGTGTGTGTGTGTGTGTGTGTGTGTGTGTGTGCACACGTGCACATAAGTACACACATGTCATGGAATGAGGAGGTCAGAGGACAGCCTTGGGTAACCTAGGGAAAGTTGTCACTTTCCACCTTGTTTGCAACAGGCTGTTTTGTTCACTGATAACCAGGTTAGCTGGCCCACAAGCCCCTGGGGATTCCCTTATCTCTGCCTGCTAGTTTCCATCCTCCTGTAGGAAGCATGGGAATTACAGACATGCATTATGGTGTCTTGCTTTTACGTTTGTTTCAGGGACTCAAATTTAGATCCTCACACTTGCACGGAGACATTTTACACACCGAACCATTTCTCCAGCCACCAAATGGAAAAGTGTGATGAGAAGTTTATAGATCTTACAATAAATGGACAGGGTTAGGTTAGGCAGTTTAAGGTTTAGGAGGTTTTATTTTTTTTTAAAACACTTTTATGAAGTTTATGTATTTTTCTATTTTCAGCAATAAAATTCTTTATAAAAATTTAAGGATACTTTAACGTACACAGAGCTCAGTTTGGGAATAGCAATTTGACATCAAGATTCATTTTTGAGAACATGGAGCTGCCGTCTCCTTCAGAGTGTCATGGAAAGGGTGGGGATTGTTTCACCGTGACTGTTCTCCCTCGTGGGACTTGAAGCCCGTGAAGTGCACCAATCTAATGAGATTGCACCAAAAGAACAAAGAGCAAAGGCATTTAGAGGAGGGCTCTCATTTCTCCTTTGAAAGGGCACAGAGAAGATAAAGTCTCCTTTGGGCTCTTTCATGTTTAAGATAAGGAGCTTGGTAGGTCCAGTGACTCTCCTGGCTATTTCCCTGCTAAGCATATGTGCTCAGCTTCAGCAGGAAGCTCTGCTTTCTTTCAGGTTTTACAGTGAAGATTCTAAGTGCAGGTAATTTCCAGATGGTGGGTTTGTTTTTCCCCCTTTGGCTTATTAGTAACATTCTTTTTTTTTTTTTCATCCAGGACTTTATTTTTTAACAAATTATGCAGTTAAGTTTTTACCAGAGTGTTCTGGATGCCCCTTGCATACTTAGAGGATTTTTTTCTTTCTTTTTATTTATTTATCTTTTAATTTATTTTTATTGGATATTTTATTTACATTTCAGATGCCATCCCCTTTCCCCATTTCCCCTCCCTAGAAAACCCCTATTCCATGACCCCTTCTTTTTTAATGCTAATCAAAGGCTTCATAAGTTTGGTAATGTTCAATATCAATCAGAAGTGTAACCCAGTACCCAACCTAGATATATCAACTGTCTTTGACTGGTGGAAACACACGAACATCCGCCTCCATGGCACCCTCCCCCCTCTTTCTCTCTGGTCACCTAGTTCCTCCTCTCCTTCTCCTCCTCCTCTCCTTACTTCTCTTTCTCTCCGTACTACTCCCACCTTAGCTCCTCCTACATATCACCCTTCCTGTGCCAGATGGTGTTTTAAGGATGACACAGTCATTTTAGGTTTTGGGTGTTTCATTTTGTTTTGCTTTTTTTCAGATGAGATAGCAAACAGTACATTACTAAAAGAGAGCAAAGCTGACATTTCAACTAAATCACTTGCCAAGTACGCTCTCTAAAGTAAGCTTGTAACCTCTCAAAGTGTCAGCTGTTCAAGGCGTAAGAATGTGTATTTTAATAATATCTATATCAAAGGTTATTGGTGAGAGGAGAAATGTAATCAGTACAGTCAGAGTGCTCAGCAAACAGGGGGGTTGGTCCCAAGTGCATCCATTGGATGAAGAATGCCTAACACGATAACATGCATGTGCTCTAAAGTACATGAGCACCTATCACTCTATAGGGTGCATGTACAATAAAGTATATGTCGCAGCCTAATCAGATTGAAAGATGACTTCATTCTCAGTGCATCCCTAATGCAATAGGATCATATCATTTACTGAACCCTTGAAGAATTCCTCACTAATTCTTACCCAGTCGCCATCCCTAAAGTCAGTACAGATTTTCACTAAAGCAGTATATAGAGGGAGAGGGATGAGAGAGAAATAACCCATAGCACTTCATGCAACGAAATCACATTTTAAAGAGACAAAGCACATGATATAAGGAAACTAACAGTCAAGTTAGTCACATACGGCTTTAAATTATCCAGGATGCATGAATTGAACTGGTTTTAAGGAGCCACAAACTACCAAGTCCTTCAAGTTTAAATTATGTATAATTATAGTGGTATAATTTAGATGGCCAAGTGCTTGCCCAGCATGCGGGAAGCCCTGGGTACTCTCTGCAACACCATACACTTTGGGTATGGGAGCACATATCTATAATCCCAGCACTGTGGAGGAAGAGTCTGGGGGATGAGCAGCCCACGTCAATCAGCTACAAGGTGAATTCAGAGCAACCTGGGATACAAGAGACCTTGTCTCAAAATGGAAAGACTCCCTGCTATAGGTGCTCACAGACCTGCTAAGTGGCAGGGCTGGGACTATATTCATTATGCATAGTGAATAAGTCTAAATGATAAATTTGCACCATGATCCTGGTTATACAGAAAATCAAGGTACGGGGCTAATGTGAAATACAGAAAAGAAACATGCACCAAAAATTCATTTTTTCTTTCCATTTTAAAGAATTCCTAGTGTCTGTTTAGCTTATGGAACAGCCAGAGAATAGCTATTCTACAATAAAAACTTATCATAAAATAAGCCAGATGTGACAGTACCTACTAATATCAACTTGCAATCCTTAGACAGGGGGGTGGAGGTGGGGGGGGGGTAAATATGAATTGAAGGCCAGCCTAGGCTATGTAATGGGTACATACATAGAGTAGCCTGAACTAGATTCTGTCTCAAATAATACTTTTTAAAAATCAAAATGTTAAAACATATAATATTAAAAGACAAAAATAGAACAATTTTATTCTTTCTTATTTTATGTTCAAATGATGTTTACTAATGTGCAAATCTTTGGTGAATCTTAGCATACTTTCTCATTTACTTTAAAATCCATATGTTTGTGTGTGCATATGTGTGTCACAGTTGCTGCCTTAATTTAACTCAGTTAAATTCTATATGCATGGGTTGTTTTTCCACTGAGACTACTTTTCTCTCCTTATCTTCCCTCCTCATCCATCTTTCCCCCAGATATACTGGGTTGGACCAATCACAGGAGCTGTGCTGGCAGGTGCTCTTTACGAGTATGTCTTCTGTCCTGATGTGGAGCTCAAACGGCGCCTTAAGGAAGCCTTCAGCAAAGCCACACAGCAGACAAAAGGGAGCTACATGGAAGTGGAGGACAACAGGAGCCAAGTGGAGACAGAAGACTTGATCCTGAAGCCCGGGGTGGTGCATGTGATTGACATTGACCGTGGAGAGGAGAAGAAGGGGAAAGACTCTTCTGGAGAGGTATTGTCTTCTGTATGACTAGAGAACCGCACTGAAAGCAGAAGAGACTCCCTAGAACTGGCCTCAGATTTTCTGCCACCCATTAAGGAAACAGATTTGTTATAAATTAGACACATGCTGGTTTCTTGTTTCACATCTTGCTACTCAGTTTAAATAACATATATTTTACTATTATCAATGGGGGGAGAAGAAGCCTATAATGGATACAAAATTTTAAAACAGAAATATTTTTAATGTATCCCCAAAGCAAACATGCAATTAGTGTACTGACTTCCTTTCCATTAATAATAACTGAAAAGATGAACCAAGATCTGGTCAAGTCTTTCCCTACAGGGCACATAGACACCTCTACGAGGAAGCTGGTATTGTCCATTGTCACGTGACTATTGACTTCATTACATTGATTTAAAAATGACAAAATGTGTACCTCACAGAATCATGTGCATTCAGGAGAAGACATGTACTAAGTTCTTCCACAAGCTACCCCTTATTTATAAACTACCTCGGAGAGGGAAAAAATAGGAAGGGTCACTGCTAATATGTCATTTGTATTTATATATCTGACTGTCAAATCACAACCCCAATTCACTATACTCCTTCCCCCTCAGAATCCAAGAAACCATAGGGCTAAAACTCAAAAAAAAAAAAAATGAACTTCTGTCCATGTGTTAGTTTCATCTAATGAAACTTGTACGTGGGACAGCTACTGAGGTTCAGGACAGCCAGACCTGGGGAGTCTGGTGGGAAGTGGAGCAAAGTTGGCTACTGTCTTACATCGATCACAGGGAGAGGGGAAACCTCTGCTATCAAATGATTGGTCTGTTTTCAGTGCACACTCTTAAACACACCACAGAAGATTAACCGCCTAAGCCTTTAACTACTTCACTTACTTTTTAAGCTTATTTGCAAAACTGGGGAATTTGTTTGCCATTTTGGTCCCTATATTGAAATACTAGCTGAAACATTTTAGACCAGAATTTGACTAGTTGAGTCCTGCTTTTCAGTTGGTGTCTAAATGCTGCTTACTCTAGGTAGTATAAACCAGTCCTGCCCCATGTCAACTGCTGATGCTGTCTCGCTTCCCATGACATCTGTCGGTGATCAGCATTGTGAGTGTACCCATTTGTACGAATTAAAATATATGGCAGACAGGCTGCAACGTCGTTGCCAAATAAAGAGGTGAGCAGACAGCCTCTGTGCTCATAGGAGCCCCATCTGTACATAGTTTACAGCACTTTTAAGGTATTTACTTCCTGCCTGGTTTATTTGTGAAAACTGTTTGTTTTTCCCATACTGCTTTGCCTTCTGCCTGTCGAATGCTCTGTGGAAACCCCAGTTTTTACAATCATAACAGTCTAGCCTAGCACTTATCTTAGACAAAGTGCTACAAATGTCAATTTCACTAAACAAAAGTTAGTAGTGGGAGAGAGAAGAGCCATCTCTTCGAGGACTAGCTTATAAATAGCTGATAATCGAGAGCTTTCTTCTCCCAAGCACAATTCCAACTGTGTGACTTCTTATTGTTAATGGCAGTTTCTTATTGTTAATGTTAGTGGCAGCCAGATAATGGACCACGATTAAACTTGATTCTCTTCGGTGCTCAGAAACTGATGTGCAAGTTCCCAGGGCCACGAGGGCAGCATTTGCCTCTCAGTGCCACTGGCAGATTCTAACGTAGATGCTGGAAGCATAGGCCCCATTTCAGGGCTTTGAATATACTACACCGGAGACACAAGCTTCCTCTCTGAGTGGATCGTGCAGACGCAGGGCGTAGACATCCCAGGGGTGGTTTCTGCCCATTCCTTCACGTGTTTTCACAATGTACCTGCCAGGCTTAAGATCAGTGCACTTCAGTTGAAGGTGATAACCATCAACAAACACGTCGGGTCGAAAATAAACTTAGTTAACAAGGAAGAATTAAGCACATTTATGATTACTCTTTCAAAATCCTGGCCTGTGATTATTTTTATTAAGTCATACAGCTTGCTTCGTTTGTGCTCACTTTAACAGTCATTTCCAGTAACAGCTTTCAATATGGTAGAAACTGAAAACAGTGAAATCATGGCTTGGTGATTTGTTTTCTAGCAGCTGGCAGAGTGCCAGGCAAACAGTAGGTAATCAAAACAAGCATGTTCTTTGATTATATACATATGTGTTCTTTGATTATATACATATATATACATATGTGTGTATATATATATATATACATATATAATATATATACATAATATATATATATATTACATTTGAGATTTAAGAATACCAATAATCCAATAATCTCTTCTAATTATTTTTTTGCTCAATATTTAGTGAAAGCATAATTTTTAGTGTCATCAAAGGAAAGCAATATGAACGTGGAAACAAAGAGCATGTTTTTACATTCTGCTGTTTAAGGGCAGAGAGTGACAGCGTTGTCACTCTTCGTCTTTGCATAAGAGACAATATGCCTTGCATTTCACTCACGTCTCTGCCAGTAAAACAAAGTAATGAAATTGTCCCTTTCTAATGACATCTATGCAGCAGGGGTCTATTGCCTTGTGGATGACACCAAATTATCCAATGTATTAGGAGATCAGGGCTTTTCCCTTTAATCCCTTCTTATTAATGAAGTGCATAGCACCATTCCCAAGAGACAGCTACTGACAGATACACAGCAGAGAGATCAGAGAGGAAAAATCAGGAAGACATAAAAGATTTATACAAGCCATGGAACAACACCAACTGTCTGTTCCCTCAGGAGGAGAACAGAGACACCCCTAAGTTTCAAGGTGGTCCATACACTGGAAATATACATAGTCTGTCAAAACAGAGCAGAAAGGAATCTTTTTTTTTTTAAGATTTTGAGATTTTTTTTTTCAATGTAGGACTCTGATTTCTAAATGTGTGTTTCCATATTCTTCCAAATGTTCTACCCTTTTACTCTACAAAAAAAAAAAAATTCTGTAGCCTAAGTCACTGGTAATTTTACAACTTGTCTCTGTGATTGGACACTATAAGTCCTCTGTCTTTCAGTCATCAGAGGGGTGTCCTACCACATCTCACAGACACTGCTGGCCAGAGCTGCTCCCTGCTGATTTCATAAGGAGTTAGAAATCTCTGGGAAATGTGCTTGATAGAAATGAACTGACTTATTAGTGGCCAATTTCAAAAAGGGCAACCCTTCTCCGAAGAGGATCCAGGCAATGTTGTGTGCACTGTGCTAACTCCACGGATGGCAGTGAATTCTCAAAACCAAGGGACTAATTAAAAATGGTGGCATTGGTCCTTGCCTGGCCCTTTGTTGTGTGATGTAGCTCTTGATTTTTGACTTAAAACAGTCAAAAAAAAACCCTCCTCAACCATCAGAAATTTAACAGAGACACTGCCATATCTATGACAATTGAATATGGAGAGCCAAATAGACAATCTTATAAAAACCATAAAATGTTCTTATCATTAAACTACAGGATACATGAATTTGGCATCTCTTGGACCTGAAAGTAATTACATCTTTCCACAGTAAACTCACAGAGTAAAAATTATTAGGGAAACATGGTTACTATTTGAAAGTATACTGTTAAAACACCCACTTTCTCTATATCAACTATTCTGAGTTCATGTCTAGGTGTCAATGCTTTTCAAAAAACCTTAAATAACACAAACATTTGAAACCCATAATTCTCAGAAAGTAATGTTAGACACTTAACTTCAAAAATCAAGAACTATGGATACTCACTTTTGGCACATAATTTCCTTGAAAACCCACACCAAACAAATGTTAAACAACACATACCGTGAACACTAAATTTAAGAGCAGTTATATTGTTACTGTTTTAAGTCAAAAATCAAGAGCTAGAAAATTACTCCTAACATAAATTCCATTGCAAAGTATTTCTAGATTTTTTTCAGGTTTGATCAAATAAACATGCAATTTGTGGAAATATTTAAACAATTATTTATCATTTTATCACCCACAATAAACTTGCAACTTATGAGGAACTAAGAAAAATAAAATGAATGCCTGGTTATATTCACAACTATTTATTAACTTACATTATTACAGCATTAGATTTAATGTTAAATGGATTTAAACTGTAATGACTAATATTTGGAAAAATCTATTAAAAGTATTAGCAGTGTGGCCAAGTTCTATTTCTTATGTTGCATAACATGCTACTAGAATCATACAAATAAATCTCCAAATGTTTTTAAAAGTAAACCATGTATTTTTGATGGTGTTTAAGAATTCAGTTGTCATTTTGTACTCCCATTAGACTGAATGGGAGGTTTTGGTATTTGAGAGCAATCTACACCAAATGCTGGTGGATCCCATAAAGTCATTGGTACTTTGTGAAAACCTGGGGAGTGTATACTGGGGTAGGCCCTGAAACATACAGTGAAGACTAGGTTTGGGCACACATCACTCATGATGTCCACATCTACAAAGTAGACCATAGGATATCAGTTACCATCACAGTGAGGCTAAATGTGAAGACTCCAACAACTAACTGGCAACGCTAAATAAACGGTCTATCCTCAGGGTGTTGGGAAATCCTGTCCACCCAGATGGATGACTGCTGAGTACTTAGGCTGAGTATTCAGCTCCTTAAGGGCTGTGAATATGTCTTATTTATACTGTGTACTTCTCTTTCCCAGTGATCTCCTCCCTGTACTCTAAGGGACTTGACACTCCACTGTGTAAGTATGCATTACAAGGACAGAGCAATTAAAGAGTATCTTAGAATCATGAGGAAATGCTATAAAGCCCTATTCTTCAACCTGACTGCTTTGTGTGTGTTGCTGAGATGTGCGTGTGCTAAATACTTGAATTCTTATAATTCCAGGTAGTAGCTCAAAATTAATTCAAACAGAAAAGAGAAAGAAAAACGCACACAAAGAATGTAACACTAATTGGATTTCTAAAATTTATACCCAACGTGGAAGAAACAAGACATGTTTTCATTGCTGTGTTTATACAATGGCCAGATGTTAGATGAAATTTAGCTCAGCTGAGTACTTCAGCAAGCAAAGTGTTTTAACAAGCATAGAAAGCTTGCGGTAGAAACGTCAACTTGCTTTTTTGTTGATTATTCAGTTTGGGTAATATCCAAAGCAATGTCACCTGAACTAATTCTTACCATTTTTTTGAGTTTCCTACTGATTTCTTGTCTGGGTTTTAAGAAGATACTGAAGACTTAAAATGCTGAATTGGGTTCTTCTATTTCCATGCGTTCTGAAACCCCTAAAAAACCAGGACATTCACACTAATAATGTTTTTATGTATCATGGAGATAACAAATATCCAGTGCCCACAACCTATAAGATCAATAAGTGAGCAGACTCACACATGGGTGGGGACAGGAGTGGATGGATAGAGAAACGCTCCAATCCTTAGGGATCTGAGTGAAGAAATAGACATGGCAGCCTGCTTTCCTTCTTTCCTATTGAAGGACACTTGTCACAGAAGAGGGCAATGTCTTGAAAGTATTACCCAAGGGTAAGGAAGAAAGAGAAAAAATGAGCTAGAATAGCTAGTAACTGTAAAAACATATGTATGTGACTATAGAATTTATATATTATTTTCAATTGCTTTACATCAAGGATCATTACAAGGTAAGCATCACTACTGTTTTCATCTCCAAAGATGGAGAGAGCAAGTGTTTGGTGAAATAAGCAAATTATCTCACATTTCACATAGTAGAAAAGCAAAATCTGGAACCAGTTTTTCAATTCCAGCTATCTGTCTGATCGATTCCCCTGCATCTGATATAGACCTCTCACAGACCAACCCACCCAATTTCTCAGCAGCCATGTTTGCCTTTAATGACATATATGCTCAAGTGCATATACATGCACACACACACATATACATGTATGCATACATGTATTATGTATGTATTCATGCATGTATGGAGATATGTATGTATGTATTATGTGTGCAAGGGCACCCTCATTGTACCATACCACCATGAAGCAATGAGTTAAATACTGAGAACCAAGAAAATTATAGACCTTAGAAAATAATTTACAAAAGGGAATAAGATGAATAGCTGTAGAGGACTTAATTATACTTTTGATAGTATAGGAAATTGGGGTTCTTTTTCCTTGAGAAAATATTACCAGCATCACTATTTAAGATACAGCTTGGTTGGTACTGAAAAGGCTAGAGGTGAAGAGTAACAGCAGCCACTGTTAAAGGCTTCGATAGTTCAATAATAAAGACAATTGAACACTCACGGTACAGCCAGTATATGGTTTCTCATCCCGAAACCTTTCATGGTAGCTGTTTCTATTATACCAATATAAAGAGGAACTGAAGTCTAAAGAAGCAATCAGTGTGTTCAATCATAGGACTAGCAGGGGACAGAACTGAGACTTCAACCCAGGCAGCTTTCCGCACCTCTCTGTTCCCAGCCATGCCCCTCTGGGGACTCTTAGCTAAGGCACTTCCAGGTTCCACTAGCTCCAACTTTCACTATCTCTCTTTGCAAGCCTTTGATTTTTCATATCAACTGAGATTACAGTATACCAGACATTTTAGTTGTTCCCGACCTAATCTCTCATTATCGATTCAATGTCCGCTGCTGGAAGATTAAAGCCTCAAGTGCAAATTCGACAAAGATAAACTACCTAAACTTACAAAGTGTTTTGAAAGGGGACTTTGAGTGACCAAGAGAACTTTCTTCGGTGAGCAGAAGTAAAGTAAAACTTCTTCCACAATGCATCCAGACACCCATAGAAAATTTTGGTGAATTTATTTATTAAATACCTGTAAATAAAATATTAAGAAAGGTATTTGGGAATAGCATTTGGAAATAATGCAAACTCCTGTTTGATCACTTTGCCTGGGCCAGACTATAGAGTTAAAAGACAACTTTTGGAAAATGTTACTGTCTTAGTCAGAGTTTTATTGCTGTGAAGAAACATCATGACCATGGCAACTCTTATGAAGAGCATAAAGAGATCTCAAAGCCCACCCCACAGAGACACACTTCCTCCAACAAGGCCACGCCCACTCCAACAAAGCCATGCCTACATGAAACAAGTATTCAAACACATGAGTTTATGGGAACTATACCTATTCAAACTACCACAGTTAGTAATACTTTTGAGTAAGTCAAATTGTAATACTGCCACAGTGACAAAGTCTTCTGAGACTAATTGGCATAATGCCTACTGCTAATATTATCTCATTCAGTAAAAAGAAAACAGTTTGCTCATAAGACTGAAAACTGTCTTGATTTCAAACTACAATATGCTAGCCAAATTCAGACCTATGTAAGACAAAAAAATAAATAAATAAACTCACAACAAAGAAATGGGTCTTTGAATGCCCACTGTCAATGACAGTGGAGAATGGGTTCAGGAGATAGGAAGGAAGAGGAAGAATAGCACTATACTGTCAGCAATAAAAGTGAGAAATGAGGTTACAAGCTCTTCAATACCCCTCTCACCACAAGCACTACTGAAATTGCCATTGTCTCTACAAAGAGTCCATATGCAACAACCCTGGTACGAGATGCATGCCTACAATTCCTGTAACTGGCAGGCTGATCTGAGGTGTTTAATTCCTAGGCTACCTAGGGAAACCTTGTCTGGATTTTTTTAAGAGGGCATTAAGAGAGACGGTTGAGCCAATAAAGAGTTTGTCTTGCAAGCAAAAGTTAAATCCTCCCAGACCCCACATGATATATTACCCAGGTATAACAGCATATGCTTCTAACACTAGCAATAGTACAATACAAAAATGGGTGGATTCATAGAAGCTCACTGGTCAATTAGCCTTACTTACTAGAAATTCCAGACCAATGAAAAAGACCCTGTCACAAACCAAAAGTAGAAGATGCCTAAAGAATGGCACTCAAGATTCTCCTTTGAACAATGCAGGCAAACGCACAGACTACACGTACTCTGAAGGCCTAACTTTAATTGTCAAAGCCTCACGTTAAAAACAAAGAGCTTCCCAAAGAATGAAAAAAAATTTTCTTTCTGCATCCTCATGTTCAAAGAGGAATGTTGGGTAAAAGCAAGACTTGCTAATTTTTCCTAGAAAATTCTAAAATTATTTTACACACACATATATATGCTTTTATTTTTATATTTATATTTTGTATAAACATACACACACATACACACAGACACACACACACACACACACACACACACACACACACACACACACACACGGCTGAGGAGATGACTCTGTGATTAGGAGCTCTACTATTTTACAGACCACCAGAGTTCAGCTCCCAGCATCATTATGGCTCACAACCATCTGTAACTCCAGCTTCAGGGAATTTGATGAGCTCTTCTGGCCTCAGAGAGCACTGCACTCATGCATAAACCCACACAGAATAATGCATACTGACATCATTAAAAGTAAAATAAAGTATTTGTACACTAGTAATGAAACTAGAGCAGGAACCTAAACATCAGCCTATGCTTCTCTCAAAGCTACTCGAGGATTTCAATGTCACTACTTATCTCAGAGGACTTGAGCTATAGCTGATGTTCCCAGAGAGCTGGTGACATGGAAAGAGTCAAACTGAGGAAAGGGAGGGCTGAGATTTCTTCAGTTCTCTCTGAGGCCTGCAAGAAGGAAGAGTGGAGAAATACTGATGGAGATTATTCAGCCCTGTGGTGTTGGTGCATTGTGGTTAAATCATTCATAGTCTTTGAACTCTAATAAATCCTCATCAAACAATGATGACATTTTCATCTCATCAAAGTTTAATCACAAGAGTATTGTAATTCTGATTTTCTTCACCTCAGTTCAAATTGAAAGTAATTGTCAGACGTTATTTTAATTCTCACCCTTACACTCATTCCTACATGTCTCCTCGTGCTATTATTCTGGCCCATTTCATTGTCTTGGAAGCATGTCATATTTTCTATTATTCAAGCAATCTTAGAATTTTGTCCGCTACTGACGTGTAGGACATGTAAACTCATTTTAAAATACACTTCAGATACGGTAAAATGAACAAACATTTTTTCTTAAAACACAGAGAAGCATGAGTGTCTAGCTCAGTCTAACTATTGAATTATTTTTATATGGAAGACTTTCTAATTGCCTGAACTCTTGATTGCTTCGAATAAATTGCAACCAGCCACAGAATGATGAGCTTACCACACACACACACAAAAGCAGAAAGGGAAATACACCTCTTTCTTTTGTTCTGTTGATGTTTCGAAAATAGTTTCTCCTAAGAAACAGAGGCAGGGTTTACCCTGCAGGAACTGAATGATCTATCCTTTCTTGATTATACATGCATATGTGCATGTATGCGTGCGTACATGCATGCGTGAGTACGCGCATGCATCCACACATCTGTGCGTCTGTCCGAATGTGCATCCGTTTGTGTCTGTGATTCTGTTTGTGTCTGTGTGCATGCCAGAAGTAAAACTCAATTATCATTCTGCAGGCGTTATCTATCCTTCAAAACATAATTTCTCCCAGGCCTAAAATTTGCAAAATCAGGAATGATGGCTGGTCAGTGAACCCGGGAAAAAAGACGTTTCCTCGTCTTCCCCTGTGCTGGCATCACAAGTACATACCACCTTTCAGAATGTTTTTTACCTAGGTTTTGAGCATCGAACTTAGGTCCCCACATTTGCAAGGCAAGTATTTTACCAATTGAGTTATTGCCTCAGCCCCTGCATATGTGAGTTCTAATCACAGCATCCAAAGATATACAGAAAACTAACAGCAAAATCTAAGAAAAGTATAGAATTTGAGATAATCTAATACATTTTATGTGTTTGTGTTTTCTGTTTCTTTCCATGAGAGATAGGGGAAGATAGTCAATTTAGAAACCTAAATGATCTGAGTTAAATGTTTTTCCTGGAAGGGGGACATAGGGAATATTGTGAGACAGAAGGTGCAACCAAAGCAGGGGCCTTAGGCTTAAATTTGCACAGACAAGTAATGTGAGAAGTCAAGAAGACTGTGGGGAGGCTGGGTCACACTGAACAAACTCATTTCTGCAAATCTATGCTGAGTACCTAGATACAAAATCTTGGATTTTTCAGTCAAACTTGGCATTGAATGTAAAGTCTCCAATTCTTACCTATTTAGTAGCCTGCCGAATGAAAGGTCTCTTCAATCCCTATTGCCTCCACTCATACTTTCTCTGCTTGGCTCAAGACAGCAAATAGAGAATTATACACACAGACACAGACACAGACACAGACACAGACACAGACACAGACACAGACACAGACACAGACACAGACACAGACACAGACACAGACACAGACACAGACACAGACACACACACACACACACACACACACAGAGACACAGACACAGACACACATGCATACACACACACATTCATGTGCCACACACATAAACACACATTCATGCAACACATACACACACACACACACACACACACACACATACATTTATGCACCATACACATTCATGAAAGAGAGAGAGACAGAGAGAGGGGCGTGGGGGGTTTTAAACAAGAGTGTCTTTGCCTTCCAGGAAATACTAGCATTGTAGAATCTTTTGAGGTCAATACAGCCAAGAATGAGATCCTTGAATCTAGTATCTAGAATCTACCTAGATGTCATGGATGCTTCTAAACATCCTACAGTGAATGAAACAGTGTTCCACTGCCCACCATTAAAGATTTGGCTCAGTATGTCAGAGCTGAGACCAAGGGCCCATGCAACTGGTTGGCCTTCATCAGTCTTCTTTCCCTCCAGTCCTTCTCCACACTGCAGCCAGACTTTTCTCAAAGTAAAAAACACAGTCCAGATGCAATGGCTCACATCTGTAACACAGAACCTGGGAGGTTGGAACAGGAAAATCATCAGCCTGGATACAACAAGCAAGATCCTGTATTAAAGCAACCAGATTAAAAATAGATATATGTTTTTCAGTAAAGTCTGTGGGGTGGGGCTTACTTTTCTATCCAACTTCTATATGCATCCCTGTTTGCAAACCAAACAACTTTGGTTTGGAATACATAGGCCTTCATCATAAGGAGCCAACCTTCATCAGGCATATCCAGTCAGATTTCAGTGCTCCTTCCATTTCCTCTAGGGTGGTTTCAGGACTTCTGGGTCCTGAAGCTGAGGACAGATATTCATGTCTCCTACATAAAGCAACATAGTATGTGCAAGTAACACATATGAATCCCTCCACATACTGTAAATTATCTTAAGATTTACTCTGTGGCCTCATACAATAAAATGTTCTTTAAGTTTCTCTTACTCGATTTAAGGGGAATAATGACAGAGAGAGCCTTTGCATGTTCATTAAAGAGATCGT
This sequence comes from Rhabdomys pumilio, assembly GCA_030674055.1. Classification (NCBI taxonomy): domain Eukaryota; kingdom Metazoa; phylum Chordata; class Mammalia; order Rodentia; family Muridae; genus Rhabdomys; species Rhabdomys pumilio. The sequence goes on from JANHMN010000013.1 coordinate 68,273,157, forward strand.
TTTTAAAATGTGTTTAATCTATGCTTCTTTGAGTCCACAGATACAGAATTATAGTTGCAGTAGGAACTTCCATTTCATTCCATTCCTCAATGGCTGGTTTACAAAAGGATATGAGAATTATTTGTTAACTGTCATTTGAAAAAATATTCTATTTAGAAGTGGGTGGTTCTGATAGGTTGATTACAAGATGACTGTAATAATTTTTAACACTCCTATTTGCAAGTCCCTTTAAAACATTGCTTGGCTGTTTTTCTCATTATGGGGTAGTATCCTTCCCTATGTCCTCAATTTTGAGCTGCCTTAACTTGCTTTGAATAATATGAAAGGCACATAGCTTCTGCAGGGCAAGAAGCTAGACCTTGCCGGCAGTAGCACAATGTCATCCAGCTTCTGCTGTAACCACCCTGGAGAAACAACAGTGAAATTGCCATTTGGAGAAGCCCCATCTTGTCAGTCTGGAATGAGGTCATGTGATCATGGCAGCCAGTGAGTGGTTCAGCCATGCAGCCCTACTGCTGGAGAAAGGTCCTGTGCTCTGTGTATTCAGATGCTGATCTCTGTGCACTGAGATCTAGTTACGAACCAGACACAGGCATTGTCATGAATATTGAAGAATCTCCTGTATCAGTGTGGTATCAAGAATGTTACCCAATTGTCTCTGATCAGTTAATAAAAGGCTGAACAGTCAATGACTGGGCAGAGGAGAGAGAAAGTCTGGACTTCCAATCCCAGTGAAAGGTCCTAGGGAGAAGAGTCAGGAGAAAATGTTTACCACAAGGCGGGTTAGGGTCCAGGACAAGGACCACAAAAAAGGAAGAAGAAAGGTGGCCATAAAGCAGAAGGTCCAAGAATAGTTGTGAGAAGCAGGTCACCCACTGATTCACCATGAGGACATACATGGAGCAGAACACGCCAGGGAGAGGCAACTGTAAGTAAACTGGGGCCTGTGGCTGGGAGGGAAATAGCTTAAAGGGTTAGAACAGCTCAGAACCTGCTCAGCTTAGGCTTACAGCTTGTTAATAAAAATACCAGGTCTCTGTGTCTATTAGTCAGGAGCTAGAACGTGCTAAAGAGGACATAGAAATACCTTCAGATATTTGGAAGCAAAAGGAGCACAGCAGATGTCCCAAAATTCTACTACACACCACAAAAAGTTCACTTGACTGTTTCTGAGTGAGTAAGCCCAGTGTAAAGCAGCAGCAGTAGTGACCAGCTGAGCCAACGCCCAAACACTGACCTGTGGAGTCATGAGCAAGTCAAATAGCCGTCTTTCCTTTAACGTCAGCAGGTATAATAATACGTAACCAGTGCAGATAGGGCTAGCCTGTGGATGTTGCTGCTGCATGAGGTGGGACTGTCTGGCTTTGCCTCTATTCAGATTTACCCCTGGCATCTGAGACAAGCAGAAGAGAAAATGACAAAATGAAACCAATCTTCCATGTTGACTGTATACATAACAGCACCCCCACCCCACCCCCACCAATGTCTCATTATGTGACAAGATGTGGTAAAATCCCCTACGGTTTTACCTGCTCTTGAGTTTTGTTTTACCTGAAAGAAATTAGAGCTTATTTATGATCTAGTTGGTGCTGGTTCACCGTCAGCCTTCATATCCCAAAGCTGTTCCCCACGCATCACACTGTTTCACTTGTTTATCTGGATTTATGTATTTGTGGTGTACCCTTTTTGCTTGAATGTATACCACATGCATTCAGGGTCTATGAAAGCCACACAAGGGCCTCTGATCCCCTGGTATTGGAATTCCTAATGGTGATGGAACTGGCAGACAAGAATGCTGGGAACGGGACCTGGGTCCTCTGTAAGAACTGGAAGGTCTCTTCAAGGCTGAAGCATCTCTCCAGCATCCGCACTCACTTTGAACTTGATGTTTTCTCTGTGTCTTTTCTCTCTCCTCCACCAAGCCCCCATCTTTCCATGCCCTAATTTCTTCTGCCTGAAGTTCTCCTTAAAGCAATTTCCACAGGTTCAACTCAACTACTGCCTTTCAAAACCATAGGTGCTTCGACAGGAGGACTACCATGCTTGGCACATGCTTATCTTACAGAGGGCCTTGATTTGATCCTCAACCACAGGGGGAAAATATATTGAACAAAACTCTTATTTTAATACTTCTATTAACTTTGTGCTACCAAAAATCATAAGCTAAGATTTCCACTCATTTCCCCTCTTCCCCTAAAGTCAACCAGTTTCACTTATTCTAATATTTTGGAAATTCTACATCTCTGGAAAACAGATTTGTGCTGCCACTGCCGATTTTGCTAGTGCTTAGGTTTAGATATTTGCCTACTGACCTGATGCTACTAAGAAGACCTACTGTCCCTTCTTGCATCCTGAGCTGTATTTAACTTTGATGGCTTTACTTCTTTTACATTAGGTTTTGTTTTCTCGTACGTTAGACAATCTTGGTTAGTTCAACATCCAGCTTCTTCAACATGTCTCTCAATTTCTTCCTGATGTGCTCAGGCATGGAGTCCTTTCAATTTCTTCGATCTAAAGAAGCCATTCAGTAAGTCTCTCTGCCCCAATATGACTAGGTAGATGCTTGCACCTTGCTGGTTCTGACCCTCAAGCGGACCTTCTCCACCACTTGGAGCCTCTGCCCTTTATCCCTCTCTCCCTCCCTCCCTCCCTCCCTCCCTCTCCCCTTCTTAGTTTTTGTTTATAGTGACAATCTTACTTTTACTGATTATAAAACCTTTAAAGGCTTCTGGTTTGTCGCTAACAAAACTCTACTGCAGATTGTCTTCCTGTTCTGCCCTATTCTGCCCACAGGTCTTTCCAGTTCTTTCTAGTGCATTAAAATTGCACAGTAATATGTCTTACTCCTTTTTCATTTATTCAGTCTTACTAGACACTCAATGAGCACCTTTATTTAAGGCTTTATTTCTTCACTTGTAAAATGATCATTTTTTTTCATTTTACCAATACAAGTACCAATTGCAGATGCAATTTTAAACAGAAAGAGCACAAATGCAAAGAGAAACAAATTATGACTGAAAGACTCAAAAAACTCTTTCAAAAACTTTTAATGAACTCCATATCCTTCTATTTAAATTAGTTTCTGTTATTATCCTAGATTAGGAATCAAATAAAATATCCAAGTGAGGGGGAATTTTTGAAACTCATAAACTCTGTGAAGATACAAACCCTCTCTCTCATTTCTAAAGAAAAATTGAAACTAGATTAATATGAAATTAAGCTGGTTAGATTTCTTTACACAACTGAAAAGTAAGAAGTCATACCCTATCCTAAAACTCTATGATGTGAATGATACAAAATAGTTTAGATCTCTCAGACACTTCCCGTAATAATTTTGCAATTTCCAGTTGCAAGTGTTTGCAATAAATGATATTAAAATCTCTTTGCTGAGCCACTCCCACAATTATACTGAATTCAGTCAGTCAGACAGCTGTGATGCCATTCATGAAAGGTTATAAGAGGTGATTTCAGATAACATAAAATTTGCCTGAAGTAAGTATCACTTGCTGTGTTTTTTTTCTTCCTAACCTATTATTATTGAGTTCAGGAATTTGCCATATTTAGCCTCACCTGTCTCCCAAAAGGATTTGAGATGGATTTGGGTGTTTGAAAAGGTACAAGATTCATACAACAGTAAGAAATAATAAATTATATGGACAGAATGGTGGTTACCTGTGTTCAGTCAGAGACAGGATACTTGCACTTAAAACTTACTTACTTACTTAAAAGTAACATTTTTGATATCAAATTATAATGCTTGTATTTAATCTCCTTTGATGTCAAAGGACATTATTTTACCCATAGATTAGTGCTGCTCCCAGTGCCTGCCAGAGAAGCCAGTCTCCAAAGTGGTCAGCAGTTGGTTCTTACTCCCAATCTCTCAAGGCACTGACAAGAAGTGACTGTTGGGTGCTAAGTCCTAAGTGTGACAACTTTTCAAAAGTTAATTTTTTTAATTTTATACTAAATTACAGAAATAAATAAGCCTATGAATCTTCATGAAGAGCTTGCTACTATATATTAAATGTTTATTATGCATTAGAAACTCTGCTTTGTATGTATTTAATTTAATTCTCATAACACTGTAGCAAGGTGGACTGTCATTCTAATTTATATACTAAAAGATAAAGGCACAAAAACATTGCCTAAGATCGTATCCAAGAAGCAGGAGCTATCACCTAACACAAGTAGTCTACTTACACAGCCCACCAGTGGATGACCAGAGTCAACCATTCCATCAAAGCCAGGAATGGTGCTTGCTTTTGGTTTACCCACAAGCCTTGATGTCCTTAAATGAAAACTGTTGAGCAAAAGCATCCTCAGACTATAGCTTTAATTCTTTCAAAGCCTACTTATATGATGGTAACAATTTTGTTTCTAGCCCATCACCCACCAGAAGTAGTGGAAAAGGAAGGATACATGGGAAGTGGACCTGTTTAGAAATAGTTCTTTGGAGCAAATCCCATTTGAACTGTCAGGAAATCAGCAGTTCAGTTCACAGGTCTGCAGCAGCAGCTCGATCCACTTGCAAACACTTCATGGACATACCAGCAGTCCAGCTCAGTAGTGTTGGGATAGCAGCAGTGGTGACCTAGCAGGAACAGCCAGGCCTCAGCAGGAGGGATTAGGACCAGCAGGGATGCCAGAAGTTCTCTGCTATGCCTTTCTTGACTAAGTGAAGATTAGCAAAGACAGGACACCAAGAAGCATTTAGCTATGCAAGCAAGCCAAGCTCTCACAGTCTGTTGAGTCCTATTTATCCTCCCTCCAATCGTCACATGTCTTCCATGGGTCTTGCCTCACCCTCACCGTCTGTCTACCCTTAGCACGCAAGTCTTTCTCAGCTGACATCACGCTGCCAATCAGCCCGAGTTCGAGGAAGAAGCAAGAAGCCACCAGCACACCACCAAAAGTTTTGGGGGGCATTTCTCTCTACGGAGTCCTGACAAAAGGAGCTCAACTACACAATGTAAAGCAGACCAACACATGTGTGTCTTTAGCAAAGAATCCTCCGTCACGTGTCCTTTCATGTGTCTGCTTTAGCAAAACATCCTTTCACTTGTGGCCACTCCAGGAAAACAGTCCTTCACATGTTTGCCTCAGAGAAACACCAAACAACACAACTGACTTTCCAAAGAACCCTTAAGTTGCCACTTCATCAGACATCATGACCTCCTGAATCTTCTTCAAGTCTAGAGACCCATCCAGCTGGATCTCAGTAGGGACAGCATCACAGAGAGGAGGGCAGAGGATATAAACCGTACAAAACCATCCCACCTAATACCCAGAGCATAAAGACTACCAAGACTGCCAACAGGGTGCCTCTCCTCCAGGGTATGCTGATCAATAAAATATAATCCTGTAAAGATTATTACTTAAAAATTGATTGCATAACCCCCTGTCAATGGGTAAAGAGACACCTTGGTGGTGGTGGTGTTCTTAAATCAGTCAGGAGCACGGCAGAGGCAGTTCTTCATCCTAGCTCAATGCCTGGCTTGGTGACCAAAGCTGTTTTATGCCTGGGACTCACAAAAATCAAATCAAATCCGATCCAGACAGCACAGGGAGGGAGGAGGAAGACAGACAGAGCCCTGCAGACAGCCATGCTAGCCACAGACCTACCCACCAGAACATAGCACGCAGGGATCCTAAACACTTGAAACCACACCATAAGTGCAGATGGAAACCCAGATGCCCATCAGCTACTTGGCTAGCCTGCAGCGGGAGCCACCCACAATGTGCGCTAAGTATGTGGCGGTCAGATGGAATAGGAAGAGAGACTATGATGAGAGGTGGAACTGGACACTTGAGAGAAGAGAGGAGTAGCCAGGAGTGGCCAGCCCCACCACCTGAGGCCATAATGAGGTCCCAGCCAGAGCTTCAACTGAGGGCCATGTCTGAGTCCATGGCTATACAAAGACAGGAGTTGGTGAATATCTGTGGCTCCTATTACCACTAAAGAACATGGAAATATCCCTGGTTGGGGCAGCTGCCTAGTCCGTGGCCTGTGCCTAGCTAGCCCTGGTGCCAGGGGTGCAGGTGAGCTGGTCGTGGGCATGAGTGTGGGAGAGCAGACCCCGCCTACTCATGTGCCTTGGGGTGACACAGGTGCAGAAGTTATGCCCCTCCCTGTCCCTTGCCTCCTGCAGCAGTTAGGAAAGTTTTCTTCAGGATCATTAGCTCTAGAGAGCTATCCCTGCACCCAGCCTGGGCAGCACAGAAGAGCAGGTCTTGGTGGCAGGGGTGCAAGTGAGTTGCCGCAGGTTAAGAGCACCATAGCTGTCTCCACTCATCTGCAGTGAGGTGGCATGGATGCCTTCCCCCTCCCTTCTCCACCTTTCCCCTCACCACCTGAGGCAGTCAGAGGAACTGGCCCCTGGCGGTGGGAGGGGGGGTGAGCCGGCCCCAAGGGTGTAAGGAAGAGCTTATCCTGCCACTCTGACGTGTTTTGTAATGTAGCAGTGGGAGGGGTGCCTTAGCGGTCCCATGCTGAGGCACTCCCCCAGCCCCAAAAATGAAGGTTATTTTGGACATGGGAAAGGGTGTGAGGAAGGGAGTAGAGGCAGAGAAAGAAAGGAGACAGAAAAGGATAGAAAGAGAAAGAAGAGAGAAAGATGGGGAACACGTAGAGAGGTGGGAAGGGGAAGGGCAAGGGCGAGGGAGAGGGGGAGAGGGGGAGAGGGGGAGAGGGGAGGGGGAGGGGGAGGGGGAGAGGGAGTGGGGACAAACAGTTCTTTTATAGCAAGCCGAGTTGGTAGCGGAGCCTAGAGGAAATACTAACCTCTGCGGGAGAGGAGCAGGCTCTGGAGTTGGAGCCTTGGGTGAGGGTGAGCCAGCCCCTTAGAGAAGGAGAGCTGACCCTGCCTCCTTCTGGTGGCATAAGGGAGAGCAGGCAGGCTGACCAGCTCAACTAAAACCCAGGCCCAGATCTAAGGCTCTAAGTTGACCCAGCCCCAACATCTGTATCATCTGTGAATGATTCGGACAGGCAAACAGACGGTCCTGCTGATCCAAAGCTGCAGGAGCTCCATGACACAGGGTAACAACAAGAAAAGCAGGAGGGGTCCAGATGAGCATCCAGTATTGATGGTATCACAGAAGCAGAGATCTCAAACTAGACCAATCGCTCACTGCAAGGAACATTCGCAAGTGAAGATGTGTGAATAAAGAGATATGCTGTAGGACACACTGTGACACACTACAGCTTCCATAAGGAGTTTTCTATGCTTTGTTTTGTTGTTTGTGTGTTTTTTATTTGAGGGAGGATTGCAAGGGTAAAGGGTGTGTATGAGGGGACAGGGAAATGCTCAGGACTGAGGTGGATGATGTGAAACTCACAAAGAATCAATGAAAAGTTTTTAAAAATAATTGTATTAATATTCAGTTCTTTGAGTATATAAAAATTGGAAAATGAGGCCTTACTGAACTCCCATCGTAGCAGCAGCCATGATCTAGTACTGCATGGCTTGGGCTTCTGGTGGATGAGGTGTGTTTCTGAATACATAGGCTGGCAACATTCCACATCATCTCTTCCACACGATGTTCTTGGCTCCTGTGTGTCACCTCTCTACTGTTGGAGGCATTGAGACTGTGTTCTGGTGCCTGGGAAGCAGAACAAGGTAAGAGTCAGAGAGGGGAAGCAGGCTCTCACAGAGCCAATGAGATGAAATGACAGTGGATTCTTTCTCTCTGCCCCCTGAGAAATCATTTGTGTGCTTAATTTGTAGGTGCTACAAGTGTGGACTGAAGCCAAGTGTGAAAAACTGAATTCTCCCAGGGATGGCTGCTGTAACTGTGACAGAAAGGGAGGAGGAGAGTGTTGAATGAAAGAATCTCTAAGATAATAGTGGGAAGAGGCAACGAGAGGTGGGGAAAGAATGGTCCAATCAGATACTTGGGGAGGCTGGTCCCTAACATGAGATCCTCCATGGCTCCCATCAAATCCCCAAAGTACCAAAGAACATGGTTGAGAGAAGCTGTGGAGACTAACCAAGGCTTCTGGGTTCGGGTGACCAGAAAGCTAGATATAAATAGATCTAAAAATACACGGCATGCAGGGTGACCAGCTCCCATGTAACCCCAAAAGATGATCGCTCAGCCTCAAGGAGGCTTAGAAGTTTGGCAGGCAGCATGATGAAGGCTGTTAGATACAGTATTCTACTGAACTCAGTCCTAAACAAGTGGAGAACTTTTACTTGATGATGTTAGGAAACTTTAGCTAGGTAATTCCCCTTTCCCAACATGACAGAAGGGGTCATGTAGGGTGCACCATTAAAAAAAAAAGCTAGCAGAAATGACAGTGGCTATCTTGGTATCACACAAATTTATTCTGGAAGAATTACAATGATTTGGTGAAAACAAATTTTAAGGGGAAAAATGAATGTGATGTAGAGTGATTACTGATAATCTGTTGGCAATTATGCTTTCTTTTCTTCTTTCTCTTTGTTCTTCAATCATTGTGAAAAGATATTCCCCAAAGGCCAGAAGTTGGGGATTAGGATGTGACTAACTGACAGTCAAAATGATGTTGATAACAACTAAGCGACAACAGTAACCAGAAGAAATGACCTCCATGATAATAACAGTAATAGTACCAGCAGAGGCATCAGAACAAACGTTGCTATGGAAACTGAATGGGGGTGGGGGTAAAAGGCATCCATGGGATGTAGTGTTCCTGAAGAGCATGAGCACGTTGTATTGTATCCTAAATATGATTCAGATAAGTAGCAATCTTTTGTGCTATGCCCAGCAGAGGGAGGACAAATGGCTTTCAGGGTGGGAGACAGTGCAGGAGTAAGGAGCTGGAGACTTGCCTCTAGGCAGTGTCTCTGATGAACAGCACCCAACATCCTTTCAGGAAGGAGTCTGAGAAGCTCCTTTGTATGGAATGAATACAACAAAATGAAAGCTTCCTGGGCACGGTCATTTCTTTCCATCTTTGCTGCCGCCGTGCAGAGCTGCTCAAGTTTAATGGTGGCACATGCCCTTCTTTAAGATGTAACATAGCAACTTTCTGAGCCCCTTGTTTGAAATGTGAAGGCTGATGAAAAACCTCTCGTAATTTTCCAAGAGTAAAAGGGAAGACTTGTAAAGAAAGATTAGTCAAATACCCCATCTGGATGGCTTTTAAGCTCAGCAATGCTGCTATCCATGGGGTAAGCTTTTTGTTTAAAAGCATTCATCACAATGTTACGCAGTTACATGTGTACTCATTCCTTGTGGTAGTCTGCACATCAACAGACACTTGTGAAGGAAATTACTCTTATTGCATGGTCCACCCGGTGAAAGAGACATAGGGCACTGTGGCACAAAGGTGGCATCTCAGAAGTGAACAGCATCTGCTAGACAGAGTGTCGACCTCAAGGTCACCAGAAAATGAGCTGACCAAATGATGGTAGCTTTACCAAGTATAGCTTGAAACAAGGATCCAGAGTTTGACATCTGGGGTGACAAAGGTAAACCCAACATTGGCTGTGTGAACCTAGAACTGCTCAGTCCATGAGACTGGGGGTCCGCAGCAGTCCCAAAAGCCTGGGGAATTCTTAGAGAATCCATGGCTTTCAGATCATGTCAGGTGACTGAGGAGACTGGGTTCTCATGGTGTAAAAGCATAGTGCCAGCTACAATAGGAAATATACAATCAGCAAAGGTATGCAGCATAAAAATACTGCTTTTTCCTCAGATCCCTTATATCTGGACTCTTCTCCCTTCAAGCAACCCTTCCTGGAATGTCTTACAGTCCCAAAGATGTTTCTTGGTTGATTCCAAACCCAATCAAGATGACAGTCAAGAGCGAGCCTCCCAGCTACTTTCACCCACTGTCTCCTGAGGCTCCTGACAAGGAGTAACCATGGTTTCTATTCAGAAGCTTTCTTAGATCACAGACCTGGCTCTAAGCTGCTTCTAATGCTTCCCTAAGCAGCCATCTCCACTGAGCACCTTCCTGCTGCTCATTTGGAATTCTGCTAACAGTCTAGAGCAAAGACTCTTGGTCTTTTCATCTCTAAAGATTCACTTCTCCTAACACCATCAATTGCAAGAAGAAATCATAAAGTGGAATAAAGCACACGCTGAATTAGCAAAGTCTTAGGTCCTATAGTCCTCTTTGATTTCACTAAAAGCAATCACTCAAAGGACATGGTATCCCAACCAAACAGACTAGTGTGAAGCTGGAGCTAGTGATTTGAATCCTAAGAGGTTTTCTTTTGGGGAAAAAAAAGCTTTGTAGTGATGTTGTGACGCCCAGAAAAGAGGAAAGAGGAGCAGAGCTGCAGAGAGAGCTTGGGATGACTTTGAAAATCAAATGCCATCTCCACATTTTAAGAGGTAGATGTGAAATCCCAGCTGATATCGAACAGTGGGTGAGCACAGAATGTACGCCCTAACCCCTACCTGCCCCCAGCCCTACCCCCATCCTGTCCCCAGAAGATTCGGAGGGCTTCTGGTCAAGACTGGCCCTATCATTAGTCAAAACAAGCAGTAGCTCCGAGCTGCAAAATATTAGAAACAATAAAAACAGAGTGACTACAGGTCCTGGGACTGACTGCAGGCTGGCAGGCGCCAACGCTTGCCAGTCCACCTGAAGCAATGAGAGGATTCATTCCACCTGCCCATTCTGTCAGAGACATAGCAGTATTGATTTCCAACATGAAATTACACAAAGAGTTCTTTGACTATTGTGGCTGCATGTCGATATTTCTGGTTGAGACAAACATACACACATACATACATATATACATACATACATACATACACACACACATACACACATACACACATACACACATACATGAATACATACACTCATACAAAAAGGGGGGAAACTTGAAGGAGTTAGACAATTTGATATGCTGTACATTCAAACCTTTTTAAGATGCAGATTGCACTGATTTATATAATATCCTCACTACCTGAACTCCTATGATAAGATGAAATTTTAAAGAACTTTAAACTGGATTTGTTTAAACACAAGATGCATTGTGAAATGCTGTCTTTCTGTGTGATGGTTTTAAACACTCCCAAATAAAAGGTCACCCAGTAGCACACACACACACACACACACACACACACACACACACACACACACACGTCTAACAGTGGTCTCCGCACCATGTGCAACAGGCAAAGTGGACCTGTTTCTAAACCCAGTGACCCCACGTGCACTCCTATTATGTAATATAATTAAATATTGTTTTAAAACAATTTATATCAACGCTGGAGAAACGGCTCAGAGATTAAGAGAGCCCACTAATCTTGTAGAAGACCTGATTTCAGTTCCCATACCTATATCTAGTGGCTCCCAACTGCCTGTAACTCCAACTCCAGGGGGTCTAATGCCCTCTTCTGGCTTCCACAGGGAATATACACAATTGCACATATTCACATAGACACACAGAGACATGAATAAAAATAATTTGTAAAAAAAAAAGTCATAGACTATTATAGAAAGTAGACTTTGCAGTCTTTGTTAAAACCATGTCAGAAAGAAACGGTGCAGACAAGTCACCTAAAAATTCCATCCAAGTCAAGGAGCAAGCAGAGGACTGAGGGGTCGATAATCAAGAAAAGCAGAGCAGCAGTCCAGCACTGCTCTGTGAGCCTTACACTCCCTTCCACTTCATAAACTGAAACTGGATACCATCATGGATGTGACATGGATGTCACGCACGAGAGGAGTTGGTGACAAACATTAATCACAGAGTCACACTCAGTAGCAAGGTCAACTGATCAAGAGATCAAGGCCAAGAGACTAGGATGTAGTTGTGGGTTTTAAATTTAAATGAAATATGTAATGTATTTATTGTTATTTCTATTTTAATATCTTTTACCATTGGAAAAGGGACTAAAAAGTCAGGAGAAAGCAAATTAAAACTGCTTTGCAATTGCATCTCATTCTAGTCAGAAAGAAGACTCCATCATCAAGAAAACAAGTGGCAACGGATGCTAGCCAAGATGCAGAGGCTGGTACGGATGGAAACCGATACAGCCATTATAGAAACCAGTACAGAGGCATTGCATGTTTTGTTTCCAATGCAGAGTGCATATTTGTATGTGTGCATGTATATATGCACTTATGTATACATGTATGTGTCATGAGCGCAGACAGACTCCTATTGGGGAGAAAGAGATCAATAGGAGAAAGGACAGAAAGGAGGACAAGAGGAAGAGGATGACCAATAAGAGGATTTAATGCTGTACATTATGAAAATGTAACAATGAAGCACATAACTTTATTACCAACTTGATTAATTTAAAGCAAAATAAACAAATAAGTACATTTGCTCTCCATACTAAAAAAGAAAAGGAGGGGATCTGATAAGAAGGTTTATTTGTCACATAAACATAAGAGACCTGAGTTCAGACCCCAGAACCCACACAAAGCCAGGTGTGGCAGCTCACGTCTAACCTCAGTGCCCCTTCTGTGAGATGGGAGTCATACAGGAGGACAGCTAGTCTGGCATACACAGTAGTTCTGTCTCAAACAAAGAAGGTTGAGATCAGCACCTGAAATGGTCCACCTTTACACATGTGCTGTCGCAGAGTTAGCCCTGCACTTATACACATGCATGCAGATACACATACACACACATTTACATTTTTAACTAAATTTTTTAAAAGCATATGTTCTCAGGGCTGGAGAGTTAGTTGTCTCAGGCAGCAAGAGCGCTTACTGTGCAGGCGGACCTGAGTTCCAACCCATAGCATCCACATTAAAAAGCTGGGCATGGCCACCTGCACCTGTAAGCCCAGCACTCCGAGCTGTGGTAGGAGGGCCACTGAAGACTGTCTCCAGGTTCAGCCATCTCCAGGAAACAAAGCAGAGAGTGCTAGAACAGGACCCTCAATGTCCTCCTCTGGCTTCTGACAATAAACATACTCTCATATGCACATGTAACAGACACACAAAGAATGTGATCTCACTAAAAATGAAGCTTTTGCCGGGCAGTGGCAGCGCATGCCTTTAATCCCAGCACTTGGGAGGCAGAGGCAGGCGGATTTTTGAGTTCGAGGCTAGCCTGGTCTACAAAGTGAGTTCCAGGACAGCCAGGAGTACACAGAGAAACCCTGTCTCAAATAATGATAATAATAATAATAATAATAATAATAATAATAATAATAATAATGAAGCTTTTTAATTTTTCTGCAAACAAGGCAAATTCTACCATTTCCTATCACAGGATGCATGCAAGCAGAGTAACTGCAATACAGTACACTTATTTAGCAGTAGCCTCGTGGGCTGTCTCATCGAGAGCATCCATCATAAACCTTGATGCACTTTCTACATTACCAAATATCACGATAGAATAAGATATCTACATTTGGTATGTCATTTATTCAATCAAAAAAATTATAGAGTTTACCTACTATATCCCAGAAACTCTGACCTGTGAGAATTCTTTTTAAGTAGAAGGTTCTATTCAAGTACCAGTGGCTGTTTAGCAGTTCCCAGACACTGGCTTTCCTTTGGCAGTTCTTGACTGCTCTTCAGAAAGAAAGGAGACTTGATAAGTTTCACGGAGGTAACAGAATTCTCAACTACTGCCACCTTTTGTACGAGAATGGGAGGATGTTCTCATGTAACCCACACTAAAGGCAGGCGGCAGAATTCAGCTAGGTGGCCTCACGAAGGACAGAACGTTGGGTAGGCAGCACCACCTAATGGCTGCTGGACAGAGCCTGTATCACCACCTTGTGAATATGGGCTGCTACTTTTTCAGATAGATGAGTTTGAGTTATAAACAGAACAGGCATCTGTGCTGTTATTTTTAAACCAAAGTCCAAAGAAGTGATGCCTGGACCACCTCCTCAGATGCTGGTGGGAACAGGTCTGGACAATGTGAAGATTCCTGAAGCTAATAGCACTCACTTGGTGTTTGCTGATGAACTCAAAGCCCCACCACAAATAAATCTATCATGTGTTCTGCTCAAGTTGCCTTTTATAATTGTTGCTGCAGCTGAAGAAAACAGAAATAAATGCCTGAGAATGCAGACTGCTAAGACAATATCCTAGCACCTGTCCAGACCTCATGGGGGAATCCACACTAGATACTCTTTCAAAAAAGTAACTTCAAAGAAGCTGAAGAAGATGAGAGTGGAGTCTCCTCTTTCTCATTGCTAACCATGAACCCAAGAAAATGCTGCCTTAAGCTTCTTCCACCCTCACTGTGAATTGACATAATTTGAAATAATCCAGACCTTGGCATACCCAAAAGAGCAAAGCATATTGTTTTATTGGACTAATTCATTGAAACATTCAATTTAACTACTTGCACATAAATTTTCTGAAAAAAAAAAAGTAGTTTTCCCACCACCACCACCCTTTCCTAGTGCTGTTAAATCTGCTTTTTGTCTCTGGGTTCAGCTCCTTGATTTTTCACCTCACTGAGTCTCTACCTACTTATCCATGCTCTCATCAGCATCCTGGTCCTGGGCTCATGCATCCACCTCTATACCCTCCCTTCTAATGTTCAGTCTTACATTATTCCAGCCAGGCATCTTGGGTTGTATTTGCTTTGTGACATCATTAGACAGAGTCTCAGTACATAGCGTAGGCTGATGACATATTCTCTTTGCCAAAGCCTCCTTTAACATAGGATTGCAGGTGTCTGCCACCATATCTGGATGCCATTCTGGTTTAGATCCATGTTTTGAACAGTGAGCACTGATAAAATGCAAAACCATACACCTTGGGATCCATCTAGAGACATGTACAGCATGTCATGTCTATTTAAGCCTATCTCACCTGGGCCCACTGAGATCCTATTCATTTTCTCTACTGACTTCTGTTAAATTTCCATTTTTAGTTCTCTGATCTCTTTCCTGCCTTTCTCAAGCCCTAAGAAAACCACAGCCAGAGCATCACGAATCCAACTTCACTGACTTCATAGATGATTTCCATTTCGACTCCCTTGATTGTCCATTTGTAAACATCAAGATTCCCTCCTTCCCATCGCTTCTGCCTTTCTCTGGCATTTTGCTGGAAATTTCTTTCACAACTCTCTTCTTCTTGCCCCATATGTTTAGCTTACAGATCTGCTCATCTCTGCACCTTCCATCTCTCCCTTTCTCTGAAACCTTGCTTCTTTGGTTGAAACCCCTACTCTTAGCTTGGGCACAGCAGCACAATCCAAGAACTTTAGAGGCTAAGGCACCAAGATAGCAATTTCAAGGTGAGCATGATCAGTATAACAAGACTCAAAATAATCATAATAACAACAGCAACGGAGGCTCTTGTCAAGAAGGCAAGGTTTCATCCTGTTCTTCTCTTTGCTGAACTCCTAAAGCTAACAGTTTTAAGTTAGACACTGTGTCTTTCCACCTTTTTAATTCCCTAATTACTACCAGATTTTCCTGTCACCATCAATGGCCTTGCAGCTCCTAAAGCCCTCATATGCTAACTACCCAATCCAAAGACCTGTTCTTGGACTTCGTCTTTGCCATCTATCCACAGTACCAGTCTCACTACCAGCACTATGAAATCTCTTATTTCTTTGCCTTCCAATGGTTTATGTTTACTTTAGCCTTCTGCCTCAGCTCCAGCTACTCCTTCTTCTCTCCCTATTTTCTTTGATTTGGCATAACCTTTCTCATAACCGTATGCCCAATGCATGGGATACATAAAAGAATGACTTGTATAGCTCTGACTGTCAACTTGATGCATCCCAGAGTAACCCGAGAAGGAAATTTTAACTGGGGATTACTGGAATCACACTGACCTGTGGTCAAGCCTGAAGAAGACTATCTTGATTGTCATTTGATACCGGAGTGCCCAGCCCGTCCCTGGGCTGTATACAAAAGCTAGCCTTTGAGCCAGCAGGCAACATTCCTCCATAGTTTCTTTAAGCTTCTGTGTGAATTCCTACCCTGACTTCCTTAAGTGATGGCTGTGACCTAGAAGTGTAAGCCTGAAAATTTCTTTCCTCACTAAAGTTGCTTTCAGCCAGAGTTGTTTGATCACAGCCACAAGAAAGAGCCTAGAACAGAGAACGAGGCAAGCCAAGGCATTGCTTCTACGAAGCTAACTTTCCACAGGGAGAGAGAAAGTAACAAATTATTTAGCACGTGAAAGTGAAGCAAATGTGACTATTATCTATTCCACATAGGAGATGGTAAAGGCCCAACCAGTAAAGACTTGCCACAGGTACTTAGAATCTACATAGGAATTCTTCCAACCCAGTGTTCTGATTGAAACTCACGCTTACCCACTGCGCTATACGCCACCATCAACACCCGGAGCAAGTTCCTTTTGAAAATCAGTTCTCAGGTGGAAGGGGTTCTTTACAGCTTACTTCACTTTTCCTTAAGTGTTTACTTCCCTTGGTGCCGACTCTGCTGTTAGGTCCCTGATCACAGTGATTAGCCTGCAACAGGTCAGTCTCCATACCCAATCCCAGGCACAGAGAGGAAACGAACCATGGAAGCTGTCTTTACTTTCTTTCAATCACCTAGTACAGGAAGACTGATAGCTTGGAATTTTGAAGAATGTTAACTCCTGCTGTGATTTGAAGATGAAATGCTTTCCATAGCCTCATGTATTTGAGCACTTGGTCACCAGGTGATGCCACTGCATGGGGACTTTATGGAACCTTTAGGAGGTAGAGCCTTGCTGTAGGGAGCACATCATGAGGGCAGGGAGAGGCTTCGATGTTTTATAGCCTGAACCTGCTTACTATTCTCTCTCTCTCTCTCTCTCTCTCTCTCTCTCTCTCTCTCTCTCTCTCCCTATATCTGTGTGTATGTCTCTGTCTTTCTATCTGTCTCTCTTTTTCTCCTCCCTATGTGTGGATGAAGTGTGATCACACTGCTCTCTGACTGTAGACTGGCCTCAAGTTTCTGATGCTATGCCTTCCCATTATTATGGACAGTATCACCCCTCTGTAACCATAAGCCAAAGTAAATCCTTTATTCTCTAAATTGCTTCTTGTCAGAGCATTTTATCACAGCAAAAGAAAAGTAACTAATTCAACATCTAAGAAAACTTTTAAGAACAAAATATAAAATAATGAGGAACAAGTATAAAAAATTTTTATGAAGCACAGGCTTAAGTTTTAGGTCACTATTAAATATGTACTGACTATAAATATGTAGTGACTTAAATGAAAATGGCCCTAGAGGCTGGTATATTTGAATACTTGGTCTCCAGTTGGTGAAACTTTGGGGGGAAGATTAGGAGGCATAGCCTTGTTGAAGGAGGTATATCATTGGAATTTCAAAAGACTGGAGCTATTCTATTCCTAATATGCCCTCTCTCTGCCTCCCACTCATGAATCAAGATGCAGGCTCTCAGCCCTTCCCATGCCCTTTCTCCATCATCATAAACTCTAAACTTCTGAAAATAGAAGCCCAAATTAAACATGTTTTTTTGTGTTGCCTTGATCATGGTATATATCACAGCAAAAGAAACAGAACTAAGACAAAATATATGTGACAAACCCATCTCCCTCCATCTCTCCCCAGCTTCTGGAAAATGTCTATAAATAAAACCTTCTAGATGAAGGGATCCAGCAGAAGGCAAGGTGGATGCCCATTGTGCCCCATGGCTCATTGTTGTGGATGGAGACTGTTTTTCTCTTTCTCTTATGGTTCCACCCCTTCAGCCTGTCTCCATTAAACTGACAGTAATACAAAAGTCAATTAGGTGTTCTCAAAGTCAGAATCCTTAAAAATTCAATTAGTTCATTAAAAAAAAAGACAACAGTGACTTCTGAGGTTCTACTTTATGTCAAGCCCTGTATCTGGTAGAAAGTGAAGAACTAATCACTATTGGTTGAATGTTTGCTAAGTAAAGGTGCTGGCCAAATCTGAGTCTGATTCCAGGATCCCACAAGGTGGCAGGAGAGAACAAACTCCCAAGAGCCTGTCCCGCTGACCCCTACATGTATGCAAATGGACCCATATGCCCACACTCACATACAAGTGTACATGCACAAACACATTCTCACAGTAAATAAAACAGTGAATTAAGAAATATTTCTAGAACAAATAAACAAATAGCCAAATCTGTTTTGCCACTTGCTGAAACTACCTGAGTAGCTACAGTACATCCCAGCCCTTGGCTGCTGAGTTTATGGACATTCAAAATTAGCATATTTAAAAATTAAAAGGCAACCTTGTTCTCCTTTTCTTCCTTCACATTGCAAATCTCACTTAACCCCAAAGTTGCTGTACCTTGCTCCTACGGCTTCCTGTCTACCAAGTCCATGACTCAGTTTCTTCCCCACTACTACTATCCACAGCCATGGTTTTATCAGCTCTCTCCTGAATGGCTGCAGCAGCTGATGAACTAGCTCTAGTCTGCCCTGGCCCCATGTGTTGGATGCTCGGGTGTTGTCTGTCACTGTGAGAGAATATCTAAAAGAGGAACTTAAGGGATGAGGGAGGCAGTGAGTCACTCAGTCCTGCACACGTGTGATGGTGAGAACAGGAGTCTTCCTCTCATCTCATAGTCACCAAAGAGCAGAGAGAGAGAGAGACAGAGAGAGACAGACAGAGAGACAGAGAGAAACAGAGACACAGAGAGAAACAGAGACAGAGACATGGAGAGAGACAGAGAGAAAGAGACAGAGAGAGACAGAGATAGAGAGAGAGACAGAGAGAGAGACACAGAGAGAAACAGAGACAGAGAGGCAAGGAGAGAGACAGAGAGAAAGAGACAAAGAGAGACAGAGACAGAGAGACAGAGACAGAGAGACAGAGAAGAGAGAGAGACAGAGAGAGAGACAGAGAGACAGAGAGAGACACAGAGACACAGAGAGAAACAGAGACAGAGAGACACATAGAGAGATAGACAGAGAGACAAAGACAGAGAGAGACAGAGACAGAAAGACAGAGACAGAGAGAGACAAAGACAGAGACAGAGAGAGTGAAAGAGACAGAGAGAGACAGAGAAAGACTAACAGACAGAGATATACAGAGACAGGAAGAGATAGATACACACATACATCCAGAGAGAGAGAGAGTCAGAGAGACAGAGAGACAGAGGGGATGATTGCATATACATGCTTTCTCCTTTGCTCTTTCTTATTCCATCTTAGCATGTGGGATGGTGTCACCATCATTCTTTCTGGAAACACTCTCACAGACATATTCAGAAGTATCTTCTAGGCACTTCTCAATCAAATCAGCCTGCCTTCATAAATGCCACCCTTTTCTTGCTGGTGAGAATATCTCATGTATTTCTTAGACTATTATCACACCAACTCCCATTTTCTGAACCCTGTTTGGTTTCTCACTTCCTCTACTCTGTCAGTCATAGTCATTCACAATGGAGCCATAATCTCCAGGTCCAGTCTTACCTAAAACATACCTCTCCCTCTTACCAGGCCTCTATTGTCTCTCAGCTCAGCCTTGCAGGGTGGAGGATTCTTAAAGCTGCATTCCCCAACCTCAGCTTCCTCTTCCTAAAATACCCATGGTCTCCACTCCCCCCAGGGTCAGACTCAAGTCCCTTTATCTGTCAGAAGTTATTAGGGTCAGACTCATGTGTTTCCTGGAGTCCTGCTTCCCAATGAAATAGGGGCAGCCAGGTGCCATCAGTTACCAAGTCGGACCAACTGAGTTTGATCTCAGGACCCACATGGAAGGAAATAACCAACTTCTTCAAGATCTCTGATTTCCACATGTATGCCATGGCAGAAATGCACGTGCGCGCGCACGCACACACACACACACACACACACACACACATTTAATAAATTAACACACATATTAATTAGTTAATTCATTAATTAAAATTTAAAAGAACAGAAATAAATGTGTGCAGAGATTACACAACAACAAGGAAATTTTAGTCCAAAGCAATGTGACAGTACAGCTCAGAAACAATAACCCTGTCAAGATGGATAGTTGGCCCCGTCAGTAAGGACTCAAGAACCCTAGCAATCACAGAGGGCTTACATTTATGGGGTTCACAAGAGGGAGTATGGGTAGGAAGAGTATAGTTTAGGTGATTCTTTATTGTGATTGACAGATTAAATTACATAACCTCCTTTCTGCTAAGCATCTAAATTTAATCATATATATACTCAACTATATATAAGCATAAGATAGTAAATAAGAGATTTTCCCTGAAACTTCTCTTTAAGGGCAGTTATTGCACATATTCAAGACTAGTTCAAGCCAGACCAGACTTCCTGTTCTCATACCCTACCCACTCATAAAGAGGGTGTGGGTTGACAGAATCTAAGTTTAATGGTTGTTAAGGGAAGAAGAAACGTATTCCATTGTTCAGAGGCAGATATGTGTGAAGCTTGATGCGAGGGGGAGCAGGCACAAAGATGCTTACATGGCGTTAGGTAATGCAGGAGTGAGGTGTGTGTACAAAGCACATACAAGTGAGGGTCTCAGGCTTCCAGATGCAGAGTTAGAAGAGGAGGAATGTATGTGTAGCCCAAGTCAAGCAAAGGTCCAAGTTACTAAACCATCCCTTATGGCTTCCTAGCTCTTAAAGCTAGGCATCTTCCTTGTTGGACAAATCTTTCCCCTCCCTGGATTCTTTAGTGACATCACCCACACTTTCACTGTCCTCACATTTGGGTCATCCCTGTCTTCCTCCCTGCAGAGCTCTAAACCCTGGGAAACTTGAGCTTCTTCAAAGCCAACTATAAAACAGCCTTGTTAGAGCTAAATCAGCTTGGCAATTTGGTCTATTACTAAAATGAGCATAAAATGGTACCAATTCAGAGTAACTGGAGTTTAAAGATGATTTTAAAAAAAAAGAAAGAGTTTACTTTTCATGAAGAGAAATCCTAAATGCAGACTAATAACAGTCTTCATCAGTCCTTCAGTAAGAACATTGTCTTCCCAAAAAACCCATGATTTTTTTTTCCACAAATGCAGAGCCACACTCACAGGGGAGACTTGGGAGAGTTTCACTAACTCAAGCTTAATTCATCATCACTACAATAAATACAGCTCCAAGAACATGCCCTGAAGACATGAGGTCAATAATATCACCACTCTCATGAAGGATGGCTTTGGCAGAGGACAAGCTAAGCTAGGTGCGTGCGCGCACACAGAAAAAGAGAGAGAGAGGGGGTGGGTATTGTTTACCAATGTGTCTAAAGTACCCCAGAAGAGGCCTTCTTAATGACTAAAATGCACTAGGAGAACAGGTGGGAAGGGGGCTGCAAGCTCAAGCGTCTTGTGATTCCTAACCAGTGAATTCCACTCTCTGCAACCTGATCGAATTTGCTTCCTAAACACTAATGAGAACTCTTCAAATCCTCCCAGCATGACTAGCAATTCTCTCTCTCTCTCCTCTCTCTCACTCTCTCTCTCACTCTCTCTCACTCTCTGTCTCTCTCTCTCTCTCTCTCTCTCTCTCTCTCTCTCTCTCTCTCTCTCGTACTTGGCCACACACTATCATGTGTGTGGCTTTCCATTTCTTGCGGTACTCCGTGAGGTGTGCTATCCTTCACTGATCCCTGACTTTGACTACTAATTATGGCTCTGACCAGCATAGAGGAATGTGGGTCTCTCTTCACCAAATGCCTCGGTCTCCCTCAGCATATTAGAATATTGAAAAATGATGAACTTTCTCATCTTTAGACGAGAATGACTTGGATGACATGCATTCTCCTGTTGTGCCCCTTCTGCCTCACCCTCTACTAGCACAGCAGTGATAGCCAATACTAACATCTGCCTTGTTCCTTGACCGTCAGTCTCTCTCTGGCTTATACAAACAAACACATATGTCATCCTCAATGAACGTCCTAATGCCAATGGCAGGTACCTTTCTCTCAGTTTTGCCCATAAAATAGTCCAAATATTTGTGTCTTCCCAAAATTCATAAAGAAATCCAGTTCCTTTTACTGTGGTATCAAGAGGTAATGCCATTTTTTTTTGGTTACTTTGGCATAGCTGTAACCAAATACCTGACTGAAACAGCTTAAGGCAAGAGCAGTTTATTTTGGTTCCGCATTTCAGAGAGTTGCAAGCCCTATCATGGAAGAAAAAACATGTCAGATAGGAGGGATCTATTCATAAACGCAGAAATCCAAAGCTGCTGTTTCTCACACCAGGGCTGATGAGAAAGCTGAGAGTAAAGACTGGAAACAGAGGCAGGGATTATAACCATCAAGACCTGACCGCAGAGACTTGCCTCCACCAATCAGCCCATTGTTCCAAATGGTCTACAGCCTCCCAAAACAACTTCCGATAAGGAATCAAACCCATGGGTCGGTAGAAGTCATTGAACAATCAAGTTGTAGGACACCAAGAAGAGGTGACTTGGTCCTAAGACTAAAACACTTATGAATGGCACTGCTATCTTTATAAATAAGATTCATAGGAACCTGGGTGGTCGGTCCTTCAACCATGTGTAAATAGAGAATCATTTTTGAAGCACTGTAAGCCCTCTCTATGCACTAAGTTTGCTAGTACATTGGCCATGGCCCCAGAATTATAAGAAACAGTTTGTTGTTGCTTATAATGATCTAGATTACATGATGAGATGGCCCAGTGGGTAAAGGCACTTGTCACTAAACCTAATCACCTGAACTTGATCCCTGGAACCCATATGGTAGAAAGAAAAAAACGGACTTCAGCTGGCTTCCACATGTCTGCCATGGCTTATGTGTGAGCACATCCACACATACCCACATCAACGCACGCACACAAGTATTTTCAATAACTTTAATTACCCAGTTTAAGATAAGTTTATCAAAACAGCTAAAACAACTTACAATGACTAATGCCAATTTTTAAATGATTTATTTTTTAATAGCAAAACTCTTTAACCAAAATCTGGCTGATCAAAATTTTGATTAACGTTTTCCATAAAAATCAATTAAGAAAAACTCAAAAGATAATGAAAACTAAAAGGTATTAAGGATTTCAGAAAATAAATTCCTAGATGTCCCACCAT
Organism: Rhabdomys pumilio; assembly: GCA_030674055.1. Taxonomy (NCBI): domain Eukaryota; kingdom Metazoa; phylum Chordata; class Mammalia; order Rodentia; family Muridae; genus Rhabdomys; species Rhabdomys pumilio. The sequence continues at coordinate 68,296,024 of JANHMN010000013.1, forward strand.
CAATTTTCTACAATTCTTCCATGTAAAATATTGTACAATAAGAATTTAGAGTCAGACTGTAACCCTCAGGCCCTTTAAAATTCTTAATAATCAAAAATGCAATTATGCTCACTATACTGTAATTACTAAAGAGAGTGCACTCAGACATTTTACAACCATCTTCTAAAGAGAGATAATGTCGATGGGGGTGGAATTCCTAATTAACTTTCAATTAATCAAAAATTCATGTTTAACCAGGAAAGTCCACTTCTAAAACATGGTAGGCGCCACACCCTGTATTCCTGGTACTTTGGTGAAGTATAAGCAAGCTTGTTTCCTAACTGACAGAAGGGACCCTGTCTGGAAACCAGTTTAACAAGTGACTCCACCCTCCATTCTCATATCAAAGGTGGCCACAAGGATATCAGGCTTTAGAAGGTTTAAATATTTCAGACACACAACTCCAAATGAGAAATACTATTTTTTGAATTGTATCGTACAAAATCAGGAATGTTCCTTCCTGACACATGAACCTGTTCTAGCTACAATGGGAGACTGCAATGGGGACCCTTTATGGTACACATGAGGAGAAGAAACCACTGAGACAGATTAAATGAAGAGTACTTGTTAGTTGTGGATGCAAGCCTGAAAGATGCTGTGGGGAAGCTCGATTCAGGAGTTGGAAAGACATTATCAAAGAGAGAATTCTGTTTCTCCCTGGTTCTAAATTCTATACGCAGTTGGAACATTCTGGAAAAACACATCCTCAAGCTACCTCCTCCAGAAAAATGAGAAAGCTCATCCAATAGCATTGTGGGGAAGTAATCTACTCATTTCCCAGAAACCCCAGCACAGTTGTCATTAGGCCCTTTCAATCCTAATAGGTTTAAACATCCCCCACTGAACCAGTCACAGAGCCAGGAAAGTTGGATAGTTCTATAAAAGAGGACAACCAGGGATCACCTTGAAACCAACAGTAGGCTTATCAGTACAAAACCTATGTACAACAAGAAAACGGAGAGGAGACTGAAGCTAAAACATCAGCAAGTACACGAACAGCTGACTAGATCAGTTAAGCAAAAGCAGATTCTGAGACCAAGTTCTTATTAGCTGTGTAATGTATTTAAAAGAACTCTGTATATGTTGTATATGTCTACACATGTGTTCCTGAACATGTGTGAACATGAATGTAGAGGCCAGATGTTGGGTTATTCTCTGCCCAACTGATTGCTTCCCATATCCTCCATCCCAGCTTTGGAATTGCAAGCACATGTCACAGTGCTTGACACTGTACATGGGCACTGAGGATGTAACCTCATGAGTTCAGGCTTATGTATAAAGCACTTGGGCCAATTGAGTTACCTCCTTAGCTCCTCCTAAGAAAGCTCTTTGGATACGTGCATCCCTGTGTTGTATACATATGCATGTATGCAGATCTATGTGACCATGTCTGTGCAGGTAGGCACCTCACTGAATGTAGAACTCCCAATTGGCTAGACAGGAAGCCATCAAGCCCATGGGATCCTGTCTCTGCCTGTCAGTTACAGGCACACACTGCCACACCCAGCTTTTTATGTGGATGTTGGCATCCTAACAAGTCCTCAGGCTTTCACGGTAAGCATTTCACCCACTGAGCCATCTCCCCATCCTCTCGAAAGTCTCTTAACTTATTATAGAAAACAAAACAAAACAAAACAAAACAAAACAAAAAAAGATACCAGCTTAATACTGCCCACACTCACCCTAGAGTTCTAGCACACTAGAGCAAAACACTAGAAACCCTGAGCATGACGTCTTGACGGGTATCTTGAAAACAATAAGAACTAGTGGGTCCACAGGCTATATGGGCTGGAGCTATAATTGCAGATATTAGTTATTATTATGGATTTGTTATGAGGTATTAGAAGCCTAGTGCATACCTTAAAATGTGCAGCCTCACAGAAACTTATTGTAAAGTCCACGACAACACCCCAGACTCAAACAGTATGTAAGTGCAAAGAGTGTTTTATTCTGCAGAAGTCCAGCATGCTGGGGTCTCCCATTACCAAGATAGACAGACACCCATGTGAACGTGCAGGCCTGATGTAAAGCACATTAGGGAATTCCAGGGTAGGTGACCTCTATGTTAATCTGTTGGGCCCATCTCTACAGACATTCCATTACCAAGGTGTGGGGACTGGAAACTTGCTGGGGAGGTCTGGACACTGTTGTTTGAGGAAGTAGCTGAGGAAGTATGAAAACTACTGCTGACCCATTGTCCTTGCCTCAGGCAAGGTGGTGGGGCAGCTTCTGAGGCCTGGACTTGCCTGGAATTGCCAGTTCTTAGAAACAGAGATCTAGGCCTAGTCTCCTTAACTGCCCATTTGAAGCCTGTCATGGAGTCACCCTAGCCTTCTCACGATGGGTACCACAATGACCCTGTATTCCTATGAGAAAACACAGAAAGGTTAGTTAGCTTACTCAGGGTCACACTGCTCATAAACTGAGGAAAACCCAATATCTGAAGCCCATGTACTTAGAGGAAGAATAGTTGAAGAGTCCAGGACTTTTGTTTGAGTTCAGTTTCAAACCTGAGAAAAAGGGCTAAGGTGTGTATTCAACATATTAAAGCAGACCTGGCTACCAGGTTCTCCCAGTATCCATCAGTTCCTACCTGTTACAGGGTATGGGTGGCATACCCCACCCTCTTCCCAGAATTCTCCAGCCATCTGTGTTGCCTTTTCCCCAGAGGGTAGCCATTTTGTTTACCAATCCCTTTTTTGTACCTTTGGCCTTCTGCATGCTGCTCTAAGCTCCCCTCTCTCCCCTCCTCCTTCCTCTCTCCAGTTTCTTCACATGGCCCAGGGTCATGACAGCTTTGGCCTCTCCCAGATGTCTCTGCCCTTGGCTATGCTCTGCCTTTTATCTACATAAACTTTCTCCCCCACCATACCTAGGAGCACTCATGTTCTTTCCTTTACATTTCTTCTTTTCAGTCTGGAATCAATTTTACCCGATGGTGACAAAGAACATCTTTGTCACCCTTTGCTTCCCCTTAAACCTCTTCCAATTTGGCTTCCAGAGAGAAAAAAATTAGTATATATATATATATATATATATGTGTGTGTGTGTGTGTGTGTGTGTGTGTGTGTGTGTGTGTATACTCCAGTATATATTGTGAAGTATACACACACACAGGGACAATAAAGAGAACCAAAATACCTCTTTGAGAAATAAGTAAATGGTACCAGGTCTAAAAAAAAAAAAAGAATTTTGGCTGCCTTCACCAGCCAAGAGGAGCGGAAAGCTTCAAAGACCTGCACCCATTTTGTCATCCTTATCATTGTTAACTGTGCTTTGCGATTTGTCCCTCTAGCCAATGTGACCTGCAGAAGTCAAGGTTACACATTATGGGACATGATTAAAGGGAAAGTATTACATTGGCGTTAGGGAAATCCAGATAATTACCATGATTTCATCTTTTAACTAATCTTTTTCTGCTTTTTTTGCCCAAACATTGGAAGACAGCAATAGAAAAATATTTGCTACAAAAGCCATCAACCCATTAGATGCATTCTCTCATCTTACTGAAAATGTACTCAAACAGAAAAATAGAGACTTTGGCCCAAATTCAGTGCAGGGTAGATAAGCCCATCATAGCCTCAAAGGGAGGAAGGTGGAGGGTGGGAGGCAGCCAGCTCAGAAACAACAGGAGGGACCACAGAATTGAGATGAGCAGTCTTTGTAGCTGAAGACTAAGTGTTAAGACAATGAGTATGGGGTGCTTAAGTGTGCCTCCTGGGGCTCCTTGCTGGGACTGTGCAGTCTTAACAATTGGAGGGAGAGGTCAAGAATGTCTCTCCTTTACATTGCTTCTACTCAGTCAACAGATAACTGCTGGCTCACAACGTGGGTTAAGTGGCTGGTGGCACTTTTCAGGAATCTGACTTTCCCTCCTCACTATAAATGAAAAGACAAAGACTACAAATTGTGTTGTTAACGGCTCTCAACCTTAGCCTTGCCTGAATTTTTTTCTTTCATGGCTATTATGAAGATCTTGAGTAGGTTTTAAATATTAAATTTTAGATTAATTAACAACTAGATGTAACGGCAGCTTTTAAAGAGTACGTGTGTGCCATGAGATTTGATGAACGTAAAATCTGAGAAAGCGTCAACCAAGTTTACAGCATTTCTTCAAATGGAAGAATTTCAGGCTGTTTTCTGAAACCTTCCTTTAACCCCCGCCTGTCAATTCTGGGTTTTTAAGTTAAATGGTGGTCCTGCACAGCGCTTTTAAACCCAACCTGTTAAAGCTAACAGTCCTTTTCCTAGAACACACATTACCTGCACCACCGGTTCACATTTATTTCTGTGTTCACTGCATGCACAGGACTCCAAGAGCTGCTTTTGAGGGATAGAGCACCTGCACCGGCTTCACTCAGCTCTGACTTCACAGGCTAAATCAGCATTACACTCAGAGCCAGGATAAAGCCACCCAGGTGAAGCGGGGCACTGAGAGGGCAATACAAAGGAAAATTCAAACACAAGAAGGCTGCCCAACCCTCACACCGGTGTTTTCCTGACACCTCAGGAAAAAAAAAAAAAAAAAAACAATAGTCCCAGGGGTCTGAGGTGCACTGCAGCTCTGAAGCTCCATTCCTTGACTGGTGTTGAAGTCTGAAGTTGCTGCCTTTGCTTATTTCTTTGTTTTGTTTTGTTTTATTTTATTTTATTTTATTTTATTTTGCTTTTCTTTTCCTTTTTCTTGGTGAAGGACACTGAACAGAGGACATCACCCAAGCTTACCATGCACTCTACCATTAAGTTGCAAATCCCCAGCCCCAAGTGTCAATGATTTGGGCATGAATTCAGGTTCAATTTTAACTGCTTTCGGCAATCTCCAGGAGTTCGCTGAGGCCCCTAGATTTTATCCTGACGACCCCTGATGATTATCTAGGCTGTTGCCTGATTTATTACCGACTTTTCTATTGGGACGCTGATAGGAATAGCTTGGTAAGCCCCCCCCCCATCACCCAATGGGCAGTACATTGTCTTCAGCTGCACCCCCAGACACCCCACTGGGTTGTCTCCTTAAAAACCTCAGATCTCTAAAATTAACACCTAATTTGAGGCCTTCCAAGTTGATACAGCTCTGCAATAAAGTCTGGATTTGGTATCTTCTCGATAATGGTTTAAAATGGCCACCTAATGGCATGCTAGGTCCAGTCATTTTAAAGGGTCTTCATACATACATACAGCAGTCTGGTAAATGGAAAGAAACTCCCTATATCCAAGCAATCATCTACTTTCACTCTAATCCCTCCATGTGTTCTGCCTGTTTCCCACCCCACTTTTTTTAGTCTCTGAGACTTGTTTCCTCACATTCACAACCACCCGCCCAAAGGGCTTGGCTGCCTGCACACTCAAGGGAGGCTCTTTCTCTCCTTCTCTACCTGGGACCTATAAAGTGAGTGTTAGTGGTGCCTTCCACCACAGGAGCAGCTAACATGAACTCTGCTGTGATAAGGGACTTGTGCCTGCTTTTTCTTGCCCACTGCAGACTCTTTACCCACCAGAGGCACTGGGCAGTGACTTCCGGCTGCTAGTAGGAAGTCCCGCCCTGCCGCCACAGCGGACCTGACCCACAGCACTTATGCCATCAGCTGCAGGCTCACAGCCCCAACCCGCCAGTCATTTGATCATATGCCACTGTTGCCAGCTTTCTTATTCTGGTCCTAGCCAAATGTTTCTTTGCTAATACAAAAAATGTACTTTTCTCTACCTACACAACTTGCCAAAGTTACTTAAGACTCTTTCCTATCCTGTCTTAATAGATTTTTACTACTGCTATTAAATTCTATTGAGTTACAACCAATCCTTATGGCTCTCAATCTTGTCAGGAGTCTGCTAATAATATATTTAAGTTTATAGCCAACAGAATTCCCAAAGCCTCTAACAATTGACCCAAGATGGTTTCAGAAGACTTGAACACCTAGAAGATACAGCCTGGATTGTATGCAATGATACAGTCACCAACAAATGCAGTGGACTAAACTGGATGCTCTGAGTCAAATGACTTGGCTAAACCAAGGTAAGTCATTTCTCATGTCACGCGTATCCATTCCACAGAGAAAAAGCCCTGCGCCTTCTGCGCTTGGAAGTCAAACTGACTTCGTCCAAGAGACTATGGAGACCACAGGAACTGTTGGCTAGTGGACTCTGTCATTTTTTTTAAAATAATATATAACTGGTAGATTATTGTTTACTCTTTCAGACTTCTGACTACATTGACAGCTAAGCTTTCACAGATGTAATCTGTTACCTCATTATCTAAACTCAGTTGCCATCAATTAAATCTTCATATTTCCTCTTCTTGCTATGCCACTGTCCTAATATTATCTGAGTTCCTATAAACTTGCCTAACTATAATAAAACATTCCACTATACCATCCAACAAAGGTTCATCTTAAAGACTGCTTGTGTTATTAACTCATGCTGTTATCTCTTTTGTAAACTTAAAAGCTACAAGAAACCCACTCAGATCTACCTTTCACGGACAAAATAGACGCCATCTGGATAAGTATATCTGCCTAAAGTTCCCACTTACTACCTACTCCAAAAGGTGGGATTTCTCTGAATTTCAAATATACAACTTAGAAAAAAAATTTCCCCCAAATGTACTTAATCTTATTCCCCACATCTTGTCAAGTCCAGGCACATCCAGAACAGCTCCAGAGAAGCAACCTCCAGATGCTCCATCTCCTGTCACATACACAGCTGCTTCTACTGGACCTGTTCCTTCTGACCTATCCTCAGATGGACTCCATAGACCTTGGACAGCAGGAAACAGCCAACTCTCCTAAGACTGGACAAACATCCCCCATACCCACTCTTCTAGGTTCCCCCTAGAGACACGTTGCCCCCAATGCCAGCAGGAAGTAGCCAGATATCACGACAACTTTATCCCTGCTTCATCGTCACCTCTTTTTAAATTTTCTTTTTTAATTAAATCAAAATGGGAGAATGTTAGTATTCTGTCTAAACTCCATCTCCACAGTTACCTGGCAACAGCCAGGTATGCTCCTCCCCACAGTTACCTAGCAACAGCCAGGTAGGCCTGGCCCACTATAAAAGGGGCTGCTTGCCCCCTCCTCTCTCTCTTAATCTCTTACCCTTACTCTCTTACTCTTTCCCTCTTACCCTCTTGCCTCTCTGTCCCCTACCCATTTCCTCTCTCTCCACGTGGTCATGGCCGGCCTCTACTTCTCTACTCCTCTGCCTCTCTCTCTCTCTCTCTCTCTCTCTCTCTCTCTCTCTCTCTCTCTCTCTCTCTCTGCCCCTACTATCCTCCTGGCTCCCCTCCCCATGTCCTCAATAAACTCTATTCTATACTATACCAGTGTGTGACTGGTCCCTCATGGGAAGAGATGCTTCTACATGGGCCCACTGAGACATCCCCTTCCCCCTACCTCTCCACACACCCACAGAACATACTCTCTTTATCTCTTTATCTTTTTATAAACACTTCAAGGAGATATCCTTAGAAATAAACAAACCAAAAAACAAAAAAAAAATCAGAAAGAAAGAAAGAAAGAAAGAAAGAAAGAAAGAAAGAACAGCACTGAAGAAAATATGCCTTTGTTGAAGACAATAATTGCTGTTGCCAATGAATAAGCCAAGTAGAAGTGGTGGGAGGTACCCAAGATGCTTTCTGTGTACAGTTGTGAGCTAGCACATGCCAAGTTGTTACTGGATTTCCAGAAAGTGTTAGGGTGCCAGTGCTGTGGTGAATTGAGAGGATTGCACAAGGACCCGCTGAGAACAGCCAGCATCAACAGTTGTGTGCTTCTCCAGACCAGAGTTCACTATCCTATCTTCCAGATCCAGAAGCTAAGATGAACCTTCTATGAAATCCAACCATCCCATCTGTGGCTCTGGGCTTCAGGATTGTCAGCTACTTCAAAGGTCACTCTGTGACTTGGCTTGGAATTATTTCTTTCAACACAATTGGTTTTTAAGTTAAGTATCAAAATATTTGTGCCTTTGACAGACTTACCATTATAATTTAGTCTGTAGAAGACTTTCATAATGGAGACTAGGGAATGGCAATTCCAAGAGAATGTCTAGTGGAATGTAGAAAACCCAGCTAATAGGTAAGAAAGTTAGAGACTATTCCTGCTTCAGACTACTGTGCATCTCTGTCTGGGAGACCCACACCTTCCTACTCATGTAAACGATGCCCGTCCTGCTCCCAGCCAAGACATTCTAATGCTAGTTGTCAAAGTCAGGACCCGCCACCAGTATTTTTTAAGTCACTTTAGACATGCATAACAGGCAGCCAGTATTGAAGCAGTTCCTTTTAAATGACTGGACCTGATTACACATCCACTTGACACACTTTAAGCCTATTGTGGATTCTTCATAAGGTGTTATGAGTGGCGAGCTCCCTCAAGTCACCTCCATATGGTCTATATCTCCTGGGTTACAAGAGGCTAGCAGAAAAGAATTGATGTTCTTGAAGCAACAGACGCCTAGAGGCACAGACCTGCCTCCTCCCTAGTTCTGTGAGATTTGCTCCATTATTTTTAATTAAGACAGATCATTAGGAGGATATTTTTGTTATTGTTCAGACTATGTGCTGCATCTCCATTCCTCTGGCTCATCTCCGAAGCAAAGGGAAGGCTAGCCAGCATCACAGTTCTTCCCCAGAGGCTTTTTAGGATGAAAGCGATGGCTCCTACTGACACAATAAAAAAAATCATCCTGTGTTAAAAATAATGATAATAATAAGTTAAGTTCCACGGATGTACTAATAATAACAGAGAGAATTATCCACATTCCTCACAAGATCAGCCTTCTATGCTACTTACCTTCTGTGAAGGAATATTTTGACAGAGGAGCCATTACAAGAGCATCTTAAGGTGCTTGCTCTATATCTCCAGCCAACAGACCAACAGAGCTTGGAGTCATCCTCAGACTGGACTCAGTTTCACAAACTCCATTTCCTTTCCTGCTTCCGTCAGTCGGCCCCACTGAACTTGCAGCTGTTGTGTTGAACGAGCTGGCTGGGTGGCTGTGAGAACGTGTCATCATATCTGATTCCATTTAGAGATGAAATGCTCCCGACTGAGACAGTAAGAAACAACATCAACGGCACCAGCCGATGACAGTCATCTAAGAGGCTCTGCTAGCTTTCCGATACCGTGACAAACTTCCTGAGACAACCACCTTAATGAGGAAAAGCTTATTTGAGGCCATAGTTTCAAGATTTCAGTCTTTGGTCACTTGCCCCGTTGGTTTGAGGCAAGTGATGATGCGGGACATCATGGCAGAGCATGAGGACAGGAGAAGCCTGTTCATCTCATGGGAACTAGGAATTAGAGAGGAGAGGGGGTCAGAGTCCCAATATCCCAATCCAGACCACACCCTAAAAGACCCCAAATGACTCCTACTTGGTCTTGTATTTTAAATAGTCATGGTGACCACCCATCTTTGAGAGACACGGCAGTTGTAAACTCCAGAGATGGCTGAGTAAGGGAACCATCATTTCTGACCCCTTCACAAAGGTCTTAAACTGCTATAAATTCATCCTTTAAAAATCATCTCTAAGCCGTATTTTAAACTGTGGGTCGCTGACCCATATTAGACCTCCGATGATATGGAGGTCATGAGACATCTGGAAACAGCATTTGTGAATGTTTGGTCATCAAAATAAATTTAAAAATCAAATGTGTGGTGAACCTGAGGCATTCCTGGCAAGTCTCGCCAGCGATGCATCATGGGACTCCAATACAGCTTCAGTTCTGAACACACAACCCGCTCACTTCTCACTGTGCATACCAGTACACAATGTTGATGAATGCTGCGTGGAACATTGGCTCAGATTCAAGACTATGGTGTATTTTTACTGTATATACGAAGCCTGTGGCTCTCGTTGAAACACAAGGATTGTATATATGAAATCTGTGACACTCATGAAAACATAATGTTCTAATTATGGTAAACAAAGACTTTCAATACTTTCCTAACATCTTTCTTCAGCATGTGAGTATCAAATTATGTTATTAGGATGTCTGATTTTTAGACATTCACATTTTAGTGGCTGACTTGAATTCTGTCAAAAATTCTAAAGTATGCCTTGGTTTGAGATTAAGACATAATTTTCAGGTTTCTGCCATGACCCTAAACATATTTTTGTTACTTTGTACTATGTATTTACATAAAGCATGAATGACCAAAAAACCAAAGTATCAAATATCATTTAACCTAAAAAATAGTGAACATGCCCTTTATCTGACAGTATCATATTCAGCCAAGCTTCATTTTCTTGAAATGCAAGACAAAATAAACAAACTATGCAAAAATAAACAAGCACCAACTTATTAAGTAAAGCAAATTTGCAACAATCTTTAATAAGAGTTAAAATTACATATATGCTAAAAATTGTCTTAACATGAGATTTTTTTATAATTTGTTCTTAGTAAATGTTATATTTTATTTACATTTATGTATATATACTTAGATGCATGGAGTCACACAAAAATTTCTGAGCAAAAGGGGTCAGTTAGGAAGCCCTGTCTGTAACATATGTGCTGAAGCCCAGTTTATACCCCATACTTAAAGCTTAGTACGTCTTCTAGATCATATTTTTAGAAAATTAGTGAGTATATAGAAGCAAAGAGTCGAATGGTGGTTTCCAGGGCAAGGAGGAGCAGGGGTAGGGTGAGGTCTGGGCGTGGGAAGATGTAAGTGAAATGGGACAAAGATGCAACTGTTGAAGACGAGGAGGTGTAGAGAGCCTTTGTGCAGCATGACCACTACAGGCAGAAAAGTCATGTGAGGAACTTGACAGCTAGCAAAAGGTCAAATTGTACATGCTCTTACCAGAAAAGACAAAAACACTCCTCATGAATAATTTCATATGCTAATTTACGGAATTATAGATAATCACCTTAATAAGTATATATAGATTAAACTATTATGCCAAGCAAGGTGGCACATTCCTGTAAGCTCAGCAATTGGAAGGCAGAGGGAGGAAGATGGCTGTGATTTTTAGGCAGCCCAGGCTAGACAGTAAGTTCCAAGACAGCCTGAGCGAAAATAAGAGTGATCTCAGAAAACCAAATAAATCAGTTATCATGTAAAGCTCACCAAAGAGTCACATTCCTGTAGTCTCAGCACTGTCCAATGTAAAGTCAAAAATACCCAAGGAGATGTTAAAAAAAAAGGTAAATAAATACTTGTCTTCCAAATGATACAAAACAATTATTTTTAAAAAATATAATAATAACATTCAAGAATGTGCAGAGATCTTTATATCTTATCAATTAAACTCTTATATGACAAGTGGCCAGTTATTAAATCATATAATAATCATATCAATAATAGAAATAATGTTATGAAGAATAGTGAAGCTTTGGGAAAATGCCCAAAAGACGATGGATAAAAGGTCACCATACTAAGTGAAACAGATACACAACTCTGTCAGTTTTGTCTGCAAGCCTGTGACTGAACTCCAGATGTTCCTAGAGTTCCTGTGTGGTTAGCTCTCTGTAAACCCACCACAAATTGGAAGTTGGGAAGGAGAAACCACATTTGATACACCAAGTCTTGCAAACACCAGCCGTTAGCAACACAGTTCACTGTATAGTGTAGGCTGCTTCCTCTTCATGATTCCGGATCTGGTGAGGACCTATTGATCCTGCAGGCCATCATAAGACAAGTCTCTAGCTCGCGGCCAGAGCCTGAGCAAAGAGGAGAATTCAAACACCACAGCTCAGTTTCTACTGAATGCTTTCCATACGGTACCAAACTAAAGCTGGAAGAAAGGTTACATTGAATCATTATTAAGTCAGGGACCCTGTGTGTTTGTATAAAATAAAAAAAACAACCTTTAATTGTTTCACTGTGGGTGGATTGTTTTTAATTCTTTCTCATACTTTCTACAGTTTCCAATTTTTCTACACTAAGCATGTATCTCTAGCATAATCTCCAAATAAACAGTAACATTTTTCTAAAATATAAAAACGTAATGCTGAACAGTTCATGAGTCACCGTCATTGTTAGTTATTGTTAGCCATATGGGAAGGTTGCACTAACACTCTGGTTAGGTATTTTCCTGCACTCTACTCTTTCTAAATTGCATTCACTTAGAAAATCCTCTGTGTTTAAATCACATCCTTATAAAAATTAGCCATTTCTTTATATGCTTAAAGCTCTTAGAACCAACTACACTCTGAGTTGAAGGTCTTCTGGTTGCTATGACAATTGACTTCATATCTCTGTTACCCTGTGATTCCATCACTTGGGCATTTGACAGCATCTTATTTGAGCTGTTTATGTAACAATACAGGGAATCTTTGAACACTCTCGCCTTTATGTAATATTCTCTAGTAAATAACTCGTTCTTTCACAATGTGCCATTTGAAGAAAGTTCAGAGAAGGAATGATAAATAATTAATAAGACATAACAAGAGGCTCATCGAGCCCAAGTAGTTCCGAGTACAGACTCAGGGCAAAAGCTGAGTTGCAAATAGAACTTGAGTAGCAAAATCAGGGCATATGTTGGTCGGGCATCACCTCCACGTTTGTCTTCTAAATACGTACAAAATGATGCTGCTATCCTACTGTTCATAGTCTGATCTATTCACTGAATAACTAAAGCATTCACGTTCTGCATAAACCCTGTTCTATAGGATGGGAGATACAGAGGAGAGCACAATAGTCTCTGCTCCCACCCCCAGAAGGCAGAAACTCTGGGTACAGGATAGGAATGGTTAGGTATTGCTGGAGACTACATTTTTCAGTCACCCTTTGAATCTCGAGGTAGCTACATATCATTTTTAAATGCAGTGAGGATGGATAGGATGTAACATTTTCTCAGATGTGGTTTGGAGACAAGGGTGTGTCTTTAAACTCTCATGGTCCATCTGATAAGATACTAATGATCTCAGACCCAAAGAGAAGCCAAAGTAACCCACAATGTAGGAGCCACAGAGGGCCCTGTGCTGTGGACCTTTGGTCCTCTTTAACATGCTTCACTTGGGAGGTTATTGATAGTCTCACTTTGGGAGGTGGAGCTTAATTCCCACCTTCTTGCATGTGAGCTGGACTCAGTGAGTGGTTTCTAATACACGGGATTCAGAAATGACAACACATGACCTCCCAACCCCCTCAGGGACAGTTCATGCCAGATAGTACCACATGCTGCTTCTTAGGACTTTCATTTCTGAGAAGTCAGCTTCTCTTTCATGAGAAAATGCGGTGTTGTCTAGAGGGTGGGTCTGCTGACCCAGCCAAGCCTTCACATGACCAGTCCTAACAAGCAGTTTTGACAACAGCCAGACAACAAAACATAGCCACATAGCTAACCTGTTCTCCAATCTGTTCCCTATGGAAATAGCAATTATTTTTGTAAGCCAGGAAGTTGAGATGTTAATGCAGCAATAGATAAGTATTTGATAAAATAAGTAGAAAGAGACTAAAAGAGATAGATAAAACAAATGAAGTTTCTGGATTAACATCTGGAGAAGAGCCTCTGGCTACTGAGCTCCACCAAATTGGATTTCTATGTGAAATCACTGAAGGTTGGGGATTTGTCAGATGTGCTAGCATAACCTTACAGAGTTCCAGGAGGAAATATACATTCATATCCGACCTCTCGTGGACCACGTGTTTAGCACATTTAGGTACTCAATAAGCGTGTGCTGCAGGAATAAATGGCTGTGAGTATATGAGTATGGTCCCCTCAGGCCCCAAAAGAGGCAAAGCCAAAGAACAGAGAGGAATAAGCGAGATGCCCACAATCTCCCCAAATGATATTCTCCCAGTAGCCTTTAGACCTCCCGGGGGGCTCTACATACTCAAGTTCTATCATCTCCCACTGGTGCCACAGGCTGGGCAGCATGACTTTGGAGGGACATTCTAGATCCAATATAGCCCATTTTCCATGCATTTGTGGAGATGCTGGTGCCATCAGACATATGTCACTGCCAACTGTACAAAGCCAAACACACAAGGCTATGCAGTGCATAGTACTTGATAGCAAGAATAACCAGCTATGTTGCTGGATTGTGGGTCGCTAACAGCAGTCTCTCTGCAAAAGATGCATGCCCGGCATGCTGACCACTTGTGCAGACTGTGCAATGTTTCATCCAGTGATGATTTCACCTAAAGACAGCACTTAGAGCACACAGAGTTCATTTTTATCAGGGAGAACAGAACTTTTTTTCATGAAAATGATGACATTGTAACCATGCCACAGAAGAGAGGACTCCCAAAGGCAGAATTAATTAAGAGGGCTCCAGGAAGAAATCATCCCAGAAAACAAGATGTTGGGGGAAGAGAAGGTGTTAAAGTTGAGAGCTAAGGTAACTAGATTGCAGCAGTACCATGTTGTTGGAAGCAAAACCAAGGATCAATCGTAGGAGAATTTAAAGAGAAAGGAAGTGAGTTTAATTTTCAGCCATTAATGAAACTGCCATGCACAGAACTACACCTGGCCTTCCTGTGTAACTAACATGGAAAGTACTAGAAGCCTTGCAATGCAAGCTCTGAGAGGTTACAATCTCTCTCCTCTAAAACAGGAAGGAAGTCAAAGAAGAAGAAACAGAAATATCTTGGGTTCTGGGATATTTAGGATCCCAGAAACACTGGTGGTTTCATGGTAGGCAGCCCATGCTTTCTACTTCCTGAGTAATGCTTGTGAGCTAAGGGGGATTTCTTTTCTCTGTAGTGACAATTCTGGAATTTTGGTTTCTTTACAAAAAACACAGAAATATTATAAGACTATGTTGTGGTTTTTCCAGCTGCAGTCAGTTTCTGCGATTGTGTTACTTTGGAATTCTGGGACATTTTCAGAAGGTATGTAAACATAGAGTCTCAATAGATGGGATTGGTGGTTGGTGGTCATTCAGGGGGGTTGCTTGCAGTTTGGTAGGAGTGGTGCTCAAAAAAGAAACAAGAAGTAGGAAATTAGATTCACAAATCTGTATTTCTAACCTCCCCCATTCTTCTTTTTCTCCTACTTTGCAATAGGGGATAAAACTGGGGAAATAGAGAGTGGAAAGAGAAGAACCCGCAAAGTAGGTAAATCCAGCTACACTTGTACTAGTTAAACAGGGAGAGCCGGGAAACAGTGTCCTTAGCAGTGTGTCCTAACTGAGCTAACAAGTCTTCCTGAAAGACCACACCTGTGCCTTGCACAAGTCTAAAGAAAACAAGTCAGAATCAACCACCCACTTTTGCTCAGTCTTCAATTCCACAGCACGAATTGTTCCTTTGTAGCACAGTATTGGGCACAGGGAGTGGAAACTGGGTAGGAGAAGTATCTCATGTTGTTCCTAAAAGCCTCATCCAGCATTTGGCCGGTGCAGAAATGGTCAGTTCCCCTCAAACAAGTTAATTCACACAGGAAAGTGAGAAGGCAACAGGTGGCCCAGAGAAAACCCACCCAGAGTTCAAAGGAACCCTCACATCTCTTTAAATACCTGTCACTAAACAGTTGATCTGCCTCTGTCTCTCCAGAGCCTTTTCTTATCTGTTGGAACTTCTACCTAGCCTCACACTTACAGCTCAGGCTGAAACTCTCCCAAAGTCTTTTTTTTCTGTCAGATGGACACACTGTATCCAATAATACCACCTTCTTGCCGGTTTCTGTTAAAAAGAACTCCCATTCCTGCCCCTTTCATCTCTCTTTGGGGCAGAAGCCACACCACTCCATGCTCGGAGATCATCTGCAACACTCAGAAGATGAGAAACTTGCTGCTATATTTCAGCTTGCTTCATTAAAAACAACTCTAGGCACTACAAAGTGTGTGTTATTAATATGCATATGTGGTATCTCAGAGGCAGCACTGCCTTTAAGGTGTCTTTTCAGCAGGACAACATTTTCCCATGTGAGGAGGGGAACAGTGAATCATATGTGTGGGAGGGAAAAGCCTGTGGGCTATGTACAGTACTCATTCCCTGTGTGTCTCGCTTCCCTCTTCCCTTCGCCCCCTCCCACCCACTTTATTAATGGTTTCTGCAATTACTGGTAACAGTGCCTTGCCAGCAAAGAAAAATCAGTGACTGTCTGACAGATTGTCGGAAGGAGGGGCAAAGAGAGGTTGTCTGTGAGAGATGAGGGGATTGCTAGTACAAAATGGAGTTTCTGAAGGCAGTGGACCCTAGGATGCATGGAGGTCAGAAATCAGATTGGATAGATTCTCTGTGCTCTGGCATCTGACATTTTATAAATGAAAGGGGGTTGTCAGAAGAGGAAAGGTCACCCTACAGCACACCCCACATTAACTAAAGATGCTTCTCAGGAGATCCCAGGAAGGTGGACATGGGAGTATCCAGCAAACCAGGTAGAGTGTATTTTTATGTCCAGTAGAGGGTAAAAGAGACACATGTTATATGGTTCAAACACCCAATGAATACATTTAGTCTTTCTTCTTTTTGAGTTATTGCTTAGTGCATAAGGGAAGGAACTCATATTAAGCCCACACTAGTCAGCGTATCTTTGAAAAAAGCTTCATATGAAATAGATAAATAATAGTTTCTTGGAAGAATATGGAGAAATGCCTTTAACATTTTGGTTTGGGCTATTAGATTTGACAATGGACAGGTTGGTCTGGTTAAAGACATTTAGTTTCTTACTTCTGTGATAGAACAGAATTTTGAAGTTATCCACAGTTTAGATCAGGCTAAAATTATTTTGCCCGTCAAAATAACCAAATCGCTCTTAATATTTTTTTCTAGAAAAACATTGTTTTTCTAGAAGAGAAAAAGAATGTTTCTATTTATTTGTCTTCTGTAAACTTGCAAACCTTGTGTACACAGTAGATACTATGGTGTGATGTATTTGAAATGACCCAATAGAGAACAGTTGGGCAAAAATAGAAATAACTGCTTGCAGTGGAAAATCTCCACTGTCATCTGTATGGATGGTATTTATGGCATATCTTACTATATTTAAATAAAATGCATGATAAAATTCAAATATAGTCAAAACATTGATAGTTTTTCAAACTACTGTTGCTAAAGATTTTAGGATATATGTAAAATACATACTAAAATTGTACGAACTCAATTTGCTGTTATTACAACGTTGTGTGAACTTAAAGAAAGCATGATAAAGTTTCCAATAAGATTTTAATGTCTGCTCAGCCCCTACGTTTTTATTTCTTGGTGAACTACCAAAGAGGACCTAGATTACAGCTCATGTATTAGTTGCTTTTCTGGTTTCTCTGTCCAAAGGCCTGGCAAGCAACCCCTGAAGAAAGGAAGAGATAACCTGCCTCGCAGTCTGAGGCTACAGCCCATCATGGCAGGGAGGAAGCAAAAGGACCATGAGATGGCTAGTCACATCCCATCAACAGTCAGAGAGTAGAGAAGAGGAGGCTGGTCACATCCCATCAACAGTCAGAGAGTAGAG
>JANHMN010000013.1:68313413-68324575 GCA_030674055.1 Rhabdomys pumilio
ACATCCCATCAACAGTCAGAGAGTAGAGAAGAGGAGGCTGGTCACATACCATCAACAGTCAGGGAGCAGAGAAGAGGAGGCTGGTTATATCCCATCAACAGTCAGGGAGCAGAGAAGAAAATGCTGTTCTTCTTGCTTTTTTAGTTCTTCTGTCTTTTCTTTCTTTCTTTCCTTTCAGACTGGGCATGGGCCCATGAGGTGGGACTGCTCACATTCGGCACGAGTCTTCCTTCTTTAGTTGAGCCTCTTTGGAAACATTCTCACAGACATGTGTATCAGCCACATCAGCCATGGTTACCTGTCTCAGGTGATGACAAGATAGGGATGTTTCTTCCTCTTCAGTTATGTACAAGTCTGTGATTAGTGACTTCTCAAGCTCTAAAAACTTCTCATACTTATTCGCCATTTGATCTGTTTCTAATATTCTTTCTCTCTCTCTCTCTCTCTCTCTCTCTCTCTCTCTCTCTCTCTCTAACACACACACACACACACACACACACACACACACTTCATAACATATCCCCACACACATAGTCCCTCATAGTCCCTTTATCAGAGCAGTTACTTTCAGGACTTTCCATGGGGGGGGGTGGAAATACACCAGTTTGCATAGCTCTTATAGATTCCTCCTTTCTCATGCAGAAGACTGGATTAATATCTTCATGGTAGATGTTCTCCTTAAGACACAATTACACACACACACACACATTATACAATTACATAGTATGGCATATATACTATATTGTATACCTACATGTACACACACACATATAGATATATAGATACATAGGTATATAGATATAAAATCATAGACAGATGCAGAAACCCACAGGGAGATTAAGATTACTCACAAGCCTCTATGATGCTCTCTGGACTTCTTTGACAACTCAATCTGTTATGTTTCATCTAACTCTCTATTGACCCAAGTCTCTGATAAACTTGGATAATCAAGTCTTCCCACATCAGGTGTTGAGTTGAGCCAAGGAGTGAATGAATTAAGGTTCCTCTCTTTACTGAACAATCACAGATGAATGTAATTGAGAGGAATTATAATTCCAGAGGGAAGAGACAGAATATTATCTGCTAGCTCTGGAGGATTTTACCCACAGAAAGGGGGCTAGTCACGGGCCTTATAACACAAGATACAACTCAAACCCTGACCTCTGTTTCTGATAGAATAGAGAAGTCCTTATTCTCTTAGCTGTCATTGTTCCTGCCCTTGGTTGGTATTTGGAGACTAAATATTTCTCACAGAGTAACCTTCTTCCTCAGTACCTGCCTCTGTTCCACACGCCTGTTAACAGCAGCCCTTCCTTTGCTCCCACCCTGCCCAGTGTCCGAGCATCTGGATACCTGTCACCACTGAGCTGTCTTCTCATTAAAATGGTAGAAAGGGTTCTACTCCAACTAAAGGGCCAGACACGGGGCACTTTGTATTGTCTTTGTTTCCATGGACTTGTCTAAACTGCAGAAGAAACACCACCAGGTCAGCTCAGTGTCAGCACAGCACCTGAAAAACATGCCAAGAGTCATTTATACGTAAAACTTCTACCATTAATGGACAGAAACTCTCTGCTAAGAGAGCCAAGAGGAACAATCATTAACTAGACTGACAGAGAAGCTGCAAAGAAGTGACAAAAAATTTGTTACAAATGTACTTGGTACCCAGGGCCCAAGTGCTATCACGGGATTCACACCAGCCGAGTGACACTGTCAGCATGCATTGTGGAACGGAATTTGTTTAGATGCAGAGAATGATATTTTGATCTTACAGCAAGTCACACTATCTTCAGACTCAAGAAATAATATCCTGAAATATTCTGTGGGAGAATAAAATATCCTATGTCTCATTTGCATATTTCTTAGTCATTATGGACAAAAATAACAATATTGATTCCCTAAGGGACAAAAGTGGCAACTGAAAACAGGCAACCAGATGTTCCCAGGTCTCTAAAGAACCCAGAAATTAAAAGCTAAGCACAAAATGCTGAGCTTAGGAATTTCTGCTGCCGTCCCATAGAAGGAGTCAGCAGTGGATCCTGGTCTGACTTGTCTGATGCTCATTCTATTTTCCTCCTCTTTTGTTTTATCAGTTCCCAAAAGATATATTTCAAATGCTGTCTAGCTTTGAATTGACATATTCTTACAGATATGTGCTGCAGAATTCAAATTCACCTCTTAGAAGTAGAAATGATTAAAAGATGTTTGGGCTGGGGAGATAGCTCAGGAGGTATCCTGCTTTATTTTCCTGTTTTCATGATTAGAAAAGAAATTGACAAAATCAAGGAAGAAAGGGTTTACCCTGACTCATGGGTCAAGAGTCTAGTTCATTATGATGGAGGATTCAGGGTAGCAAGAACCTAAAGCAGCTGGTCACATCACACCCAAAGTCACATGGAGAACAACCAAGGTCAGAGCTGCCTTTTCTCTACTTCCAGTCAGAGATGAGGGCCATCTACAGAGAGCCAGCCTTCTCCCCTCAGTTAACGCGATCAAGATCACCTTCCACCTCATGATCGGAGGCTCACTTCCCAGGAGGTTCTACATTCTGTCCAGTTGACAATTACTGCTTTCACGGTTTCCTCACACATGGACATAGGTGTACACTCAAACACACACACGCGTGTGTGTGTGTGTGTGTGTGTGTGTGTGTGTGTGTATTTATTTATTTAACTGTACACACACATACATATGCATCACAGAAATGCATAATAAAACAAAGATGATCTTATTTCATGGGAAAGAACTGCACTCAAAGCTTGTCAGGAAAAGAAGTTCATAAAGAAACCTATTAAAGGAAAGTCCATTCAAAAAAAAAAAGGACAAAATAACAAAAAGACCGAGATTGGGGATTTAGGTTATTGGGAGAGCACTTGCCTAGCAAGCACAAGGCCCTGGGTTTAGTCCTCAGCTCTGAAAAAAAAAAAAAGACAAATAAGGAAAGTCCATTCAAATGAACTCCCTTGCAGTTGTCACAGGGTTCTATCACATTGTAAACATGTAGGATAGTCTCTTCTTGGGATAACAAATAAGGGCTCTGAGCCTTGGACACAAAGGGACCTCTGGAGGTGATAGACATCTGATTTTCCAGTGGTGTAGATGCCCCTCGATTCATCATTGAAGGACATGAGGGTTTCACTTGCACAATCTAGACTGGCCCCTCTCAGGAAGAAACTTCCCCGAACAGGGCATTGACATTCACTAGACCACTTACATCAGGGAATCCACTAAGAAACAGCCAAGACTTCTGCTAGGACTAATGAGAAAGTGAGAGGAGCCATGCTGTGGTTTCAGAGATTTCTTAAAAAGACAAGCATCCTCCACTTGAACCTTCATATCGTATATCACACAACAGAAGAAACTGTTTTGTTTTTTCATACCCATCAATAAACACGAAGACTTGAGTAATAGGGCATAAATTCAGTAGTGGACAGAGATGGAAGAGAAGAGTAAAGGAGGGAAGATCTCGGCCCAGGTACAAGATTAATGTTACAGAAAAAATTCAACAAAGGAGGGTGCTTCCTGAAGACTATAAAGAATCAATGTGTTACCTTAGTTGGTGAGTAAGACAAATACCCTCTCTAGGTAGGAACACTCATCATAGATGCTGTGGCAGCATCCCTGTGCTGAAGGGAGGTGGTCTAGAAGATGTGGGAGTGCCATTCTATGCTCTACTGCAGCCATCAGAAACATATGTGCACATGTCTGGATCAGTACAGCTACGTGAAGAAAGGGAACATGTTAAGCCATTTTTCCAGAAAGAATGCTAACATGCACTCTGGAGATTAGTGAATAATAAATAAAACACTTCTTTTCTGTTGCTAGAATCTGTCCCTGCTCATTGACTCTCTATTTCTGGGTAAGTAGGGGAGATCCTGGGAGGCATGATGCTACTGGGTAGTCCTACTGAGGACCAGAGCTGCTGAACAGCTTGAAGTGTTCTGTGATCACTAAGGAGATCTCAGTTCTTTTTCTTTTTCTGTCTGCATATCTCCTTCACTCTCAGTCTCCTGATTTGTACAACACCTGTGATCCACACAAAATATGCGATACACATGCAGCAACACAGGGCACATTGGTACTCACTTACGGAGGACTTAAACAACGGGAATAAAATGAATTGTGTCCCTGTTTATTTATTCATTTGTTTATTTATTTCTAGCGTTTTGAGACAGGGTTTCTCTTGTGGAGCCTTAGTTGTCCTGGAACTAGCTTTGTAGACCACGCTGGCCTGGAATTCACAGAGACCTGCCTGGAATGTCTTGCAGGTGCAGGGATTAAAGGCACTCACTACCACTGCCTAGAATTGTGTCATTGTTAGGGGAATATTTATTTTATATTTCCAAGGACATGTTATGAAATGTCATTTTTCCCCATTGACTTTGCTTCAATACCGTTTATCAAA
The DNA here is from genome assembly GCA_030674055.1 of Rhabdomys pumilio. NCBI lineage: Eukaryota > Metazoa > Chordata > Mammalia > Rodentia > Muridae > Rhabdomys > Rhabdomys pumilio. Next base: position 68,317,819 of record JANHMN010000013.1, read on the forward strand.
AGCTCACTTGACCCATCTCCAGGAACAGAACAATCTCGCTTTTCTTTTTTACTCCATTTATTTTGGGCTTCAGTACATGAGGTATGACTGAGGACCAGAACCTAGAAAGCCATCGAATCCAGAGAAAGAGTTCAATACAACTTCCTTCACAGCCATTCATTCTTGACATGAGGCCTGCCTGCCTCCACCCACACAACAATCTTCAGTGACCATCTCATCTTACAGACAAGCCGCACTGCCAAGGACCTCCAGTTCACCCTCACCTGGCAGCCCACTGACAGTCTTGTGACGATGACATCTTCTCCATAAAGCCTTTCTGTGCCTCAAAATGAGCAGATCCCCTTAGTCCTTAAGGCTGATCTTGCCTCTTCTGTTGGCTTCAGACTCTCTTCTAGACAGAACTTTCTCCTGATCTCTCCATATTCTTTCTCGACCTTGATTTTTTTAAAAGAGATTTTATTTTTAAAATGTATTTGATGTGTATGGATTATGAGTGTTTGTATGTATGTATGCATACCATGTGCACGTCTGGTGCCTGAAAAAGAAGCCAGGTCCCCTGGAAATGGGGTTCCAGATGATTGTGAGCTACCATGTGGGTGCTAGAAACCAACCTTGTGTCCTCAGTAAGAGTAATAAGTACTCTGAGCTTCTCACTGGACTGTCTCTCCAGCCTCACCTTTAAATCTTAATGTTTTAGTTGAAATTATTTGTTTTAGAACTAGGTATAATGTCACATGACTTTAATCCTAACACTCCGGGAGGCAGAGGCAAGCAGATTTCTGAGTTGAAGGCCAGCCTGGCCTACAGTTCCAGGAAGCCAGGTCAGTTCCCTCTATGGTTTCCTCAACTAGAAACAAAGTTTAATCAAATTAAATAAACAAGTTACTTCCTAAGTTATCAAATATTAAATCCATCCCCTTCTCTCATTAATACGATTGAGGGGCGGGTTTGACTGGGGATGTACTCAGTAAAAAATGCATGAAGCCCTGGGTTGGTTCACAGCACCGCATAAACTGATGCCAGTGGCACGTGTCTCTAATGCTGTCCCTTGGAAGGTAGACACAGTGGGTCAGATGTTCAAAGTCAAACACAAAAAGAAGGGGTTTTGTTTTTTGTTTTTTTTTTTTTTTTTTTTTTTAACTTCTCTCTGCTGGATTTCTCATCACAACTTGGGAATCTCAGGTACAGTTGAAACACAGAAGAGCCTAACAGGAACAAAGCTACACCTCCAATTCAGGGTCTCCTTACCCCTTGGTTTCATGTCAGTCCATGCTCGCTCGCATTGACAGACTGCTCCAAGCTCAGGTTACCTTCCCAGCTCCGTGCCTTATCTCACTCACACACTCCTCCATTCTTGCCTTTATTCACACATCCCTGCTGCTTGTCACCTCACACTTTCCCAGACTTTTCTTAAATGCGCCCTGACAATAAGCCTCTTCTAAGCTCAACCAACCTCAGCCTCCTGGACGTTCTTAGAGGCTCTTCGCCATACGTTCTTAACCTTGGTGGCACATTGAGTTACCGGGAAGCTTTGCTAAAACCCCCAATGCCTAGTCTTTATCCCAGACCAATTAAATCAGAACCCCCGGGGAGAAGCCCCAGTGCTGGCGTTTTTCATAGCTCTCCAGGTGATTCCAATCTTCAGTCAAGGTCGATAATCGCTGCCCGCCGCCATTTATCACTTTCTCCCTTTTGGTTGTAATTACACTATATTTGTCTTATTCCCAGGACTAAATTCGAAACTCCTTGAGGGCAAAGACCATCCACCACATCTGCTTATCCCCTGCAGTTCTCAGGGACTCAGAGTTGCAATAAATATTGTTGAATTTAATTTGAAATTTGAAATTAACCATAAGCTTCTGTTTTAGGTCTTGCATATAATTTTATAAAAAGAATCAAATTAGTAAAGGACTAATCTGAGGAGTGTTTTTTTTTTTTTTTTAAGTAAGACTCTATATTCCATTACCAAAAATATTCTGATATACCTTCGAAGTCAGATGTGCTCTGGTTAAAACCCCTGCATGTGTGTGGCTGATGCTGCCCTCGGCTTTTACGCCTTCAGTTTTGAACTCTGTACAAACACAATAAATATTCTATTTCATTGGAGAACCCATTGCAAAGTGTGACTGGGTGTGTGCTCATTTCTAACTGAAACAAACAAAGGCAGCCAGAGTCGTGCATAGTGATCTGCTTTCTCCGGTGCTGATGCAGAAGGTACCTCAAGCAAAACCACAGTGAACTTAGCGCCGAACACCTGACCTCCTTTCTGGAGCTGGGGGAAAAAAAGAAAAGAAACGAAAAAGAAATGAAAAATGAGACGGGGAAGATTCGCCAGCCCTTTGTGCGGCTACAGTTGCTAAGGAAACTGCTTCCTTAGCCTCAGCCTATTCACGCAGCCCGTTTCAGGCATTCTCCTGGTCTTTTTGAAAATAAGGGTATCAAAGAGAGGAGACGTGATAGAGAACAAAAGTCAAGGTTGCAGTGGTGCGGACGGAGCCTGGCGCTCTTTCTCCCTTCCACGCCGCTGCTCTCTGAGTCACCTAGAATATTTGCCACCTGGCAAAACCCTCCTGGAACTAAAATCTTAGAATTAGCCAATAGGGTAAACAAAACAATAGGAAGCCCTATTTGACATGCAGCAGTAGCTAAAAAACTGCTTTCTCACCCCAACCTGCTCTTTTCTTTCCTGCTGGGAAAGGAGGAGGCAACCCTTAACCCAGCAGGGGAGGTGCCTCCGCCCTCTCTCGCCCCACATCTCAGGAGAAAGTGCTCCAAGTTTCTCAGCACAGCGGATGCAACCTGGGGCTCCTGAAGCTCCCGTGAACCCGAACCGAACCGTGCGCTGCTCAAGGTGGAAGAGGGTAGGCAGAGAATGTCAGACTCCGAGGCAAGTGAGGGGCTAGGCACAGCAAACAGGGATGCCAAAGTTAAGGGATCTCAGCTCAGCCTCATTCCAGGAGCTGACCAAAGGTATGTAAGGGAGGTGTTGCCTCAGCAACAGTTCAGTAAGCACAGAGAATCCTCCACCATTCATTGAGGAAGCAACTCCCTGACCAGTGGCTGACATTGCCTGAATTTGAGAGAGTGACTTGGCCACAAGAATTACTACAAATCTCATTAGAAGAGAATTCTTCTCTATTCTTCCTCCATTTCCCATCAACTTATTCATTGCCTTCAGTGGAAATAGCCTATTCCCTTCTCCAATTCAGATGAAATATAACAAAGAAATGGTCTGTATACAAGAAATACACAATCAATCTCATATGGATTGAGGTGGGTAAAGTTAGAGTCCCTGAAAAACAAAAGGAAGATCCCACTATTAGCGGTTGGCTTTCGCAGCGTGGGGCTGTACCCATGCCTACCATGCTGGGCCAGTGCTCTACATCTCTAGTGCCAAACACTGGCATTTTTGAACTGGAAATTACATAAGTGCTACTGTCCAAATTATGTATGTATATTACTTTTGAATATCTGAAGGTTAATACATATTGGCTGATTTTTGTCAGACTTGTATAGAATCTATATGATGTATATAATGTATTGTTATCTACTTAGAAATCCTATGAAGGTAACTATAAATATTTTATTACATATTATACATCATATATCTTTTAATTGGAATGTGTGTGTGGCAGGGGTGTATTGGGATGTATGTATGTGTATGTGTGTGTGGAAGAGTGTATTGGGATGTGTGTATGTGTGGGGGGAGAGTATTGGGATGTGTGTATGTGTATGTGGGGGGTATATTGGGATGTGTGTATGTGTACGTGTGTGGGGGGTGTACATGTGTTCTGTTCATGTGTTTGTGCAGGCGCAATCATGCAGGCATGTGTAGAAACCAAAGGTTTCACATTACAATACTTTCTTCAATCATTTCTTCACCTTACTTTTTAAAAGATTTAGTTAATTTTTAATTGTATGTAAGGGGATTATGGGCACATGAGTATAGGTTCCCCTAAAGGTCAGGAACAGATACCCTGGAGCTGGAGTCACAAGTAGTTGTGAGCTGCCAGGTATGGGTGCTGGTCACCAAACTCGTGTTTGGTTCGCTGTGCTAAGAATTGAATCCAGAACCTCACGCATACTAGGCAAGCTTGCTAGCACTGTGATACACTGTCAGCACCTCACATGCACTGCAGCTTTTAAATTATGGTTTGTTTGTTTTGATAGGTCTCCCCATGGTGGCTTTTATGGCTTTTGTCCCCTGCCTACAACTCCTGTGTATAATTACTCAGGTATGTGCCACCATTTCTAACCACATACTGTTTTAAACATGGATTAGGGCTGTGTTTTGAAATTGGCTTATTATTATTCAGATGTTCAAAATACTACAAAAGAGTCAGGTAATAATGCTTTAGATCTAACAATGGTTTTGTTTCTGTCCTTATGTCAAAAAAAAGCATTTTTTTTCTTGTGGTTCAACAAACAGCTCACGAGGTAGACAGTTTCTGTGTTTAGAAACTAAGAACTAACAATCCTAACTAGATAATTCTGGTCAAGCTGCCCAAATTACTCCACTTGGACAAAGCAGAAAGCACAGCATAATTACAGTAATGCAAAAAGACTAATTAATGACCAGTGGGATTCTCTCAGAGATTTCATGAAACCCATCCAAACAGTGATTAAGATTTTCCCTCCCTTAATTTTACAGGTGGATGGATGAAAATATGCCTGTGCATTCTCTCAGCTGTATGTCTCCTGACAGGGGAGTTTCCTGCGGAGGTCACAGCCAGAGGCTAGTCTATTCTGCTAAGCTGCAAGATTACCATGCCTTCCTACAGGACCACCAAAGCATCATCACTTCTGGAAACATGCTCTGTGAAATCAATAGGTCAGAAGTGAATCCTGTATCTAAAACGCATGACAGTGAAGAACACGAGAAATCACTCAAAATAGTGTGGAAGCAGATGATCTCCTTTATACTCCAAGTCTCTCTGCTCAGGCATGGGGTCACCCCTACGAGGCAGGGGGATGCTACAAGAAACTGGTGAGAATAACGGTGAACAGTCCTTTCCCCAAAGGAGACAGGGGCCCCAGTCCTGGATGCCCCCTAGAACCATGTGAGGAGCAGGTAAAATAGATTCAATCTAGAACTTTCAAGAACAACTGAGTCAAAAATCTCTATGTATGAGGCCTTAGTGCTTCCCAAGCTAAGAATCACAATTGTTTATATGAAGAGTAATTGCAAATTGTCATTAGTCAAAGGTAAAGCGATATCCTGACGCAAGAGGCACCATAAACGGGTACTAAGACATTCGGTGTTGGGCTGCAGTCTGGGATAAATGGTGTGTGTGTGTGTGTGTGTGTGTGTGTGTGTGTGTGTGTCTGTCTGTCTGTCTGTCTGTGTCTATGTATGTCTCTGTGTGTGTTCATATAAGCACATTTCTATCTGTGTGCATGGAAGTGCACTGTAGAAGGGACAGTGTATACACTTGAGCACATGCATATAGAGATCAGAAATCAACCCCAACTGTCATTCCTCAAATACCATCCATCCTAATTTTTGAGACAAGTCTCTCATTGGTCCAGAACCCACCTAAATAGGCTAATGAGTCTCCAGGATTTCACCTTCTCCGATTCTCCAGAGCTGGGATCACAATCCCACCACCAAATTGGGCTTTTTTTGCTCTGCATTCTGGGGAGCTCGGAAAGTCCACAGGCTAATGTCATTAAAGGAAGCTAGCCATCACTGCAGGTCTGGAGGGTGCACTGACTTCAAACAACCTGAGAACAGTACTATGCAGCCCCTCTGCTCCCTCTACCTAGCTTAGCATCTTTAAGTCTGAAAAAAAAGAAGGTGGAAGAGCTGAGGAATGTCTCCATTTCCTTTGCTGTCATTAAGCCCTGCTGTAGCTTGGGCACTGTCAGCTCCAGGCAGACTCCCATCTCTGATGTGAGGCCAGGCTGCTTTGATTTCGCTTCGTTTGGGATCTAGCTCAACCTCGTTATATGCCAAATGCCCTCCAGGGTGTCCTACTTCTTTGGATCTTCTCCTGTGTCAGGGCTCCTGAAACTATCTTTCTGTCCTTTAGGAGAGCCTCACTTCCCCACCCCCACTCTTCCCAGGGAGAGCTCCAAGACACTTTGGCTTACAGTTTTAAAATACTATGCAAAATGTATTTTGTGATCTTGAGCAAACATCATTAAAACGTGAATCTCTATGAGAGAGGATATGGCAGCCAGGTTTGAAAATAAATGGGGCATGCTCTGAATTTGATTGAAAGAAAAAAAGAATTTCACATCATCTGAAAATTAGGCTAGGGAATAAATTCTCCTCTCTCCCCTGCCCAGGTTTCTTAGTTCTTTGCTTGTTTCCTACCCAATCCTAAATTAATTCCATTCCAAGGATTTCTCAAGTCTAAAACTCTACTCCAAATGGGCATTGATTGGTTTTGAGGAAACAAGAGTGTTTCAAATAAATTAGGCTCCCTGTGAGACTTACACCCTAGGATCCCATAGACTCTACAGTAACTGGGACTTGGATTAAGCTCTTGATCTAACAAGTGACAGACAAGTGCCTTAAACAATCCTCTTAATCCATATGAACCTTGATTTTTCTCATTAATAAATGAAAAAGTCTGAGAATACTAAATGAAATAATGACTTATTGGTGTTCACTAAATATCATCTTTAGAAAATACAAGTTGGAAAAGCTGAGGGGCAGCATGGGGCTGAATGCATGCCTTGCAAGTTCGTAAGCACCATAGATAGATAGATAGATAGATAGATAGATAGATAGATAGATAGATAGATAGAT
>JANHMN010000013.1:68324585-68338739 GCA_030674055.1 Rhabdomys pumilio
GATAGATAGATAGATAGATAGATAGATAGATAGATAGATAGATAGATCACCAGTTGGTGAAGAATATAATCTTTAGACTTCATCTATGGTTGTACAGCATTGGAAAAATGACTTAACTTCCCCCCTCCATGGCCACTTCCTCACTCCCCACCTCACACCTCATGGCCTTTTCAAATACTAAGTAGGAATTAAAGTTTTAGTTCGCAATGTGACACATTCTAACTGCTCAGAATGTCAGAATCTTTGCAAGTGTTATTGAAACCAATCCCAGGCCTACAGATAATAATGATGGTCACCTCTTATATAAAGATAGGTCTGTCTCAAACACATGCTTTACTGAATAGCATGGTTATGTCCTCACATATGTGTGTGCTTAGTTATACTGTTGCTTACTATATGCACTGATTGTTTCAGGAATTTGAAACAAATATAATTTTGTAGTGGTCAAAAATTACAGCCTCCAAAACCACTTCTGCCCCAAAGTAAAATAGCATTGAGTTGTTGCTAATCAGTTGCTTCATAGTGGATTAGGAACTGAGTGAGTTAAAACTTAAAAAGGAAAAAATTCCCATTGTAACAAGGAATGTGGGCAGGCCAGTGGAAATAACTGCATAGTCTTATAGACAAGAGTCTGGGAAGGAGTGTGCAGACTGAAGGGAAAGGCAGGCACTTAAGAATTAGACCTGAGAGTGGACCATTTCAGTTAGGGCCAGCCACCAACCCAGAAAGAGCCCTAAGACCCAGGCTGTCCTTACGACTTTCTGTTAGTGGGTCAAATAAGGACGAAGCTTGATCCAGCTTTGCCTATCCATCAGATATTTCCAGTCCATGAAGGCGTGTGCTCCAGCTGTGAGAGAGATCCATACTGGAGACAGAGCTGAGACTGGGAACCTCTGGTAGCAGTTACTACTTCTGTTTATTCATCTGGTGTTAAGGTTGTTGTTTAGTGGACACACATGGATGGATGGGATGGACACTTGTGACATTATACATCTGGATTCAAGAATGAATTCCATAGGACTCTAAATAAGCTTTGGATTCTGCAGAGTAGAAATTTCTATGCCATTATTTTTATGGATGGAACAGCAATTAAAGCATGGGGACTGTCCCAAACTCACGAGTGACCAGCACTCTTCCCCTAAGCCATGTTTCCTTGCCCACCCACAGAACACATGCACACATACACACCCTGGAATGCAATACCTCTCAAGTCCCATCAGCTCAACCACTACTAGCTTGGTCTTTTTTGTCAGCCAAGTGGTCTCTCTTCTCTTAACCCATGAGAAACAGTCACAGGCTCCAGGTTCTGTGGGATATATATTAAAGTAGAAACCTAAAATAAATAAACAAATAAATAGTGCCAGATTGCCACCCAGCCTGACCACCTGAGCTCAACCCCGGAATTCATATTGTAGAAGGAGAGAATTCATTCCTGCAAGTTATCCTCTTACCTACACACACACACACACACACACACACACACACACACACACACACACAACTGTAAAAGATAAATTTCAAATTAATAAAGTAGGAACTATCATTCCCTTATGCTCCTTCCCTGGGCTCTAGGGTATTTGTGAATGCAAAGGAAGAAGAAAAACAAAGACAGACTTTTGCAGTTTTGTTATCACTGACATGCCCCAACTTTCTTCATTATCTTATTTTTTTTCTTCATGTTTGCTGTAAATCCAAGTTCTCTGGGAAAGATTGATTTGAAAAATTAAGAGCTGAAAATACTTTACTACTCAAAAAAAAAAAAAAAAAAAGAAAAAGAAAAAAGGTTTATAGATGTAAAAGAAGACGCCATGCTATCCATATGCATAAAAACCATAAAAGTCAAAACTGTTCAAATTCTACCCTGAGGAAATGGTCAGATAGATACAGTACATCTACACAGCAGAAAACGGCTACCTTTAAAAGCAGTGATGAGGAGACTAGAGAGATGACTCAGTAGTTAAGAGTCCCCACAGTTCTTGCAGAGAACCTGAGTTCAATTCCCAGCACCCACATCTAACATTGGGGGGCTCAAAACCACATGTAACTGTACCACCAAATCCAATCTCTTCTAGACTTCAAGGGAACCTGCACTACTCATGTATGTACACACACACACACACACACACACACACACACACACTTTTAAAATTGTGTTTATAATATTTAATTACATAGAGAAATTCTTACAAAATTGTTTATTAATCATTATTGTTGTTGTGTCTATATGAGCGATGCATGTTACATGTGTCTGTGGAAGTCTAAGAACAATGTCGTGAATTGAAGTCAGTTCTGTCCTTTCACCTTTACATGGGTTCCAGGGACAGAACTCAAAGAACATCAGGTTGGCTCAGCAAGTAACTACTCCATGAACTCCTGATGAAATACCCTGAAGCTGAAAGTTATGTGTTCTGCAGCAAAATGTATACATCATCTAATCAGGGGAGGAGGTGCACGTCTGCATGTGAGCACACACACACACACACACACACACACACATACACACACACACACACACACACACACACACACACACACACAGGTTTCACCAAAAGTGCTATAAGTGGTTTGTATGTAGTCCTTATACCTTTAAATACCCTCCCCAACCCCATGCAGAATTTGCATATATTGATTTTATTGCCAAGTAGAAGTCATTATGAGAAAACAAAAGCCATATGAATACTAAATAGGGAAGAAATGACATGGGAATGCCTCCTCGTGCAAGTGTAGGTTCCCAGACTGATGGTTTCAGCCAGGTGTCATGGAGTGAGGAAGGTTGTATCAGTGATTGTTTCCCAGATGGAGATTCCTAGAGTTCCCTTTGTTGTGTTATTTGCTGGTTACTCTGCACAAAACCCCAACATCTTACTTTCCCCTGACTATTTTCCAAACAAGATTGATCTTATGTCTGAGGAGTACACACAACTATGTACTCAGCTCTCCTGAAACACCAAAGCTAATGTTGCTATGAGCTTACTTGTTTATGTGAGAGGTTGGGCCAACACTGACCACACACCGACTGGGAGTCATAAATAGCAACCTCACTGGTTTGGAACCTCGGGAAGATGCATCTCTGTGTGTAGCATGATAACATCTGCTTCTAATTGAAATGATTTATCAAAGTGCCCACCAGCAGGAACGGGTCAGCAACTGCATAAAGCTAGCACAGACACTTTCAGCTCAGAGCCTGGAAACAGTCTGGTCTTGTGTCTGACTGAGCCACTGGAGATCCCCCAAACACCACTAATGCAGTCTCCCATCTGCATAGTGGGATGGTTAGGAGATGCTGATGGCCAATGAATAGTTCTGATTACAAGGATGTTTCTCCACCACTCATGTGTCCTTTTACTTGTCAAATCCCCCCAGTCACACTGGACCCAGTACTATTCTTTGTTCTCAGTAACAGGCTATGGGAAGATGGCTGCAACCCCACGATCATTCAAAGAGAGTACCTGAGGCTTCCCTGCCTCTCTCATAGGGTGCTGCTATAATTTGATTTTGGAGTAGCTCCCCGAGGTCCATATTGTAAAGGTTTGTCATCAGCTGGGCATTATCTAGAGGTAGGAGAACCTTTAAGAGGTGGGGTCTAATGGGAAGAAGTTACTAAAGGTTTGATCCTAGAGGGATGCTGGGACCTCACTGTGAGCCTGGCTCTTTCTGGTTTCTCACCACTACTTGAGAGGATTTCCCTGCATTGACCCAAAAGCCACAGACCAAAGGCCAACTGGGAACACCGACCAGCCAGTGAACTCAGTGAGCCAAAACAAACCTCTCCTTGAGAGTTTATCATCTGTGTGCTTTATTGCAAGGACTGAAATCGAACTAGCAGCCACCAAAGTGAAAATGGGAGATGGGAGTGGGGAGAATCAGCGCTCTAGCCCTAGCTAACATGTTACAGCATGGCAAGTGGTGGCACAGCTTACATAGCATGCAGATGGTTCTCAAATAAAATCCACCTAACAAGCTGAGCACCCCAGGATCCTGCAGGGTGATACTTTTCCTTTGTTCCTTATTCTGTGTCACTCCCCTGACCCCTCCCCCAACCCGCCCCACTTCACTTTGCCACTAAGATTCTGAAAGCCACAGCTAACTCAGCATAAACAAAATGACCAGCTCAGACAAAGCAAGGAGAAAAAGGAGGTGCCTTTGCTTCATCTCTGCAGTGTCACAAACAGCCCTATGGAGTCCCCAGTGGGAGGAGAGAAGGCTCACTCTTCCTGAGGGAATGAGGTGCACAGTATTGCTAAGAGCTAGGACTGCGGCTCCCTGTGCCTCAGTACCTCTGAGAATCCTGAACTTCAGATTGGCAAAGATAAAAGAACAGAAATCAATTCCAGTATCTTTATAACATCACTGGGCTGCCAAATGCACTCAGACTACACACAGTAGGAGCAGAGTAAACGGTCAGGAAGTTGATGCCTATTGATGGGCAGCCCAGCATAGAGTGGGAGAAGCTGCTTTTCCAGGGTGCAGATGCGTCAAGCAGACATGTGCCTGGTTTGCTGCTTGTCTCATCTTTCACCTTTTCCCTTTCTTGAGCAAATCTAACCCAGGTAGACAATTCCCAGGCTCTTTTTTAAAAACCATGAAGGGCTCTTCTCAACTATTTCCCCAAATGAAAGAGACTGGAACCGAAAAGAACCTGCAACCCTCTCATGTGTCACATGTCATGAACATGAGGTTCCCCAAAGCAAGGGAGAGCTCATAGTGATGTATGCAAAAGAGCAGGAAGCACATGTGTCCTGCAACGAATTGCGGTAGCCTGATCCTCACATGAAGGCGCCAACCCTGACAGCCACAAGAGCCACAGTAACAATAGTTTATGTTACTGTTTAAAATACTTCTCTGTGTTAGCTGGACTTCACTATGCAAAGATGCCTGAGCACACTCAGGGTAGAAGCAGTCATCTGAGATCAGCACACTCAGGGTAGAAGCAGTCATCTGAGATCATGATTCCGGAGGTTTCAGGGCATTGTAGCAAGAAGGGTGTGCCTGAGCTGGTTGGCTGCCTTCTCTCCTCCTTCTATTTCATCTGCTTCACTCACATGTGCTTACCAGTCTCCAGTCAAGTTGGATGTTAAGACTAACCATCAAAACTACCTCTTATCAGGAGAACTTTCTCAGGGTGCCCCCTAGGTGAAGGACTATAAGCAACTGTTGACTTCCAGGAGAAAGAGAATTTGGTTCTCCCGGAGATGAGCTACCTTATTGGTTTTCCAATACAGAGCTGTCAGGGTTGAAACCGTGCACACACAAACAATAAAAACAGACTCAGGGTCTTTGTATATATATTTATGCATACACTTATAACATATGAAACAAACAGAATCAAAGAAAGAGAGACTGTCTTTGAGCATGGAAGTAGGAGAGGAGATTAAGGGAGGCTAAATGGAAGGGGCTAAAATGTACTGCTTACCAAAAGACAGACAAACATATCTCCTTAAATTTTAACATGTCCTGTGATAACTCAAGCATTTAATGATTTAATGTGCTCAATCGGTCTTTAAGAGCCCCCACAGTCTTAATAGTTCCAATGTTGTTTGAAAAATCAAAGTTCAAAATCTCTGCCGAGAGTGAGAACTAACTTATCGACAATCCTTTGTAAAAATAAAAAAAAAAAAAAAAAAAAAAAAAAAAAAAAAAAAAAAAAAAAAAAAGAAAATTTCATACTTCCAAGATACAATGACACAGACCACAAACTCCCATTACTAAAGGGAGGAGGGGGCTACTTGAAAAGAGGGACGTATGCACAGTGGAGCAAGCACAGGTCTCTAGGGTAGCTATGCTCAGCCTCCGTAAAGCAGTGACCCTTTAATACCTCATGTCATGGTAGCGCCCAGCCGTAAAATTATTTTTGTTGCTACTTTATAACTGTAAACTTGCCACTGTTATGAATCTTACTTATAACTTAAATATCTGTTTTCTGATGCTCTGAAGTGACCCCTTCACAAGGTTGTTCACTCTAATAGGGGTCATGACCCACAGGTTGAGAAACACTGATCTTGGGCCATGATCTGTGTCTGTATCTGTGTCTGTGTCTGTGTCTGTATCTGTATCTGTATCTGTATCTGTATCTGTATCTGTATCTGTATCTGTATCTGTATCTGTATCTGTATCTGTATCTGTATCTGTATCTGTATCTGTATCTGTATCACCTGTATCTGTATCTATCTGTCAGTTCATCAGCCCCATCCTAATGGCAGTAGGAGTGGCCCACATTGCCTCTCTGTAGTGCTAGCTTTGCTTACTTTCCTTAATTTTCTTGGGAGAAGGACCACATCCCTGGCAGCTCTCACTTTATAATTTATGTGCTATGCTCGTTCATATTGTTGACCAGCTTGGCTTGATCTAGGGTCATCTTGAAGACAACTCTCTAGTCATGCCTTTGAAGAATCACCCAATTAAGTTGACTGAGGTAGGAAAGTCCACCCTAACAGTGGTCAACAGACACCATCCCATAGGCTGGGGTGAGAGAACGTGAGCTGAGCCCCAGCATCCATCGCTCTGCTTCCTGACTTCGGACATAATGTGAGCAGCTACCCCACAGCTGCCCCCATGCCTTCCCTACCAGAGTGGACTATACCCTAGAACTGTGAGATATAATAAACCCTTTCCTTACATTGATTTTTCCCTTCAGGGTATTTCATCATATCAATGAGATGAGTAACTAATTAACATATGTTATAAACATTGTGTGATTTTTTTTTATCAAAAATTAAAAGAAACAGTATTCATGGGACTTTTTAAAAGTTTTAAGTTAGAGTAATGATCTGTGATGGCTTATAATACATGTCACCCTAGTGACAACGTATGTCCTTCATCCATCCACTGTAAGATTACTATCTGGCTGTCCAGTATGAGGTGTGAAGTTCAGTTCTAAATTTTAAAAATGTGTTCTTTCCTCCTGAAGACTTAGAATCTCCTTATACATGTTAATGCCAAATATTGATCCCTACTGTCTTTCACCACATGCTAGTGTTTGATTTGTTCATCATTATCAGCAAGTAGCATTATCATTGAGTGATCATAGAACACAAAAGAGCAGCCAAGTCACAGTGCATATGACATGGATGTATGAAACACAGCCTCTACCTTCAAACACACAACAAAGGGCATGTAAGCACTGGACACGTAGTGAATGATTAATACCCATGAGTAATTAATTGAACTCAGCAAGCCTGCCAGTGGAACACGTAAGTGTGCATAAAGGTTGTAGGAGACTCTAAATAGCTTCTTCACGCTTGCATTCATGATAGAAAGTATTCATTGAGTCCCTCCTGTGCAGGAAACTGTCACAAGTCTTTCATGTAAACCATCTCCTAAATCGTGTATAAGAGCCTTGGAAGGCGATTGTCACTATTCCAGCATTACAGAAAAGGCTTTTTGACAAGATGACATAAGACACTCTGTCACTAAGTAGGAAACTGAGGTCTCACTGAGAACAGTCCAACTCCACAGCCTATACTCTTAAATCTCATTCTCTGTTCAACACGCAGTATCATGGTATACATTCGATTCCTGTATTACACCCTTACGGAGAGACTTTGTATTACCATTTAGCAAAACCAAAATACAAACTACATGGCAAGATTGATTTCTGGGCATGTAATCTATGTCAGGCATGTGGAGCGAACAATGCTTAGTTCTGAAAACTCAGGCACATATGGGCAAAAGGCAGACAAGAAAAATCCTAGGTTATGGTTTTGTAGCACAGAATGACAATTAGCATTCTGAGACTCACCCATGCACTAATTAATCATGGATGTCATTGATAGCTTTAGGACACACGGGTAAGAAACCGCTTTTAATATCCAGTTTCATATTAGCGAGAGTCCTTTTCAGGATCCTAGTGGGAAAGACAGGCATTAGAACATCTTTGCAATGGTATCAATTAATAATCTCACATGAAACAGTCTAAGACTTGAAATCCGAATGCTGCTCAAAAACTGGTCACTCAGTTTTAGAACACCTAGAAGGGTGTCTGTGATTTGGGGGTGGGGGGCGTTTGTTTTATGCTCACATTAGCATTCTCTGACAGCAGTTAACTTCTCACATGACACTCTCAGGGAGGACCTCTACAGTCTACCATTCAGGGTGTATTTTAACAACGAGCATGAGCTTGTGTGAGCATGCACTTGTGCGGATTCATCCACAGACTTGCCAGCCAGATGCCCCACTGGCAAAGCCCGGGAGCCTTCCCTTCATTAGTTCTCTGCTCCAGCCATCCGAGGTAATTCCTCTCCTCTCTCCTGATCTGCCAGCTGCAAATAAGAATCTATTCAAGAAATAAACAAGTCTTCCAGAATGTATCGGCAAGGCTGCTCAGAAGAACACACAGAGGGTCCCTACAGGGTTTAGCTTCAGTATGGGAGGTAGGGTACCTTTTCTTAGGCAGGCTAAGGGCAAGATAGGAAGGTGAAGGGCACACAGGAAAGAAAAAAACTAAGGCAACCCTAGCTGCTGCGAAGCAACATATCTGTCTCACATCTTCCTTTTGTACTCATTTGTTTTTAGCGCTGTGTTCCGATTAGCTCCAATTGCAGCAGAACTTGGCAAGAAGACCTTAGGCGTCTAGACCACTGTCTCCCTGCTTAAGCAAGCAGAGAAATGATGCAAGAAGATGTTTTTGTGGGAATGTATGCAGGATTCCTCTAAATCAAGAATATCTGGCTTTAACTTTTCCCAGAGTCTTCAAAATCAGTTAATGCTTGGGAAGAGAGAGAAATCACAACTGAGCAAAAATTACCTTCTGCTTAGGGAGGACAGAGGGCTTCCTGGGTCTCTTAGTAGATAGAAGAGGCTCTGTGTCCCAAAAGTAAAAGGACAGGCAGGAACAGGTATAGCCTGTGAGCTGGGTCAACATGGCCATTTGTGGTTTATAGCGGAAGCAGGAATGTGTGCAGTCTGTGAACATCTGTGGTTCTGCATCTGTGACATGGGGAGCATGCTCACTGATCGTGTCCTGTGCAGGGTAAATATTCCCTTTTACTTCAGTTACCACCACTGACAAATGACCCCATGATGAAGACAGCACAGGACTTGAACCTTGCACGGACCATTTTATCTTCTCTGTGCTTCATGCTCCAGGTCTGTGGGTCACTATTGAGTTTAAATCTTAGACAAAGATGATTTTTGTGCATTTCAGATAGAATAGGGCTTTGCAAGCATTTCCAACTGGAAAGTGCAGTTTAATTTCTTATTATTAACATCATTCTCTAAGGACAGAGAAGTTGATATCTTTAATTTAAAAAAAAAAGACTTATTTATGGGCTTGAGAAATGGCTCAGCAGTTAAGAGCACTGACTGCTCTTCCAAAGGTCCTGAGTTCAATTCCTAGCAACCACATGGTAGTTCACAACCATCTATAATAGGATCTTATGTCCTCTTCTGGTATGATTGAAGACAGCTACAATGTACTCATATAAATAAAATAAATCTTTTTTTAAGAAAAAGACTTATTTATGCATACAGAACTCTATTTGCGTGTATGTTTACATGACAGAAGAAAGGATCAGACAGAAGAGGGAATCAGATCCCATTACAGATGGTTATGAGCCACCATGTGGTTGCCAGGAATTGAACTTGGGGCCTCTGGATGAGCAGTCAGTGCTCCCAACTGCTGAGCCATCTCCAGTCCTTGTATTTTTAAATTTTAATTAAATGTATTTGTGTGGGGGCATGCATGTGTGCTCACATGCCAGTCAGAGACAAATCATAGAAGTTGCTTCTCTCCTTCCACCATGAAAGTGAATCCAGACAGTCAGGTTTAGAAGGATGTGTTTTTAATCACTGAACTATCTTATTGGTTCAGTTACTAATGAATTACTAATATTTGTAAAACAAAAACAACAACAACAACAACAAAAACCCAAACCTTAGAATAATACTTAACACATAGTGACTTCTATGTATGTTCCTACTGGCTTGATTTCATATATTGGAAGGTGCTATACATGAAACCAAGAAAGAAAAGAAGTCATCAGTCTCACCAATCTGTAGAGCTACCATTAATGACCAGCCTGGCAAGATTTGCCTAGTGGTGCAATAGTGGCACAAGCATCTTGGTAGTGACCAAACACTTAGTGATTGGATTTAAAGTACAACCAACAAGTTAAAAACTCATTCTTGGTACAGTTATGAAGGCCAGGAACTATGGCTAGGAACTTCATGGACCCAAAAGGAGAGCCTACTACTATTTCTCTGCTAAATAGGCAGAATATTAAACCAACTCCTAGTGACTTGTGGTTGTACAGATCTCAATGCATCTCTCAGCCATCATCAGAGGAACCTCATTTTGCTGTAGGTGGTGATTGGCAAATAGACACACAACTGGCTTTGGTGCAGAGAATGAGAGACTGCAGAGAGCTCTGCCCTAAAATGGACAACTATATTACACCCTCTCAAGGGGATCACTGCAAAAGAGGGGGCAGAAAAATGACAAGAGCAAGGGACAGCAGTAAGACAGCTTTACAGGCGAATCCACAGTAGTGGTGTGAGCATGCACAAGACCTGCACAAGTTCAAGCCAGACAAAGTCCCAACATGGAGAGAGTAGACAGGCACACAAATCCCACCCTTAGCTAACTAGCTATTGATATTTGATAGCTGCTGGGAGGGAGAATATTATATTATATATTATATTTTAAGTGTGTAGTAGTTGCCCAATACATTGATTACACTCCAGCCGAAGGCTACACATCTAATAATACATGGCCATGCAGACTGGGCAGGTTGTGCTTATATGTAATAAATATAAATGTGTGTATGTGTACAGACACATGTATGTCTATATTATGTTATGTTATGTCTATAATATGTTAGAACATATTATACATATGTTCTAAATAATATCTATTAACAAAGAATAGAGATCGTGTAAGGGGTGTGACACATGGAATGGGTTGGGAGGAGAAAGGAAGTGGGAGATAGTGTAATTATGTTTTTATATTATATAGTATTTAATAATGTGCTTATATAATTATACTATTATATAATATGTATTAACAATTAAAGAAAAAGAGATCATGTAAGGGGTGTGAGACATGGAAAGGGTTAAGAAGAGAAAAGAAAGTGGGAGACAGTATAATTATGTTATCATATTATATATTATTTAATAATGTGCTTATATAATTATGCTATTATATAATACATATTAACAATTAAGGAAAAAGAGGTCATGTAAGGGGTGTGAGACATGGAAAGGGTTGAGAGGAGAAAAGGAAGTGGGAGATACTGTGATTATATTATTTCAAAGATAAAATGTTATTGTATACTAAAGTAGTATACGGGCAGCACAAATTTTTATTTGGTGGGAGAAAAGGACAGAAAGCTGGGTGGGTAGAGAAGGAGTGGTTCTGTGGGGGAATTGAGTGAGAGAAATATGGTTAAAATATATTGTATAGAATTCTCAAAGAACTAATAAAAATGAGAAAAATCAAAATAAAATAAGATAACAGGGCCACATTGCACACCCTTAGCCTTGCAAGACCACCTCTCATGCATGAAGACGTCTCACCTCTTCATATCCTTCTCTCTGCTTTCAAGACTCTCTACTGTCTCGGCTGCACTCACCATGAGGATTTGTGTTACTTGCTCCTTCCTTCCCAGCACCACCTTCGTGGGTCTTCCTTACTTCCTTTTATTATCCTTCAGAGCTCCTCTCTTCTGAGGTTTTTCTGGTCCACCAACATGAGTAAATCATTTCCATTTACCCCATCACTAAGTCACTCTCTAGCATGCCACCCCACTCCATTGCCCATCACTAAGTCACTCTCTAGCATGCCACCCCACTTCATTGCCCATCACTAAGTCACTCTCTAGCATGCCACCCCACTTCATTGCCCATCACTAAGTCACTCTCTAGCATGCCACCCCACTTCATTGCCCATCTATGAAACTTATTCCTACACAGGGTTGTTTCATTTGTGTACCTCAGTATAACTTTCTACCTCCCTCCCCAGAACAGAAGCTTCCAGAGAACAGGACTCCAGTATCCTGTTTGTGGCTAGTTCTTCAAAAGTCCACAGATGTATCTGACAGGTATTCAGTAACTATCTGGGAAGTGAAGAATGAGGCCTCTCTTCGAGATACCTTTGTTATGACAAGAATTATAACTTATGGTTCCTAGCCCTGCATGCACGACGCATTGAAAATATGATTGGCACCTGTCAGTTCAACTTGAAATCAAAGGGGTGACATCATTTTCATAATGACACACATCAGTTGAAATGCTGGAGCAGCCTCTTCCACAAGCTCTTCCCAGACAGAGTTTCTCCTTTCTGTGTTTATGGCTGTGAACTAACCCATGTCTGCTGCCATCGGAACAGAAAATAATAACAGTGTGGCCACCAAGCACAAAAAGTTCTTAAGGCTCTGCACAAATCTGGCTCTTTTGCTCTCTCCAAGACTTCCCTGTCCACTGGTCCCATCTGCTGGTTTGAAAGCCTTTGGTTAGCTCTTCCACTCTCCTAAATGGACTCTGTTAAATGGCCTACTCAGTTTGGAGGTTTAGCATCTTTGCTAAACAGTACCTTCTTGATTTCTGTGTTCCATGCTTCACTTCCAAATATGCCCAGGCTTCAAAACTCAGTCCCCTCACACTGTATTATCTGCTTTTCTCACCACTGTAACCAAACAACTGACAAAGAGCAATGTATGAGAATGCACCAGTTGCTTTTCTGTTTCTGTGATAAAATGCCATGACCGAGAAAAAAACTGTAGAAGAAAAAAATCTGTTTAGGCTTATGGCTCCAGAGGAAGCAATCAAATGGTGGGAAAACCATGGGTGCACAGGACAGAGCAGGAAGCTGAGCAATTATACCTACAACAGCAAATAATGGCAGAAAGAATGGACTGGATGTGGGGTGTGGCTAAGAAGTCTCAACACCCACAGTGATGTATTTTCTCCAGCAAGGTCACACCATCCCCAGACAGTACCAACAATTGGGATCAAGTGTTCAATATATTTGAGCCTATGAGGGACATTTTTCATTCAAATCACTATAGGGAATCGGTGCTTGTTTTAGTTCAAAGTTGGAGAGAATACATCCTTTTGTAGTAGGAAAGGCCTGGAAGTGGACTATGAAATGTCTGGTCACAATGCTTCCACAGTCAGGAAGCATAGAGAGGTAAATGCAGGTGCTCATGTTCTTTCTTATTCAATCAAAGACTGCAGTCTACAGGATGATAGAGCCTACACTTAAAGTGAATTTTCCTGTCTAGTCTAGGAATTCTTTCAGGGACACACCCAGAGGGTAGTTTTCATGGTGATTCTGAGTTTTATTAAAAATCGTGCCTATTGTCTAGGTATCAAAAAACAAAAAGGAGAGAGGGAGAAAGAGGGAGAGAGAAAGACAGAGACAGAGAGAAACACAGAGAGAGAGGGAGGGAAAGAGAGGGGGGAGAAAGAGAGAGGAAGGGAGAGAGAGAGGGAGGGAGAGAGAGCGAGCGAGCTATATTGCTGTATTGCCATGACTGTGTTGTTGTTCTGTGCTGCCACCTGAGCCCAAGCTGATGTCCACAGCTTGTGCTGTGGCTAAGAGCCATGATAATGTCTATAGGCTGGGCTGCAGTAAAGGGCCTGTTAATGTCTTTGATCTCTACAGCCCTGAAGACCATGCTGATGTCTGTAGCATAGGCTGACACTGGAGGGCATATAGATGTTCACGGTCCATGCTGTTGCCAGAAACCACGTGGCAGCCCATGACCCATACTTCCCACTGACTGTTAAGGGCAAGGGAGCTACTTTTGCAGTGATAGTGATGACTACAGACATGCAGCTGACAAAGAAGGACGTAGAAGGCTTCTGTGATAACCCCTACACCCACCTCATTCCACCCTCTAAAATGTAACAGCCTAGACAGAAAGCCATCAAAGAGAAATGTTAAAAATTTCGATAAGGATGCTAAGGTGTAGCTATCCACAATCAGCGGCTTGTGGCAGGCAATAAGGTTTGGGAAAGACTCAGTTTTCTCTAAAGGGATGGGCACTGGGAGTGTGAATGTGCTCCGGTGAGTATATGAGCAACATAAATTGGACATGTGAAGTTTCTTCTACTTCTTCCTCTTCCTCTTCCTCCTCTTCCTCCTCCTCCTCCTCCTCCTCCTCTTCTTTTCTTCTTCTTCTTCTTCTTCTTCTTCTTCTTCTTCTTCTTCTTCTT
>JANHMN010000013.1:68338749-68352936 GCA_030674055.1 Rhabdomys pumilio
CTTCTTCTTCTTCTTCTTCTTCTTCTTCTTCTTCTTCTTCTTCTTCTCCTTCTCCTTCTCCTTCTCCTTCTCCTTCTCCTTCTCCTTCTTCTTCTTCTTCTCCTTCTTCTTCTTCTTCCTTTTCTCCTCCTCCTCTTCCTCCTCTCCCCTCCTCCCCACTGCTCCTCCCTCCTCTTCAACCTTCTCCTACTTTTTTTCTGGGGTTGGGGGATCACAAAGATTGGGGGTGGACCTGGGAGAACTGGGAAGTGAGTGTGAACAGGGTGGATTAAGTGAAATCCTCAAATATCAATAAAAAATTTGTGTTGGAAAAAAAAGAAATTCTTCTCAAATTCTTCTCCTTACAATGCTCCCTCTGGTAGGTATTTTGTCACAGCTACAAGAAAGATATCTGTACCCACCTCCCCCCAACACCTATGCTCCTGTGTCATCCCCTTCCCCACATCCTGCATTTTTGTGTTTATTACCCCTGTGTTAAAAAGTAAAAATTATGATTTGATAACAATAAAAAAGATTTAAAAAATGTTCATTGTTACTCAATGTGAAATGTAGAAAAAACATGTAACTTACAATCCCAGTAAGTGAACATATGAAGTGAATTGATACAGAAATAAAACTATCATCACACAATTCTAATGGAATCAAATTACACGACCAAAATGGTAATGATCTTTGAATAGTTGTTTGTATTTTTGCTTAAAACACAACTGTTTGTATGTGTATATGTATGTTAGATAAAGTAAAAATTTAAAGAGGTAGTTTTATACAAAAAAAAAGAAAGAAAAAGAAAAAGAACTAAAGTGTTACTCAAACATCGCAGGATCAAAAGTCCCACATATAGAAGGCATGAATCTGAGTCACTTTGTAAAAATATAGAGCAAAGTAACTTTTTATTCATGCATTCATCCAACATTTATTTAGTAGACATTTATTTTATGCACTGAGTACTTTGAAGAAGATGCCAAAAGGTACATAAAAATCTCTTCTATAGAAAGAATTTGATAATCCTGCTTTAAAAAAAAACCCAAACATTTACAACAATTAGCTGAAAACTGTGCATGGGTTCTGCAGCATGGGCTTCGCAAACTGCAAGTTGGCTCATCAAGCCATTGGACAGCATCTTCCAGTAAGACAGATGCCATGATTTCTTGTAGTATGATGGAACTGCAGTCTCCGGATTGAGAGATGTTATTCCTCAGCCAGTTACTCAAGGAGTGGGGATTATACAAAGGAACAAACAGAAGTCATCTTCGAAACTACCACTGCAATGTTTATATTGAAAAACCATAGAAGACATAAATACTGAAAACATGACATTGATTTAAGTTCAGGAAACAATTTGTCTTTATTATACAAGATGCTTAAAGCAGGAGAATGGGGAGACAAAGTTATGGCACAGTTGGTAAAATGCTTGCTGTAGGAATACAGAGGTTGAAATTCTGATCCCAGCACCCATGAAACAAGCTGAGTAGCCCAGGAACACCTGTAATCCCAGTTCTGAGGGGTGCAGAGAGAGAAGGCTGCTGGAGTGTGCTAGCTTCTAGTTCAGCTACCAAAGAAAATGCAAGTCCCAAGTTCAGAGAGAGAATTTGCCTCAAAGGCATAAGTGGAAAGTGATAGGGAGTGACACTGATGCCCTCCTCTGGCCTCGGCATGCACACACAGGTGCACAAGCACATACATACACTCACATAGACAGATAAACACAAAATAAACATGTGAAAGAACAAATAAAATGGGAGATTGATTGAGGAAAGTCACTCAAAATTTACCTCTGGCCTCCACGTGCATGGATACACACCCACAGCAATAAGTATATTCATACATACAGCACCATATTACAATATATACAAGATAATTTTAATGAAAAAAATGGAAGAAATAGGTTAATACTTGAGGTAATCAGCTTATAAATAGAGGAGGGCTGTTTGAGCTTATGATTACGGAGGTAATCTAGCCCATGGCCAGTCAACCCCATGGCTTTTGGGTCTGTGGTAATGCAGCTCATAGTGGTGGGTAGCACAGAGTGGAACAGAACTATACATCACGTGGAGGCCAGGAAAAGGAATGGGCCAAGTTCCCAACATGCCTGTCAAAATTTTCATAGTCACCCACCAGCATCATGGTGGAGACAAGTCTCCCCAACTGGGGTCTTTTGGGAATATTCCATATCCAAATTACAACACAATGGAAACTAACATAATCCTTGTTATCCTATTGTATTGAAACAGTAAGATTTATAATTCTCCTACATATGTTCTTACATCAAAAAAAACTAGCAAGGAAAGGATGGAGGGATGGAAGAAAGGGCAAGAACACTGAGTACTGTTCAGTCACGCAGTCAAAAAGACACTGCCATGAGTAGTCTCCAGATATAAGTACAGAAATCATCATCCACAGTAAGAAAATGGAGATACTGCAATAATAAGAATGTCCAGATTCAAGACACCATGCCATGTCATCAAACGATAGAAACTCCTTGTGGTGATTTGACTGTGATTGGCTCAGGGAGTGACACTATTGGGTGGTGTCACCTTGTTGAAGTAGGTGTGGCTTTGTTGGAGGAAGTGTATCACTGAGGGGGTGGTCTTTGAGACCCTCATCCTAGCTGCTTGGAAGGCAGTCTTCTCCTGTTTACATTTGGAACAAGATCTACAGCTCTCAGTTCATCCAGTACCATACCAGCCTGGACACTGCCATGCTTCCTGCCATGGTGATAATAGACTGAACTTCAGAACTTGGAAGCCAACCCTGATTAAATGTTGTCCTTTATAAGAGCTACCTTGGTCATAGTGTCTCTTTATTCTTTGAACCATACATTTTGTATTTTTCCTTTCTGAGCTTGCTATGCTTTATCAAAACACTTTTAATGAGAGTAAACCACATAACAAAGTCTATGATGAGCTTTTTTAAGACTCTTTTTGTCAATGCAATTTATTGAAATCTCTTTGCCTTAGCCTCAGATACTTCTCTTGGAGAAGCACAAAAAAGCAACCACATTTTTCAAAATATTACAAGAACAGTCTCTAAGCCACATATTAAATTCTTCTACACTGAAACATCTTGGGCCAAGTCTGCACAGTTCAAATCATGCTCAGCACCAATGTCTTCCATATTCCTACTTGGATGGTCCATTAAACTCCACTTAAAGCATTCCACTTCTTTCTGAATCCAAAGTCTCCAAATCTACAATCTTCCAAAATAATAATAATAATAATAATAATAATAATAATAATAATAATAATGGTCAGGCCTATCACAGCAATACCCTAATCCCTGGTACAACTTCTTAGTTAGGGTTTCCATTTCTGTAAAGACACCATGATCAAGACAACTCTTATAAAGAACAACATTTAATTGGGGCTGGTTTACAGATTTTGAAGTTTAGTCCATTACCATCATGGCAAGAAGCATGGCAGAGTCCAGGCAAGCATGTTGCTGGAATAGCTGAGAGTTCTACATCTTGTTCCAAAGCCAAAGCTGTCTTCCAGGAAACTAGGAGGAGGGTTTCAAAGTCCACCTCCTCAGTGACACACTTCCTCCAACAAAGTCATACCTCCTAACAGTGGCCCTCCCTGGGCCAAGCATATTCAAGCCACCACACCCCTCCTCAAGCCTGGAGCAGTAACCTCCCCTAAAAAATGTGGATCCTACCACCTTTATTTGACTATCAAAACTGAAGTATTCTCATATTTTTTCTTAGTGGTATCACCAAGTGAACCTTAAAAAAAGAAAATCTATATTAGTGCCTTTAATACCAGAACTCAGGAGATCAAGGAATGAGAATCACCATGAATTCAAGGCCAGCCTGGGTTATACAAAGAAACTCTGTCTCAAACAAACAAACAAACAAACAACAAAAACAGAAGCAGGAGAAATAACACAGTGGTTAGGAGTGTCCACTGCTCTTGTGTAGGACCAGGGACTGGCTCCCGGCACCCACACTGGACATCTCACAACCCTCTATCAACTATAGCTCTAAAGAATTTATAATCTTCTTCTAGCTTTTGCAGCACTTAAAAGCATATGGTACAGATAAACTCATGCAAGCACATGCACATAAACTAAATCTTTTAAAGCACACACAAAAGAAACAAAATACAGAGGAACACTTATTTTCAGGCCATCTTGCTGGGCCGTCTATAAAAAAGAAATTCCAACTACCCAATATGCACTGCTTCTTTGAAACTTGTGTTTGGAAGCTAGTCTCTCTATTTCATTGCTCCTTCCCAGTGTTCTCCCATGAATTAGGCGTGGAATTCAGTGGGTAGAACAAGCCAGATGTACAACTGACAAGTTGAAATAAGACACACACATACACACACACACACACACACACACACACACACACACATGTTTCCATAAAAGAAAAGGCCACTGGGAACATTTGTTTCTCTTTCTCCCAACCCAAATGATGATACATGGTTAAGAGTTACTCAGTTAGAAGGGCTCTCGAGCATCCTCTTCAAGTGTGAGAAGAGAAATCCATAACTGTATCTCCTTCCATTATCAAATTTCTCCAGAATTAAAAACTAACAATAATAAATAGATTACAGAGCAAATCTCTGCTGTCGCTGTCTCTTTGCTCCATAATACCAAAATCACAAATCAATCACACAATAGGACCATTTCCCCATGACTTATTTCTATGTTGCCAGGTCTGGTTTGGAATGCTCTTGTTTAATGTCATAGGTACGTTCTCTTTTTTTCTTGCCATTAATAACCTCTGAAACAAAATATCCTTTACCCCAAAGGCCAATGATTTCAAGTGGAGGCTAACACCTGGGAAAATATAGTGAAGCTGATGTATTTGTTAAGTTCTTAGTCAAAATCCAGCTGTCCATATGTTGTTCTTCCTGAGAAGTGACTCCAACCACACTGCCGGACCAGAGGAACTCTCTCCTGATTCTGTAAGTGCACTATGTTCCGGTACTGAAGAAAATATTAATTTAATTGAAAAAGGAGACTTGGCAATGCCTATCAGAAATATATACAAGCAAAGGCACTAAGAGGTCTCTTTATTAAGTGGATCTGGACAAAAGAGTTGGATCCCAAACTTAATAAGCATCAGTATCTCTCCTGGTATCCTGCCTCCTATAAACAAATTAGGTCAGAACCTCAGAAGAAGAGCTTTAGGATGCTCCTCCAAGAAGACCCAAGACACACATGTTCCTCCCACATGGAGACAGCTTCCTTGACCAGATTCTCCCACCCCCAGGTAAGCAGAGGCAACAAGAAACACTACACATCTAGGGCCATTCATTTTACAGCTTAGTCAAGCAAAGCTTCCTGTGTTTATTTTATTTTATTTTTTATACAACCCAGGCTGGTCTTTAACTTTAACTATCCTCCTGCTTCAGTTCTCCTGAGCACTTGGACCACAGGTGTGTACCATGATGCTCAGTGTCTTAGTTACTTTTCAATTGTTGGGATAAGACACTGTGGTCAAGGCAGCATACAGAAGACAGAGTTCCATAGGGTTAGACATGATGGTAGCAGGTGGCAGGCAGACAACAGGTGGCAGCTGGAGCTACAGCTAGCTGAGAGCTCGCATTCCAAACCACAAAAAGGAAGTAGGGAATTCTAAGTAGAGATGGTATGTGGGGCTTCAAAATCTCAAAGCCCACCTCCAGTGGTAGACTTCCTTTATTAAGGCCACATCTCCTAATCCTCTCCAAGAAGCAACCAACTCTGGAGCAAGTATTCAAAGCTAGTGGCTTATTGGGGACATCTCATTCAAATCGCCACACCTAACAAGGCATTTAAAATCAAGGTTATTTACACAACACAGGCATTAGCAATTGTCTAGCCCACCAACTCTGGGCACTTTAACAAACTACCATAACGACTCATCATGGATGTGCTAACGATCAGGGATACTGGACTTAAATAAAAGGGGCTCTGCCTCCCACTGACACATATACTCTGTAAAAGGGCACGAGTGCCTGCTTCTGATACAGTTGGCTAAATCCTTTACTACACAATGAACAGGCGCTTTTGGAGTGCAGAAGAGAAGTATTTCATTCAAAGTTGTAGGGTGGAGGAAAAGACATGGAGAGTGAGAGTAAGTGACCAGCATCATAAAGGTGGCTAAAGAGAATTGAAATTCTGCCATGAGTAAAGGGTGTCCCAGAGAACACCCACAATGTGTAAGTCTGTGAAACATGAAACTGTGTTGTGGTCTGAGGACTGTTTTGTCCTATTGACAGTGTCCTTTGCCTTACAGACGCTTTGCAATTTTATGAGGTCCCATTTGTCAATTCTTGATCTTAGAGCATAAGCCATTGGTGTTCTGTTCAGAAACTTTTCCCCTGTGCCTAGGCATACGAGGGTCTTCCCCACCTTCTCTTCTATTAGTTTCAGTTTGTCTGGTTTTATGTGAAGGTCTTTTATCCACTTGGACTTGAGCTTTACAGAAGGAGATAGGAATAGATCGATTTGCATTCTTCTACATGCTGACCTTCAGTTGAACCAGCACCATTTGCCAAAAATGCTGTTCTTTGTCCACTGGACAGGTTTAGCTCCTTTGTCAAAGATCAAGTGCACATAGGTGTGTGGGTTCATTTCTGGGTCTTCAGTTATATTCCATTGATCTTCCTGCCTGTCTCTGTACCAATACCATGTAGGTTTTATCACTACTGCTCTGTAGTACAGCTTGAGTTCAGGGATGGCGATTCCCCTAGAAGTTCTGTTATTGTTGAGAATGGTTCTTGCTATCCTGGGGGTTTTGTTATTCCAAATGAATCTGCAAATTGCTCTTTCTATCTCTATAAAGAATTGATTTGGAATTTTGATGGGGATTGCATTGAATCTGTAGATTACATTTGGTAAGATGGCCATTTTTACTAAGTTAATCCTGCTGATCCAGGAGCATGGGAGATCTTTCCATCTTCTGAGATCTTCTTTGATTTCTTTCTTCAGAAACTTGAAGTTCTTGTCATACAGATCTTTCACTAGATTGGTTAGATTGACACTAAGATATTTTATATTATTTGTGACTATTGTGAAGGATGTCATTTTCCTAATTTCTTTCTCAGCCTGTTTATCCTTTGAATAGAGGAAGGCTACTGATTTGTTTGAGTTGACTTTATATCCAGCCACTTCGCTGAAGTTGTTTATCAGGTTTAGGAGTTCTCTGGTGGAAGTTTTAGGGTCACTTAAGTATACTAAAATATCATCTGTAAATAATGAAATTTTGACTTCTTCCTTTCCGATTTGTATACCTTTGACTTCTTTCTGTTGTCTAATTGCTCTGGTGAGGACTTCCAGTACTATATTGAATAAGTAGGGACAGAGTGGGCAGCCTTGTCTAGTCCCTGATTTTAGTGAGATTGCTACAAGTTTCTCTCCATTTAGTTTGATGTTGGCTACTGGCTTGCTGTATATTGCTTTTACTATGTTTAGGTATGGGCCTTGAATTCCTGATTTTTCCAACACTTTCAACATGAAGGGATGCTGAATTTTGTCAAATGCTTTCTCAGCATCTAGTGAGATAATCACATGTTTTTTTTCTTTGAGTTTGTTTATGTAGTGGATTATGTTGATGAATTTCCAAATATTGAACCATCCCTGCATTCCTGGAATAAAGCCTACTTGATCATGATGGATGATTGTTTGATGTGTTCTTGGATTCAGTTTGCAAGAATTTTATTGAGTATTTTTGCATTGTTATTTATAAGGGAGATCAGTCTGAAGTTTTCTTTCTTTCTTCTGTCTTTGTGTGGTTTAGGTATGAGCATAATTGTGGCTTCATAGAATGAATTGGGTAGTGTTCCTTGGGTTGGGTTCTGTTTCTATTTTGTGGGATAGTTTGAAGAAAATTAGTATTAGGTCATCTTGGAAGGTCTGATAGAATTCTGCACTAAAACCCTCTGGTCCTGGGCTTTTTTTGGTGGGGAGACTGTTAATGACTGCTTCTATTTCTTTAGGGGTTATTGGACTGTTTAGATGGTTTATCTGATCCTGATTTAACTTTGGTATATTTTATCTGTCTTAGAAAATTGTTCACTTCATCCAGATTTTCCAGTTTTGTTGAGTCTAGTCTTTTGTAGTAGGATCTCATGATTTTTTGAACTTCTTCTGTTTCTGTTGTTATATCTCCATTTTTATTTCTGATTTTGCTAATTTGGATACTGTCTTTGTGCCTTCTGGTTATCTATCTTGTTGATTTTCGCAAAGAATCAACTCTTGGTTTTGTTGATTCTTTGTATAGTTCTTTTTGTTTCTACTTGGTTGATTTCAGCCCTGAGTTTGATTATTTCCTGCCGTCTACTCCTCTTGGGTGTGTTTGCTTCTTTTTGTTCTAAAGCTTTCAAGTGTGCTCTCAACTTGTTAGTGTGTGCTCTCTCCAATTTCTTTTTGTAGGCACTTAGAGCTATGAGTTTTCCTCTTAGCACTGCTTTCATGGAGTCCCACAAGTTTTGGTATGATCTGTCCTAATTTTCATTAAATTCTAAAAAGTCTTTAATTTTTTCTTTATTTCTTCCTGATCAAGTCATCATTGAGTAGAGCATTGTTCAGTTTCCATGTGTATGTGGGCTTTCCATTGTTTTTGTTATTATTGAAGACCAGCCTTAGTCTGTGGTGATCTGATAGGATGCAAGGGATTACTTCAATCTTTCTGTATCTGTTGAGGCCTGTTTTGTGACCAATTATATGGTCTATTTTGGAGAAGGTACCATGAGGTGCTGAGAAAAAGGTATATTCTTTTGTTTTAGAATGAAATGTTCTATAGATATCAGTTAAATTCATTTGGTTCATAACTTCTGTTAATTTCACTGTGTCTCTGTTTAGTTTCTGTTTTCATGATCTGTCCATTGCTGAGAGTGGGGTGTTAAAATTTCCCACTATTATTGTGTGAGGTGCAATGTGTGCTTTGAGCTTTAGTAAAGTTTCTTTTATATACTTGGGTGCCCTTGCATTTGGAGCATAGATGTTCAGAATTGAGAGTTCATCTTGATAGATTTTTCCTTTAATAAATATGAAGTGTACTTCCTTATCTTTTTTTATTACTTTTGGTTGAAAGTTGATTTTATTTGATATTAGAATGGCTACTCCAGCTTGTTTATTGGGACCACTTGCTTGGAAAATTGTTTTCCATCCTTTTACTCTGAGGCAGTGTCTGTCTTTGTCACTGAGGTGCGTTTCCTATATGCAGCAAAATTTTGGGTCCTGTTTTCATATCCAGTCTGTTAGTCTACATCTTTTTATTGGGGAATTGAGTCCATTGATGTTAAGAGATATTAAGGAAAAATGATTGTTGCTTCCTGTTATTTTTGTTATTAGAGGTGGAATTATGTTTGTGTAGCTATCTTCTTTTGGGTTTTTTGGAAGATTACTTTCTTGCTTTTCTAAGACATAGTTTCCCTCCTTGTGTTAGAGTTTTCCATCAATTATCCTTTGAAGTGCTGAATTTGTGGGAAGATGTTGGGTAAATTTGGTTTTGTCATGGAATATCTTGGTTTCTCCATCTATGGTAATTGAGAGTTTTGCTGGGTATAGTAGTCTGGGCTGGCATTTGTGTTCTCTTAGGGTCTGTATGATATCAGTCCAGGACCTTCTGGCTTTTATAGTCTCTGGTGAGAAGTCTGATATAATTCTTATAGGTGTGCCTTTATATGTTACTTGACCTTTTTCCCTTACTGCTTTTAGTATTTTTTTTTTTTGTTTTGTTTTGTGCATTTGATGGTTTGATTATTATGTGACTGGAGGAATTTCTTTTCTGGTCTAGTCTACTTGGAGTTCTGTAAGCTTCTTGTGTGTTCATGGGCATCTCTTTTTTTATGTTAGAAAAGGTTTACTCTATAATTTTGTTGAAGATTTTTACTGGCCCTTTAAGTTTGGAATCTTCACTCTCAATTATACTTATTATCTTTAGGTTTGGTCTTCTCATTGTGTCCTGGTTTTCATGGATGTTTTGGGTTAGGAGCTTTTTGCATTTTCTTTGACAGTTGTGTCAATGTTTTCCATGGTATCTTCTGCACATGAGATTCTTTCTTCTATTTCTTGTATTCTATTGGTGATGCTTGTGTCTATGACTCCTGATCTCTTTCCTAGGTTTTCTATTTTCAGGGTAGTTTCCCTTTGAGATTTCTTTATTGTTTCTACTTCCATTTTTAGATCCTGGATGTTTTTGTTTAATTCCTTCACCTGTTTGGTTGTGTTTTCTTGAAATTGTTTAAGGGATCTTTGTGTTTCCTCTTTAAGGGCTTCTACCTTTTTACCTGTGCTCTCCTATATTTCTTTAAGGGAGTTATTTATGTCCTCCTTAAAGTCCTCTATCATCATCGTGAAAAGTGATTTTAATTCTGAATCCTGCTTTTTCTGTGTGGTGGAGTGTTCAGGGCTTGCTATGGTGGGAGAACTGCATTCTGATGATTCCAAGTAACTTTGGTTTCTGTTGCTTATGTTCTTTCGCTTGTCTTTCACCATCTTGTTAACTCTAGTGCTACCTGCACTCACTGTCTCTAACTGGAGCCTGTCTTTCCAGTTATCCTGCTTGTGTCAGAACTCCTCAGAGTCCAGATGTCTCTGTGATCCTGTGGTCCTAAGCTTCTGGGTAGAAGAACTCCTGGAACTCAGGCTGCCTCTGGGGTACTGAAATCCTGCTGCTCTGAGTACAATGGATCCTCTAGGATGGCTCAGGATATGGTGTCTTCAGAGGAGCAGACCAGCTAGGTGTCTGCCCCAGCCAAAGGGCAAGCCAGTGAATTCTTGACTGTGTGTTGGAATGACAGCAACTCATGTGTTTGTTCTTCTGCAGCTGCTGGAATGTTACTTTATATGCCAACCCCAATCCCAGGGCTTCTGTGGTCTGATCCAGAGAAGAGTTGTAATTCCCAGCCAAAGAGGACTATTAGCCAGGGGGGAAAGATTATTAGCCCAGGAAGGCTATGGAGCTCTGTGACCTAACTCAGTCTGTATTACCTCTTCAATGATATTGGTGGCTCTGGTAGTGCAGAATAAAATGAAGAAGAGGTTGAGGTCTCTACACCTGAAGCTTCGGATCATTTTCCGACACCTAGATTTCTGGAAATAAGCCCTAAACTGACCATGGAGGGCAGAAACTATCCTGAGGTGGTGGGCAAGAGAGTATCATCTGCAGAGCACTGTGTCACTCTCTCCATGGCAATTGTCAAAGCTAGAAGGTGAATTAACGGCTCTCCAAATTCTACCCTACTTTCACCCAGTGTTCCTTTTTCTCTTAATTCTGAAAAATGCTTAAAATTATGTCAGAATAGAGAACTGTAATTGCAGTGTGTTCCACCAAAAGTGTTCACAGTTGCTAATGATTAACTCCCTTTGACACCACAGCAATTGTAGAAGCAGAGTTAAACAAACAGCTTCAGGGGGCCCAGAAATGAGTTACAGGAGACTGGGCCAACTGACTTGGAGGCTCTCCAGCACTAGTTCCCTAGTTTAGACTTGTCCTAAGGGGCATTTCCATTTGGGGACCTGAAGTTCTGAAATTCCTTCCTCTTCCTGGTTCAACAAAAACTAATTTCTCGACCTGCAGGGCACAGTCAAAGACATCTGTTAAGTTTGGCTTTTACTTGACCTGTACAGAGAACTTGGTTGAGTAAAATGGTAACTTTTTGTTCTTTTCACCTTTTCATCTACAGTAAACAAGCTTCCAGACAGGGATAAGGAAGTTCCTCATTATAAAACTGAGGGGAAAACAGTTTTACTTCTTTACATCTGAACATTTCCTGCGGTGTCTCCTCCATAGAGTCTTCTCAGTGTGACAAAACTCTGGGTAAATATCCAAGAATCCTCTTTCTAGTAGTATTCAAGGAGAAAAGAAGAATGCTTACTGAACAGCAATTCTTTGTGCTTTGTGTGAAAAAAATCAGCCAAGCACGAATGTGAGAGAATTCCTTTATGCAAGCTGACAACGCTTTTATAAACGCTGCTCCACAGTTCAGGTTCACCTTGGATGAAAGAGATAAGGAAACATAAACAAACGTTGGAACTAAGAAAAAGAATGAGAAATGCTTGCTAAGCGCCCACCTGCACACACTCCAGCCAGCAGCTGACAGCCCAGGAAATACCTGGCAAATCTCAGAAGCGGAGATGGGCGACACCAATGGCTGATTATGTGCTCACTGGACTTCAAATGAGAGGTCCATTGAGAAGCATCTCCTCTTCTTCAGCCCTGAATTTCCATCCACAGTCTTTACCATATGGAAGATGTCTGAAGAATCAAGCCAAAAAGAAATTAAGGATCAAATCTTTATATACCTTCTGTGACTAAGAAGAACGGAGTGGGAAGTTGCAAGAGGATGGGGTGCGCTACCATCTCATTTATTATATAAAAAACACAGACAGGCAGGCAAACAGACAGCTGGAAGGAAGAAAAACAGGAAGAAAAAAGGAAGAAAAAAAGGAAGATTTTTTTTATCTCCAAATGGAAGAGGTTTTTTTTTTTAGTATATCCAGATCAAAAAGAGAAATAATTCCGATTTGTTTATAGAAAATACAGACATGCCCAGGGGTTAGGATAAATTGAGATCTAGACTGCACATGGGATTTGAGGCTGCACACCTTACAATAATGCTAGCCTGCTTGCGGTTTCTTTAATACGATGTCCTCAGACCTTTGAAAGCTAGAATAATTGAAAATTGTAGAAGTGAGAAGATTAAGCTGTTTGATCAAGGATAGGAAGAGATGTATTTTCACAGACCTCCGAGAGAAGCCAGGAAGTTGAAACATGAAAAAAAATAGACTTGGGTCTATATAGAAGAATTCCAGAAGTGGCTAGGTTACAGTTTCTGTTAACCTATCTGGCCATTTAAGATATAGACTATGTTCTAGTTAACATTTCTGTTGCTAACACTCTAACCAAAAGCAACTTAGTGGAGGACAGGTTTATTTTGCTAAACTTCCAGGTCACAGCCCATCACTGAGGGAAAGCAGTAGTTTGCAGAAGACACCATGGAGGCTAGTACACAGGCTCATGCTTAGCTAGCACAGATATATATATATATATATATATATGAGGCTGCACACCTTACAATAATGCTAGCCTGCTTGCGGTTTCTTTAATATGATGTCCTCAGACCTTTGAAAGCTAGAATAATTATATATATATAATTATTATATATATATAATAATTATATATATAATTATATATATTATATATAATTTGATATATATAATTATATTTATAATATATATATATAATAAAAAAAATATATATAAATATATATATATATTGCCCAGGACCAACTTTCCAGGGAATGGTGCTGCCCACAATGGGCACCATTGCTGCACCAAACAGCCACCAAGACCAATCTAAGCAATCCCTCAATTAAGATTCCCATCTCAGGTGAGTCTGTTGTATCAGATTTACAGTTAAAGCTAACTAGGACAGATTGTATCTTAATGTTTGATGAGAAAGAATTTATTTTCTGATCTTTTTTGTATCTAATAAAAGCAAACAAGAGTACTCATGCATAAAACATGATCATGATTTTTTGCATGTTTTCTAAAGTATAAAATAGGGTTCTTTGAGATAAAAGAAAGAGAGCAGAGCCTGTTGTGGTTCATATTAAATTACTAACAATAATAAAAATCCATAATGAACGTGATCAAAGATAAAACACACCACCTCAGTAGGTTGTTTTGTTTTGATTTCTAGAAATGACAGGAAAATTCTCTGTCAATCCATATACACATATATGTGTATTTGTGTGTGTGTGTGTGTGTGTGTGTGTGTGTGTGTGTGTGTGTGTGTGTGTTTAGTTTTCAGATATAATCTACACACAGTAAGCCTCGTTGTTGGCTCTTGGGAAATCTGATCTACTCACAGATGTTCCTGGGTACTTTCAATCTACATCAGAACCATCTAGAAAAACAGGGCAGGACCCTCCTATTTCCTGTGGTACTGTTCATTGAACACAGTGGTACCAGGGCCTGCCTAGATGTTTTCTAAACTCTACAGCCGCCATCTTCGGTGGTAAAGGAATGACTAAAGCCAAGACCTGACATTAGAGATTCCTTTCAACCTTTCTCTCTCTGCTCTAATAGCAAGCATAGGGGAGTGCTGCCTGGAGAAGTCAAGTAAGAGTAGTGTCAGACTGCAAAAGGAGTGAAAAGGATGGATCACAAATCTGACTGTAGTGGGAACAGATGTCCATGAAGATCCCATGTTGTGTTCCTGTGGCTCTCCCTACCTAGATAAGATTG